>OY735256.1:5496370-6096370 GCA_963457715.1 Argyresthia albistria
TGCGTCTCGTACTACAACACGTTCGTTGGATTCGACAGAGAGAGGCAGGCTGCTTCCCCGGGCATCCACAGGGTACGTACCGTTATGGTCATGTCGATGCTTTATTGCGTTAAGTAGACTATTGGACTCAGATATCGAAAGATCGGGGGGGGGGGGGGGGGGGCAATGCTCTGAAGTAAGCGTTCCATAGCAATTTGCAAGGCCGCGAGAATGCCTCAAAAACGCCTTGCAAATACTGGTAATCCATTTGCGATGTGTTACCGGAATACCAAATGACGCCATTTCGGGCGTTTTAGAAGCGGTGGCGTTCCAATTTAAACGCGTTCCCAGAGCAGCATCGGGCCCCTGGAGTATGCAGCAGACCACACAGTAGATCAGAGGCCCAATTTCGCTAGCATATTGCACGACGATGATAATAAATTTTAGGCATCCATTGCCTGCGATTTGGGAGGCGACACGAATTATACTAAACTAAACGAATTAAAATGGTGTGTTTGAAAATGGAATCTGTGGCCACCGCGCAAGAGATGTCGGATATAAGATTGTCAGTTTTAGTGCCTTACTTTATTGATTTGACACCTTCAGAATCGCTCAGAATGTCTATCTATAGTCCTTCAAGGTGTAAATGAATTAACGCAAAATGAGAAACTACTTTGTTAGGGACATCATTCTGAGCAACTTTAATTACGAAACCGATTTGAGAGCAACTTTTTTTTCACTTCTCCATACAAATCAGCTGATCCACTCAGGCCAAAATGTACTGGGAAGTGAAAAATAAAGTTGCTCTGATAAAATCGGTTCCATAATGAAAGTTCTCAGAATGATGTCCCTAGTAAAGTGATGTCTCTCATTTTGCGTTAATTCATTTATACCTTGTATAAACGTTGTACGTTATCCCCATAGACGTCGTCGCTGGGCGGCCCCGGCGGGCCGGGCGGGCCGGGCGGGCCGGGCGCGGAGTCCCCGGCGCTATACTCGCCGGTGCGCTCGCACGCGCCGCCGCACTCCGCGCGCCCGCCGCCCGAACAGGACATCGAGATCTTCGCGAAGGACCACCTCAACTTCAGCAAGGGGATCTTTAGAAAGAAGGTATGGTGCTGAAGTGTTGAGGGGTTTCAACAGCTTCAGTGGTTCAGATGGAAAGTGTACAGAACCACCATCTTACATCATTCTACAGATGTAGAATGGCCAAAGGAACTACTGACGCCACTATTAAAACGTGTATGATGTATGCTGTCTGTTGGAGACTTGGGAGTAGATGGTGGCGCCATCTCTCATTCTACAGATAAGATAGTGGCACCGTATGTTTGAATAAATGAATGAACAAACTATTTCATTGATTAATAGTGAGCGATTGAATATTTGATGAATAAGTTAATGACTGAATGAGTTATCGAATGTCTTATTGATTAATTACTGAATTTAATTTTGAGACAGAATTGTTGTCAACCCTCTGAAAATAAAATAACTGCTATCCCGTCCAAGGGACGAAACGACCCAATTATTTTGATCAGTTTTTTTATAGTTTTTGAGCTTTATCTCCATGTGGGTAGATTAAAATCGGAATAAGGTATCTAAACCAAAGGAATGCCTACACCAAAGTCTTACCAATTCCCTTTCTCAGGCGTCGGTCCGGGATATGCTATCCTGGACGTCCTCATCAATAAACGCGCCAATGGTCGGCGCGGATTGGGACAAAACGCACAAGAAGGCTGCGACGGACCTGTTCCGATTGGTGCAGATCTACATGGGCGACCGGAAGGCGCGGCCCGGCATGACGCTCAACTCTGTCGCGCAGGATATACTGCACGCTACTTATTCTAATGAGAAGTGAGTTTAAGAACACCTTATCGAAGCACCTTTTATTATTTTTTTTATTATTTATTTGGATAGATATTGTAATATAATTTATTAATAAAATTTATAAATTTTATTAACTTATCTGAAAAACAAATCTCATTACAATTTAAAATTGATAAGATATATGCATGGAATGAAATGTACACATAATTATTATTTTTTATGAGACAATAAAGGCTCTTTATCTTTATCTTTATCTTTATCGAAGCTATAAGCCTCGCAGAATGGTCATGCGCGTAACTTCAAGGCTTCTGACTTATGTGTTCAGAAATAAGGGCTACGTTTTGCCAAATATTCATCAAATGATAGGTCCCGCAGAATGATAAATTATCATTCTGCGGGACTTATATTGCATAATGGGTTGATGACTCAATTCGACGGAGCAATTACAGGGTGTAACAGATTTAATTTTCACTTCTCTATACAGATCTGCTGACCGCCCAGACCAAAACGTATGGAGCAATGAAAAATAAAGTTGCTCTGATCAAATCGGTCTCATAGTAAAAGTTGCTCAGAATGGTCTCCCTAACAACCCCGTAAAATATGACTACACAATTCTGTTACACCCTGTATAATGCTTATAAACCGACATGTCTTAGGCGCAATCCCGCAAACGAGACAGAGACAAAAGACACGGAATAGAACAAAATAGCACGCATGTTTGTTTTGTATCTTGCTCGTTCTGTTCCATGTCTTCTGTCTTTGCCTCGTATCTTGTCCGTGACCTGACTGTCCAGTGGATATCGCGCCGTAAAGCTGTAAAATCGAGTAAAGCTAATTCTGATAACCTGCGGCGGCGGTGGCGGCCATTTTGTTTTACGTCACCGCGGCACTGTGTGTACCGCAGCGGGAATTTCACACGTAGGGACACTTTTTTAGTTTTTGATGAAATTCTATTCTATTCATGGGTTTTAATAAAAATAATAATCCCAGATCTTGGATAATGTTGGATAATGTCCCAGATATGTGTTGTCGCTGCTTTTGGTTCACACGACACGGTACCCGAGTGTGGGGCCAGAAGCAATCTAAGAGCCAGAGTAAATGTCATGTCATTGCAGGCTCCGCGACGAGTTATACGTCCAGCTGTGCCGGCAAACGACTGAGAACCCGCTCCGGGACTCGCTGCTGCGCGGCTGGGAGCTGCTCGCCGTGTGCCTCGCGTTCGTGCCGCCCTCGCCCGCCTTCCAGCCGGCGCTCACCAACTACGTCAACCGGCACAGGGACCCGGCGTTCGCGGACGCCTTCCCCGAGGTACGTCCGGCTGCGTCAGACGGTGGAGCATGACTGACGGTCTGTCGCAAACGGCGCGTCTAGGTGCGCGTCCACCTTTATAGGGCCTAAGTGCCGCCTCTGCGTATAGTAAAGCATTAACCTTTTTGTGAAAAGTCCTAATATTTGTAACACCCGATTGCCAAAAGGTTTGTTATAAGTTTGAAGCGTCTGTCGCTCTCTCTGTCCGTGGCATTCTAGAGGTCAAACGGGTGGACGGATTTTGATGTGGTGTTCGAAGTAGTTTTTTCCCTGTAATTCATATGGGTGTTTTTAGGGTTCCGTACCCGAAGGGTGCCAAACGGGACCCTATTACTGAGACTTCGCTGTCCGTCCGTCCGTCCGTCCGTCCGTCCGTCCGTCCGTCCGTCCGTCCGTCCGTCCGTCTGTCACCGGGTCCGCCTGCACGAACCGTAATAGCTAGAAAGCTGAAATTTTCACAGAATGTGTATATCTGTTGCCGCACCAACCACAAATACTGAAATACGAGAGATATTACAAATTGAAAGTGGTCTCGGTACAAGATACGTCTTCACAACACGCTTGAAAAGTTTATACCAAGGCCATTTTGTTTTGGTAGGTAAGCCTTTTTTTAATGAAACTAAATTTAAATGATATGGCAATGTCGTCCCCGGACTTCTACAAAGACTTTAAATATTAATTGATGAATTACGACGTCTCTATTTATTATGTAGAACTTTTAGAAAATAATTATAAAATTAATAGTTTTTAATTACTTTTGTTTTCATACAAATCTCAGAGCACAGAAATTAATTTTTTCCTTTTGGCCACTTCAAGTTTGGCTGCCAGTGATGTTTTAATTAAATACTCTTTGGTGCGTTGAAATGATGTTTTGCAGTCTGCATGACATTGATATAATGAGTGAGTGAACCTCATTGTACGGAAATTGTAGATGGGTGTCTCACGTTTTCCAGTAGGAGTAGGTTGTAGACAGTGCTGCTTACGGCGGCGTTTAGTAGGTACTAAAGGCCCTAAAAGCGCGGCAAGCTTTGAATAAATTCAAATGTTATTTTTCAACTAGCTACAAAGTTATTCTGACATAAGATGATAATTTGAACAAAACTTTTTGGGTATTTCATGAAAAATACAGTTACAGATCACACATATACAGGGTGGAACAAACGAATGGGCCCTGGAGGGAAAGTACCTTAAAATCTCAAGATATCCGTCCGTCCGTCTGTCTGTCACCAGGCCGTATCTCATGAACCGTGGTAGCTAGACAGTTGATATTTTCACCGATGACGTATTTCTGTTCCCGCTATAACAACAAATACTAAAAACAAAATAAATTTAATATAAAGGGGGCTCCCATACAATTAACGTGTTTTTTTGCGGTTTTTTTAACCGACTTCCCAAAGGAGGAGGTTTACAATTCGTCCGGATGTTTGTTTTTTTTTTTTTTTTTTTTTTATGTATGTGCCTCGATAGCGCCTAAACGGATGGACCGATTTGGAAAATTAGACCGATTAGACCTATAGTGATTTTTGTGTTTTTCATAATAACTCGTGCAAATGCACATGGTAAGCATAATATTGTGATGCGGAACTGCTGATGAAGACCACATATGGCCACCAGATCTGCTCAATACTAGGTACAAATACAATGCGTGGCTGACGGGCAGGCAACGCATAGCCTAAACCGATGGACCTAGAGCCATGAAACTTTGTACAGGGGTTCCTTAGTAGCGTGGGGTAGCACTGATATGGGATTTGACAAAATTAATTCCCCTGGGGGGGGGGGGGATAAGGGGTTACAGTTTGTATTAAACTCAATCTAATCAAATAGGGTTTGTGGAAGTCGGTTTTTTCTAAAGTTTACTTTTTGTTCCAATTATATAGATAATGGTACGGAACCCTTCGTGCGCGAGTCTGACTCGCACTTGGCCGGTTTTATTTTTTATTTGTAGTTAAGGTTGACATCACCGTAAAACTACCTATTTATTGTGATCCTGTCGCTCTCTACACTATATATTTAACTCAAGCATGTTTACGAACCCCGGCTCTCTTCAGGTGGGTAAATGGCCGATCCACGTGCAAGTTTCGCACTACGCCGGCGTGGCCTGCAAGCGACTGGAGCGCATCGGAGTCGGCGGCAAAAAGCAGCCAAGGAAACCCACCACGGAGGACATCGACCAGGCTAGGGTAAGCCCGAGATTCATAAGCCGCATAGCGAGGGCGCAAAAAAACTGGTTTTGACTTGTTGACGGTGGCGAGACGCGCCCGCGCGCACCGCAAACAAAACAATTCCGCGCTCTCGCAAATCTGTCTTTAATTTTCTTGCCACCTACAGAACTGCCTCTAACAACGAATCCTACTCAGCAATCCACCTGTATCATCCTTACTCGGTTTGCTGGAAGAAATCTCTTATTAGAGATAAGCGGATACACTTTTTCTACATGGTTTTTTATTGTCCTGTGTAACTTTTTGTGTGCATTAAAGAAATGATCAATCGTTCCAGATCCAAATCTTCCGTCAGTCGATGTTCGGCAACACACTGTCGGAGGTGATGGCGCTGCAGAAGGAGCGCTTCCCGCACCGGCAGCTGCCCTGGGTGCAGGTGGCGCTGTCACAGCAGGTAGGGCGCCAACGAGATTAGGTAACATACAACACACTGTCGGAGGTGATGGCGCTGCAGAAGGAGCACTTCCCACACCGGCAGCTGCCCTGAGTGCAGGTGGCGCTGTCGCAGCAGGTAGGGCGCCAACGAGATCAACATACAACACACTGTCGGAGGTGATGGCGCTGCAGAAGGAGCGCTTCCCGCACCGGCAGCTGCCCTGGGTGCAGGTGGCGTTGTCGCAGCAGGTAGGGCGCCAACGAGATCAACATACAACACACTATCGGAGGTGATGGCGCTGCAGAAGGAGCGCTTCCTGCACTGGCAGCTGCCCTGGGTGCAAGTGGCGCTGTCGCAGCAGATAGGGCGCCAACGAGATCAACATACAAACGGGCAGAGGCACAAATGTGACCACTTTTATCTCATTGCAACTTGGTCAGCACCGAACTTCGAACCTGCGTGAGAAGTCGAGTTCCATGGAGATAATCTTTATGATCATGTCAGCACGGACCTCTACTAGCCCTTGTTCTAATGCCCATGCAATATTACTTTCAATTGTAACTACTTTCGTTGAACCTACTTATGTAATATACAATACCTTTTACAGTCACCTCTCTACTAATATTGCGCTGTGTATATTTTAAAATTGTATAATATTTTAAATGTGTATATTTTTAAATTTTAAAATGTTTAAGTACATATCTTAACTTTTATTTTTTGTTTGTAAATTACTACTAAGCCCAACAATTCCCACTCTGCTAAGCAAACGATGGCACCCACGATACAGGCTCAGCTGGCGCCGCAGTCAAACTCCTGTTTATATTGTTTTTGCACAAACGATAACTTGTAAACCTAGCTTTAAAACTTGCTTTCTAAATAAATATATCATTATTCTTATTCTTAATTAAATTTTTCTCTAATTCTATCGTTCATTCATTCAATCTTTCATTCATTCAATCGTTCATTCATTACATCGTTCATACATTAAATCGTTCATTCATTATTTAATCCAATCAATCATTCGTCATTAACTAGTTCATTCATTATCATTATACTTATGTCTGTTTTCCCAAAGTGAACATGAGCGGCTAGACCTGTATTTGTTTATTATTTTATTTCAATCATTAACTATTTATGTAACTACATATGATTTATGTTACCTGAAAATAAGCGTTTATTAATATTGCATGACTGTTCACCACCAGACAGAACTGTAAGGTTCTAATTCCACCGAATGAACGATTGAACGAATGAATGAATGAACATAAAGTAACATTTGTATCGGCCCAGGTGCTGGCGCTGAGCGGCCGCGAGACGGAGGGCATCTTCCGCGTGTCGGCGGACGTCGACGAAGTGAACGCGCTCAAGCAGAAGATTGACAACTGGGAGCTGCCCGACGCCTCGACGCTTACCGGTGAGATACCTCGTACATAAGCACCATTTTTTTTCCCAATTTTAACGGTCCTTCAGCCAAATCTTAGTTCATCCGACCGACGTAAGCACCGTGAGTTGGGTGAATAGAGCACTCGTTAAAAATATTGACACCTGGCAAGGGGAACGTTCAAGTAATACGTAACGAATTTAGGGGAAGGGGGGTCTTGTAAAACGTTACGATGCGTTACATGGGCGGGACGGAGGGTTTGAACTAAGCTTTACGTAACGTTGTTTTATTAACCCTTCTTAAAAAAAAGACATTTCAAATAATATTAACGCGATATTACAATATTAAAAGTATTTTATCGACTTACCGGTACTTTACGCCACGTCATTGTGACTTTTAGGTAAAAATGGTCACTTGGTGGTGACGTAACGTTTTACTAGGGGGGAGGGGGGGGGGGGGTATAAAAACGTTACGGCGCGTTACATGGGGGGTCAAAATCTCTAAAAATTGCGTTACCACGCAACGCTCCCAAGGACAATGAGTTAATGACACTTAACGAAGGTCTTACAGCTTTCCAACGATCTTTTGACGCGCGGGTACAGGTGGAACTACCGCTTGATGACAGGTTCGTGGCGTTACGTTACGTAGAACGAGCGCCCAAAACGTCAAAACCGCGCGGATTTGCGCTATAGAGAAGAGGCCTATGCCCAGTAGTGGGATGATGTGGGTGGGCCGAGTATGATAATGATGATAAAACTAGTTCACTTCCAGTCCAACCTCGTCCATCGAAAGATGTTTAAAATACTACTTCCTGCATGCAACAGACGCGCACGCGCCGGCGAGCCTTCTCAAGCTGTGGTACCGCGAGCTGTACTCGCCGCTCATACCGGACGCGCTGTACGCGGCGAGCGTGTCCGCCGGCTGCGACTACGCGGCGTGCGCGCGCGTGCTGCAGCGGCTGCCCGCCATCAACAGACAAGTGAGTACACAGCCGCAGATCCGTGAGTAAACAACTGTGACGTACTATTACACGACGAATTTTATTATTATATTTAACCAAAAGATGATTTACGTTTATTAAACATATTTTACACGAAAATAAAAGAAATAGTATGTGCATTGGTGAAGCACTGTAACGTGAATGACGTATCCAATCAAAGATAAGAAAAAGGAAGAAAAAATATGTTTTTTTTTCAAGCTCTTTTCTCTTAACTAAAGTGCATTTGGGGAAACTGTAGGTGGTACTACACTGTAGGTGGTTTTACACATAAATGTAATAGATTTATTTTCAGCATACTAATTTCGAGAAACAAATCACGAGTATAATCGCGGGTGCTATCCGCCATCAAGCGTTGCAACATACAGTTTCATAGAATATTCTAGTCCTCTCCATTGTTCGCAGGTTCTCACGTACCTGATAGGTTTCCTGCAACAGTTCGCTGCCCCAGAAGTCGTCAGCCAGACCAAAATGGACTCCGCGAATTTAGCCATGGTCTTCACGCCCAACTGCCTGCGATGTACTTCCCAAGACCCGCGAGTCATACTCGAGAACGCGAGGCGGGAGATGACCTTCCTCAAGTGCCTCATCACGAATCTCGACACCTCGCATGTGCGTGACATACTGTGACCGACGAATTTGAACTACAGGAACAACAATGTCACCGCTGATTCCCTATGCAAAGTCGGAAAACTTTGAACTTTGTATTGGAATGAGGCCTTGAGCGTCTGGCGCCGCCGTACGTCAGATATTGTTTTGGTAAAGGGCTAAAAGAACACAGCTTTGAAACGTGTGAAGAACCGATTTTACGCCATAGTGTTAATGGAATGTATTTATAATTTTCGGAGCTTTTTATTGGTCCAGAATTATTTGTCAGCCATTGCGTCCTGTGTTCTGTTCAAGGCGTAACACAGCACACTGAAAACGCAAACATCACATGTTATTTGTAATCTGCCATAAGTACACGCAAACGACTGTGTGACCAAAGCATAAAATAATCAATTTTATGATCTGGCCACGACGTCACATCACATCGCAAAACCCATTTATGGATCTAGTCTACACGTATTGTTGGCAGCTAATTTATAAAATAAAATGATTTATTGGAATTTTGTACACACTATTGTGATGCACACAAGTCAATTTTCCTGAAATAATTTTTCGTTGACGCAAAATTGACGTCCTTGTATATTTTTTTGTATTTTTGTACGCTATATTATATTGTCATAGATTTTATTTGGTCGTGTCCAAAGATATTTAATGAGATGTGATTTTTATTATTTTAGGATTGAGCTTTACAAAAGTGTAGATTTGTGCAATGTCTTTGCTGCAGCTGTTATTACATTGAACAAATGTGTTAGTTATAGTTTTCTGTATTGTCGGTTTTTAAGTAAATCTTGGCTTTATATTTTAAGTCTGAATATGTATTGGAATTGTCTCAAACCGCCGACCACAAGTGGTCAGTTTTACAAATATATCTCAATCATGGATCTTTAACAGATAGTGTTGGCATTATACTAGGTTCAACGTACTGTAATTAGTAGGATAGAGGCAAAGTCCATCATTATGATAAATAAATCATAAAAAAAAAATGCTAAAATTACCATGTCTTGGCAAATATTTTATTCAAAATAGTTTAATGTAAATTAACTATTATATTACTACTAGCCGTTGCCCGCCGCTTCACTTGCGCATAGTCGTGTGCACTGGCTTTATCGGCTTAGTCGATAAATCCCTCATAAGACGCAGGTTATCATACGCAATACAGATCCAGATGTGAGAGAACTCTCAATTTTGATGACGTCCAGTTTACATCTCTTTCTAATGGCAGCATGTTGGCAACATATCAAACAAATTGTTCTGATTATACCGGCAAGCAATATTGTAAGATGACTGATATTTTCATAATTCTGTATGGAAAGGATTATTATATTATATTATTAGTTTTACCAAGCTTTTAGTCAATTCAACTATGTGTTTTATTATTTATATTTAAATCTTAATACATTCGTTTTATCTCTGTACCGTATATTAGATGTTTCTATCTAAGGAATGACCACGATAAAATAGCATTTATTTTTGTATTTGCATTTTCGTGTAAGTTATTTTAGTTCATTTGGAAAATAAAACGTAAGAAACTTATAAATTCACACCAATTACCATTTAGATACTTCAGTATCAGATATCTAATAAATACTAAATCTAAAAAATGTACCTATACAAAAACATGCAGTTACTACGTAGTTTCGTAGAATACCCTGTAAAACGTCAAGATATTTTTAATTCATAGTATAATCCTGATAGGACGCCTTCATTATTCGTTTATGTACACAAATAGTTCGAAATGTCACAATATTCAATGCAAGGTAACTTTTAATTATCCGGTAAACATTTCGGAAAGACCCTAAATACTGTTTTTTATCTGTTATCAAACTCATGTTCAAGAGTTCATGGTCTAAAATAGCCAATCAATCAGGTTAATTAAAAGATTGTCTGTAAGATACACTTAGTTTAATGATAACATTTTATTCCTGTGAGATAGTGATAAAACCTTATAGTTAATCAGAATGTTCCGTACGGCTATTTGCTTAGAAGGTTAATATAGTCCACTGCCCAAGATCTTTTTGTTCAGCTAATTTTATTATTAAAAGATACATAATACTTTATAGGAACATATGCAGGATTGGTAATATGCATTTAATATTTAATTTCAAAATATTAATAATGCAAAAGTAGTTAATAAGCATTTGTGCCTCTGCAATCTCTAATAGGAAATATGTTAAATATGTAGGTTGAGTTTTCACAACACATCTATTTATTACATTTCAACTAATATAGTATCCTGAATATGCGAACTACATTATATTTTTCAGATAATTATTTACCAAACGAATTTTATATGTAGAGTTTATTGTGCCATATGAATCGCTACGACATTTTTGATCTTAATTCAATGGAGTAATAATCTACTTCTTTTTCAGCGTAGTTTTAGTTTGTAGCTACTTAGGGAATGAAAGTTGGAGTGCTATTGAGAAAATAATTAAAATAAACTATAACAGAGATGTAACAAATATAAACCTACGCCTCTTTGTCTTATGTATTTTGGATAATAAATCTAATATTATCTGTAAAGTATGTAATATTTAGTTAGCTACGTACTCTATAGAATGAAGGCATGCACGGCTGCACGCTGAATGCTTGAACCGATGGGCGCTAATTCAAATTGTACTAAACTTGTATAGCATACGAATATTCTACTAATTATTGTACCTACTCTCGTCGCCACTTGAAATTCCTTGTACTTACTATAAATATTATACATAAATTCGCCCTTCCTACTTTCCCACTATTTTTGTCATTCAGGACAATATTGAGTATGTTCAGAAGTAGGATATTGTAAATGTATATTTCATGGAGGAATAAAGGATTATCCGCTGGATAAAATAGAAATATCTCATTTATTTTATTTTATGAACCCATTGTGACCGCCCATCATTTAATGTTTATTTGGTCGTATCGATTTCGGTGAAATTATACAATCTAAATTGTACAGTGATGTTTAGTGCAGTATTACTAAACCTTCGCTATCCGTCTGTCCCTCCGTCCGTCAGGTGGCTGTATCCTGCATCACATATCACTTGAACCCTCAGCTAGGAGGAATAGGTATTATTAGGGTTCCGTACCCGAGAGGTGCTCCGCTGTCCGTCTGTCCGTCATCAGGTCCTACAGCACGAACGCGAACCGTAATAGCTAGAGAGTTGAAATGTTACAGAATGTGTATTGCTATTGCCCCAGTTTTTTTTTTACTTAAATATTTGATGTTGTACACTTGGATCTACCTATTGTTGATTTATTTCTCCTTTCCACCCTGGTTTGCTGGAAGAAATCTCTTGATAGAGATAAGCTCGCCTTTGTACATATTATTTCCATTTTTAATTGTCTTAATGTATTGATTTGTGTGCAATAAAGTAAAGTATATTGAAGTATTGAAATACTGAAATACAAGAAAAAATTGTGTTTAGAATTAAATAGTAGGTATTAATTAAGTTTTTATACAACAGCGCCTTGCATTTTTTAACCGACTTCCCAAAGGAGGAGGTTTACAATTCGTCCGGATGTTTGTTTTTTTTTTTTTTTGTTTATGTATGATCCCCGATAGCGCCTAAACGGGTGGACCAATTTGAAAATTATTTTTTTGTTTGAAAGGGGGCCCCGATACAAGAGACGTGTTTAGATACACTTACGCATTTCAAAATGGAGATCTTGACTGAAACTGTTTATTTATTGTCATAGCAACCATGTCATAGACACATATACTACACATTTAAATATGATAGCATATTTCGCGTCAACCCACATGGTTGTGGTTAGCCGGTGCGGTATGATGTAGACTCTCAATCCGGAGGTCGTCGGTTCAAATCTCGTGAAGGCATAAACTTTTTAAATTTTCTTTTTGTTTATTTTTTTATTGTTTTGAGTGCTTTTGATTTGTACGGTACCCTTCGTGTGCGATACCGACTCGCACTTAACCGATTTTTATTTTTATATCATTTCCCCTAAAAATAAGCTGAAGATTTTGAGTTCGGATTTTGAAGTGCCCCATAATTTGTTTTTGGAACCATATTTCCCTCGTGGTAAGGCTCAACGACTCGTGTGACAGATCAATGCGGCGGCCATTATGACTTATGACATATATTTACAAAGACTAGAATCGAGCTGTAAGCATGTGATTACTGCGTTTGTTATGCTATGGGTCGAGGAAGGAAGTCATCTTATAAAAACTTTGAACGCAATATGATATCGAATATTAGACCGGCGGCACGCGCACAGCGAGACGGGAACGGTTCGCTAAGACGGTTAATCAAAAAAAAATAAGTTTTTTCGTAAAATAAACTTTACATGTAAAAAAGTTTAGTAACAAAAATAGTATTTTTTAAATAGTGCAATATGATCTTAGTATGGGTTTTGTGCGTTGTTTTTGTGTTGTGGTTTGCCATGTTCAGGTATAGACGACAGCGGCTGTACGAATTGGCGGCGAAAGTGAGGGTGATGGATGAATCTAAGCCTGTGGTTGGCGTAGCTCCCAGTTTGATGGGGGATACTGAGGGTATGTACGTTGCGTTGTATTTGAATATCAATTTTTATCAAATTTTGTTTGCTAGAATAGCTACTTATAATTAAACAAGTTTTCCCAACAAACCACTTATAATTTGCAGGAGAATACAGTCAAATCTATAAAACGAACTAAGGCTGGATTTTACCAACGAAAAGTTATACCGAGAATAACTATCCCGGGGATAACTTATTGGCAAAATGACAGTTCAAAATGAGGTGGTCTGATCTAGGTGTCACTGGTGTCTATGAAAAAGTTACAAGTTACCCCCGGGATAGTTATTCTCCGGATAACTTTTTGTTGGTAAAATCCAGCCTAAGTTGTTTTTACAACTTAGTTCGTTACATTTTAAGACATTTAAACATGAGAACCGAATATCCACACATTAAAAAAAATGGGCCAAGACCAGAATACTGCCAGCTAGTGACATGACAGGGTGAAATTTTGAATAACTCGCTAAACGTGCGCGTACTCTGCGTCGGAGTCGGAGCGTACCTAGCGGACGGATTTGTTGCTTTGTATTGATTTCTATAGTAGTAAGTGCACTGGATCGGCATTTCTGCGCCCATATAAATCAATACAAAGCAACAAATCCGTCCGCTGCGTACGCTCCGATTCCGACGCAGTGGACGCGCACGTTAAGAGCCTTATCTGATAAGGCAAGTGTTTATTCACACAGAGAATCTGTGTTACATGATTGTTATATATAACGGACGCGGTAAAACGTTTGTGTGTGAAATGACGACCTCTGTGGCGTAGCGGTTGTGCATCTGCCTACCATGCGAGAGGTCCCGGATTCGAATCCCGGCTGGGGAAAAAAAAAGCCCCCAGCCCCCGTAGACAAGATGCAAAACGCTATTATCGTTCGCGCGAAACGCTAACAATATGTATGCGATTTGACGTTTGGTCACGCTACGCTAGCGTCACCAATTATTATTGTCAAATCGCATACATACATTTTGAGTTTTCGATTCGTTTCGTTTTCGTAGCGTTATTAACTTTGTCTAGGCCTACACTACAGGTCTTGGATGTTTACATGTTTGTGATATCGCTGCTTCCGGTTCCCACGATACAGGGACATCATCATTAGGGACATCATTCTGAACAACTGTCACTATGAGGCTGAATTGAATCTAAGCAACTTTATTTTTATTAACTCAGTACATTTTGGGCCTAGCGCTCAGCTGATCTGTATGGTGGAGTGAAAAATAAAGTTGCTCTGATCAAGTCGCTCCGATAGTGAAAGTTGTTCAGAACGATATCCCTAACAACCCTCTTTCGGCTTGTACAGTACACCCCTTTCTGTTACACCCTGTATGTATATGCAATATGTAATAGTAAAAAAAAATAAAAAAAATCGCTCACACAACTACATACAATACAACGCCATCGCCGAATAAAACGTATACGATAAAACGGTCCTGTACAACGGACTGCTGTATGAACACTATGAATCCACCCGAAGCCGCTGCCAACTCGTGTGGGAAATGGCGTGATGCTTTATTGATTTCTTCATACGATTCATAATTTCATAATTCATAATTTCTTTATTGCACACAAACAGTTACATAGGACAGTAAAAAACATAGAAAACGTGTACAAAGGCGAGCTTATCTCTAATAAGAGATCTCTTCCAGAAAACCAAATAGGGATGAGACAGGTGGATTGCTGAGCAGGAGTAGACCCATGTGTACAATACATATAATTATTACTTACAAATCAATAGACTACATAAACTAGTGCATACTTATATAAATAAATATGAAATATGTTCATATTAAGTGAAACAGCTGTTTTGGGAGTGACCGCAGCATTATACTAAAGCTAAGTAACTTTTGTTATATCTTTTTTTGTTTTATATACGTTTTCAGACATCATGGCTGCCCTTCAGCGCTTTAGTTACGAGAGTATGGACGAGAATGGATTGAAGATTGGATGGCTAGGTCACATTTTATACTTTTGTAAGTAGGTAGCTAAATATTAATTAATATTGATGCCTATGGCACATTATTAGAATCAAACCGGCCAATAAGGCTTTATTATAAGATCTCTTCCTACCTAGAATACTAGGAACAACCGAGGAATCTCGTTACATGCTAACGATAACGTCTAAATAACTGGCGCTAACTAATAATAAGTGAAAAGACAGCGCTATATTTTTATTTTATTCTATTTATTGAACAAAAAAGATTAAATAACTAGGCCAATTAAGGATTTCAGTATGTAAACGTATGTATATTAACCTTATCAGAGTTTAATCCAATTATGCACTTAAATATTACATATATATAGGTACTCAATAAACGTAAATGTAGCCGATCACGTCTGTATGTAGCCCATGAGCGTCTTTACACGGATACGATACGAGTCAATTTAAGCCATACTGAAGTATACGTGTGTAATACAAATAACATCAATGAACACGGGTCGAGTATAATGGAGTATTCAACAACTGACAAAACATGGGCACATATGTGCCTCTGGGGCCACGTATGGGAAAGGGCGTGACGCTATGTTATGTTCAGGGAACACTTATCCAGTGGAGAGCGCATAGATACATTTTCCTTTGAAATACATCTCACCAATTTACAAGCGGGCGGGGGACGAGGTGAGCTGTGATTGGTCAGCCGCTGCGAAACTGTTTGGCGGCCCGTCATCGTACAAGGTTGCGTATGCGAACGTTTGTTGAATACAACAAACGGTGGCGAGCCGCATTCCCCCGCAGGCACAGTCAATTGGATATTATAGTCTCTGGTCATGTTGTTATCAATGATTATTTGTTTGCAGTGTCAGTGAACCCTTACGACTTGGAGGTAATCCTAAAATCCTGCCTCGAGAAGGATGACCTTCACAGGTTTGTCAGAAAAATCACCGGCAACGGCGGGATCTTTGCGCCAGGTACAAACTTACAATTTGCATGCAGCATAGTAATAAGGGAGTGCAATCTCGGTATACCGAGATCTCGTTATACCGAGATCTTGCACGAATTGTGCAAGATCAATCTTGCACCCAAAATCGTGCGCGATCTCGCAAGATTTGCAAGATTGCTCAGCAGCTCATTCTACAACCATTTGAGAGCGCGG
Organism: Argyresthia albistria; assembly: GCA_963457715.1. NCBI lineage: Eukaryota > Metazoa > Arthropoda > Insecta > Lepidoptera > Argyresthiidae > Argyresthia > Argyresthia albistria. The sequence continues at coordinate 5,512,651 of OY735256.1, forward strand.
ACGCGCGCAAACTATGAAACGCGCGAAATGATTTTAAAAGCGCGCCCACAAGAACGTCCTTCACGTGGTGCAAGTGCAACTGGATCATTAACTGATAATCTTATTCGACAAGAAATGAAACTATTAGAATCGGGCGGGACAAAAGGCCAGCACCTGCAGTCAGCTTTTCAATGCTTAACATCAGTGGTGCCAACTAGCGTGGAGGCAGAACGGGCCTTTTCTGCTGCTGGTTATTTGGCACGGAACATCCGGAGCCAGTTGGCAGATGACACTTTAGATATGTTGTGTTTTCTTAGGAGGTTTTTCCAGAATAATTTGTAGTTTTTTTTAATAAAGGATTCTTTATTTGTGTATAATTGTATATTTTTTCCTTATTTTGCCCTTAGAACAATAACAACCATATATAACACAATAATTACCAAATTACAAAAGGATACTTTTAATTATTAGAGAGATTTCCTAAATATGCAAGATCTTGCAAAATACCGAGATCTTGCAAGATTAGGCCTCTTAGATCTTGCAAATACCGAGATTGATGATTTTGCTGCAAGATTGCACTCCCTGATATCTGTTCATTCCTTTACTTAACTTTTGACATTAATTTTGATGTATCGGCGTTTTGAGGTGTCAAGACTACTCAAAATTCCGTTCGTTTGGAGCCAGCGCGCCGCGTCTCGGCACTGTCGACAAGGCAAAACCGACATTTTGCGCCCTGTTGCCATGCGATAGGTATGTGACTCCCGGCCCATGTATAAAATTATGCCTACAATCACAGATTCTAAGGCTTAGGCTATAGTCATATTTCTCTGGGATAAACATGATTGTTTATCAGATACTGTAACAGCGAGCGGCCAGCCATGGGCAAAAATATAGTCACGCACGGTATTGGATATGGCGCAAGTCGAATAGTAGAAATCAGTAGAATAGACTTCCAATACATCAAACCTAACACCTAACCAACCAATGCGGAATGAGTCAACAAATTGTCAGGCTGTTTGCGATCCGTTCCCGGCAAAGTTTTTTGTTTAAATCTTTACTCTTGTTTATAAATTGAGAAAATTTTCTTTGACAAGTTTGACAGTTATTATAACATTTCAGTATAACCACGTAACGGTTAAAAACCAACATTCCCATATTTTAAATGGCAACACCGAAACGATTAAAAAAATTAGAAAATCTACGTCATGCGATATTAATTATATGACACAAGCGATTCAAAAAGAGATCTCCAGAACGGGCGATCGATGACCCTTAGCATAATAAATAACAAAGACTAGACATCATCACTTCTAGAGTCGCTCACTTTGCAGACGCGCAAATTATTTTTGATCGAGATAATACCGTGTGTATGATTCTATGATGATCAATTGATCATACACTTGGTAAACTGCCGGGTAACAGCTATGAATAACTTTATACAACTACATGATACTCTGTATGCGATGATATTACTTACTTACTTACTTTATACTTTATTGCACAAAATAACACATTTTACAATTGAAAGTGGACAACACATGACAAAGGCGAGCTTATCTCTATTAAGAGATTTCTTCCAGCAAACCTAGGATGGACAGGAAATAATTTAACAACAGGTAGACCCATGTGCACAACATTAAATAAGATAAAACAATAAACTACTTAACAATACGTACATAAATACCAGACTTATAGATATAAATAAGTTAAGCAAATATACCTAAATAAAAGTACTTAAATTTAATACGGTAGAGAAAGATAGTGTTCTTTCAACCGACTTTTAAATATGTTGAGTGACGGACTGTCTCTAATAGCGTTGGGGAGTTCGTTCCAGAGTTTTATGGCGCGAAGTCGGAACCCATGTTCGTAGGCGGCAGTGTTGTGTTGCGGAGTTATAAGTAGCGACCGAGTGTGCGATCTCCGATATTATATAATAACACGACAGAAGATAATAAATAAACCACCAAATCTGCATAAGCATGTCATGAACATTCTAGGTACATCCTTCTACTCTAGCTATAGCTAGGTATGTCCCATCACGTGTTGGTCACGTTCGGTAATTCCTAGGATACAATGATCTCATTTAATTTGCCCAGAACGTCGCCATAGGCCTTGCAGGTTCTTTGTAGCGCAATATGTATCCACAATAAATCGTTTAAAATGAGGAAAATATTGAATGAATAAGGGCATTTAAATGATTTGGCACGTCTTACCGCTATTGGCCTTCTACTTCCGCAGTTCGGGGAATATTTAGTCGAAGGCTCTGGATTTAAAAACAAACCATATAGGAAATAACAATTATATTCGTTCTCGTTTTACAGAAATCGATGTCTCATATTTATAAAATTACTATCGTTGATTCCATGACATTGTACAGTCGGCGTCAGATATAGGTGACATTTAATTAGCTAACCAGTACGGGTTAATGTACTGGGAAAAGTTTTTTATTTTATTTGCGACCATCATGTCTCTCGGGGAAAGTGGTTCATACCGATGCGTACTATCCTCCCTCAAAATATGTCACCCTGTATAGGTATATGAGCCTAGGCCTACGTACGTACCTAAATTGCTAAATTTCGTGTCCCTAGTGTCGATATGGCGGCGCCGCCGGAAGATCTTGGTGCCGGCATTCAGTCCGAAGATCATAGAGAACTTCGTGGAGGTATTCGCAGAGCAGGCGGACCTCCTTGCTAGCAGACTAAAGGAGTGTGCTGATGCCAAGCCCTTCAGTATTTGGCCCTACTTGAGCTCTTACACACTGGACTCGGTTTGTGGTATGTTGAAATAATAAGCAAGAAAAAGATTTTATTGAGTATAGTTTTTTTGGGCAGGGTAAGGTCACCAGTGACCTACATGGCGTTCAACGTGTTAAAAACTCGGTGGTTGAAAAGACAACTATTTTCGCATCTGAATCCAATGTAGGAAGTATCGCTGCAATAAATCTTTAAAGATGGGCTTTTCAGGCTACCGGTCACCGTAAGCTCATTAATAATATCAGAATAATCGAATAGCTCATTATCATCAAAAACCCTTTAAACTTCCGTGTTTCGGATGACATGTTAAGCTGTTAGGTCTCGGCTATTATCGCTAGGTTATAAAATCTTGTTAACCTGTCTGTAGTCTGTCTGTTAGTGTTTTGATAAGTACTACCAGTCTCGCAGAACTTTGATCGCTAATTCAGAGATTACCATGCCTACAACTTAGTATTTAGTAACCTACGACAAAACTGAGTGATATGCAAATTTAATAACCATTATTCATTCATAACCTTGATGAACTTTACTACGATGTAGGTTCGTTCTCCTATACGCCATTTTTCTATCTCTATCATAACATAAAAATACAATCTATCAGTATATTAATGCTGCCACTTTTTTCCACAGAGAGTGCGATGGGGGTAAAAATAAACGCACAAAGTAACCTAGACTCGCCCTTCCTGAAAGCCCTGAATAGGGTGCTCAATTTGGTCTGCGAGCGGATCTTCCACTTGTGGCTGCAGGCAGACTGGATGTACCAGTGCTTCGTTAACAAATACAATGAGCACCAAACATGTTTGGCGACCATGCACAATTTCACTGATGAGGTAGGTAAGGGTTTATCTGAATCGACAACCTTCTAATCCGTCGAGTTGAACTAAACAAAAGAGCAGTGATTTATTTTCGAAATTGGAATTCAACTCGCTTTAACTCCCTTATTAATAAAAACTTCTTACTCCGGGACTAAAGTTAACCCGGGAGTAACTACGGGATGGAGCTAGACAGCTCTGTTGCTTTGTCCCGTAGTTATTCCCGGATTAAGTTTAGTCCAGGAGTAGTTACTGTTTTCTGTATTTTTGTGTCCTGGTATAATGATTATCACTGATTGTTCTTATTTTTTGTTGGAATCGACTGTAATGTGTACGATGTGTGTAAACATTTAAAGTGAATCTTAATACGTGTAAACATTTAAAGTGAATCTCTTTCAGGTAATAGAGAAGAAGCGTAAAGAAATAAGCATGAGAAATAAAAGTATACCCAAGGAAAAAGACTTTGGTAAGTCCTACACGCTTAAATACCTTGATATTTTTCTGGAAAAACTGGTTCTGGCATAATAATTATTCTACACGCAATAGGTAATAGTACGACTTGCGGTTGTAAAGTGACGCGTCTACCTACATAGCTCCCTCCAAGGTATAAAGACACCAGACAATATGTAATGTATAGTCGGAAGATCATCAAGATACTTTATGGATTTGTGCTAAATCTATTTGACGCTGATCAGAGTGCGACTATATTTTAAAGGAATCAGGATATGTCAATAGATACAGAATCAGCCTACACAACACAGCCTATGCTTATGAAAATAAAAACTATGTCATATAGATTAAAATGTATATCTATGGAAAGTCCTTGGATTGGATTTTCTGTGTTTTGTCTTTTATGTGCAATGAATATATGACATACGAAAGTCCAAAATGAAATGTTAGAATGCCTGTCAAGTTTGTTCTGCTCTCAGACAAACAAGTCAAACAAGTCGGAATTTAGTTAGAAATAAATATGTTTTTAGGCAATAATCAAAACTCTGGGCAAAAACCCTCAAGCTCGTGTAAAGACATTCTCCATACAATGCCTGACAGATGACATCAAGAAGTCTATTACAGTGCCACCCTCAGAACAATAACTAAGTGCCACCACACGGCCACCACACACACACCACGTTAGCTAGAGAACGGAGCGAGGCGCCACCATCTACGCCAACTGATCAGCAAAGAGTTTCATTGACTGAAATACACTACAATAATTGACGCCGAAGTGCTGAGTAATTTTAATGTCAAATATTTCTCCTTTTCGGCCGGGAGAGCAATCCAATTTACTTACTTTACTTTTATACTTTACTAGCTGACCCGGCAGACTTCGTACTGCCTCAATCGATAAATAAAAGACCTAAACTTTTGTATAAATTAATTTCAAAACAAAACATTAAATAATATCACAGACTTCAATAGTATATATCGATGAATAATATGAACTTTATTGAATAGCAATAAAGTTCAAATTGACTCTAGAAAACGATTGACTCTAGAAAACGTTTGTATGGGAAATAGAAAAGGGCTGTTTTTAGGGTTTTCCCGGAAATTATTCGATTTTTTCTCGCCTTTTAAACCTTCCCTAGTCCTCCACGAACATTTCAAGACTAAGATAAGATAAATCCGTTCAGCCGTTCTCGAGTTTTAGTGAGACTAACGAACAGCAATTCATTTTTATATATATAGATTGCACAAAAACAGAATACAGACACTTAATAATGAAAAAAATAACATATACAAAGGCGAGCTTATCTCTAATAAGAGATCTCTTCCGGCAAACCTAGGATGGACAGGATTAATTAACAAAAAGATAGACCTACTTAAGTGCACAACGATAAATATTAAATTAATAGACAACTTACTAATAAGTACGCACATACTTATACACCAAACATAATATTAAAAATTATAACATAACATAACCAATTTATAACATAACATAACCTTAACATCGTTTATGATCGTTCTCACACTGTTACGATACTTGGGGTTAATCCAAATTTGAGTAGAGACCTTGTTGTAATATATGTTGTTGTGTAAAGATTAAGGCCAGTAGTTGTATAAACACTATACCAGTAGATATATACACACACACACACTATACAAGTGAATCACACTGACATGACATTGACAATGACACTTCACGTGGTTGCCGAACCGGGCTTCACACGACATGATATAGGTGGCGATCTAGGGTGTAAAAAGGTGATAAACTGAAGCCGCCTGCTGTGTGCGCTTGGAGTGGTGTCCTCACATACAGCAGGCGGCTACAGTTTATCACCTTGTTACACCCTAGATCGCCACCGATATCATGTCGTGTGTAGCCCGCTTTACAATGCCACTATCATGCCTTACAATGACGTCGACGATGACGATGATGACGACCCCTGCGGTGTTGCGGCCGACGATGCTTAGGTGTTTACATGTTTGTGAAGTCGCTGTTTTTGGTTCTTACGACACAGGATATCCTAGTGTGGGGCCAGAATAGTGCCTGTATTTGAATTTAACGATAAGTTATCATCTTGGTCATAAGTGGGCACAGTTGTTTCTCTGTGTCACACATGTTATGTTAACTTGTTATCATCTCGGGTGGTCCTTGTCTCAAAATATTTCAGCTTTTCGCTTCTTTTTCGTCCCCTTATTATAGAAACTCTATTATGTTGCTCTGACCGAGCGAGTCGGTTTCAAACTGAAAGTTTTAACAACCCCTGAAAATAATATCTGTGCTTATGATAGTCTAGCTAGGCCTAAATAACTGTTTATAACTGTGGTTTTACTACCTTCCTATCACTGACAATTCCACCTGTTCTCCAGACCTGGACACCTACCACCAGAAGTCATTCCTCGACTTACTCATCACATTCTCGGGAGGAGACAAGGGATACAGCAACGTGGAACTACGGGAGGAAATATTGACGCTCACTGTGGCGGGCACTGATACCTCGGCTGTGGCAACGGGGTACACCTTGAAACTGCTGGCCAAGTATCCGGCAGTGCAGGAGCGGCTTTATCAAGAGTAAGTGTGATACTGTAGGGATCACAATCCTAAACTTTTTATCTGTGGTGATAGGGTAGCCCCCTGTCAAGCAATGCAGGGTGAAATAACCGCTAAATAAATGCGCTGGAACTTCGCGGCTGGCGTTACGGAACCCTTAGAACCTTTCTTCTGGTTTATCTGCTTGTCCTCTCTGCGGTACCTCTGGCTTGGGAGATAGAACCTCTGACCGCTTCGCCACAGAGGTTTTCTAAATAAGGACAATTCTGTCATTTCACGCTAGATTTTGTGACGCAAATAGAAAGGAAATTCCTAGTCATCGTGCAGGTTATTTTAATTGTAGGATGACGTGATAACTCGTTTAACACTGTGTAGTTTTTAAAAACAAACAAACAATGAAACAAGCACTGAGTCAGGCAAGGCCGGTCCACAGTCCACACTTATTGAATGGGCGCACTGTACTTAACCATCACCGTTATAACGTTTAGTATTAGGATGCGATTCGAAAAAGAAAAGGTGGTCGAGAACGGGATTTTTGATGTCCGAAAAATTGACGAATGTTCGAAGCTGCGCGTAAATTAGATTCAATTCAAAAAATTCAATTCATCAATCCGTTTCCTTTCAGACTACACGAGGTGTTCGGTGACTCAGACAGACGGGTGTTGAAGGAAGACCTGCTCAGGCTAAGCTACCTGGAGAGGGTGATTAAGGAGTCTATGAGGCTCTTCCCGCCTGTGCCGTTCATCATCAGAAAGGTTCTAGAGGAAATCCAGCTGCGTAAGTACTTCTGAATAAATAAAAATACCTAGTTATCAAAATTAACATGACATCATGCGTTTCCTCATACGGGATGGCAGAAGCAAAGTTGTTCCGGCTGCCAAAAAGATAGATATCAATGAGCCTTGTTTCAAACGGGAGAGCAAAAGTACAGATTTGACTTAATTTGAGCCAGTAATGCAATAAAGAAACCATCTGATATATCATTATTTAAAAAAAACACACAGGGGTGGTAGTCGGTGGCACAGATCTTCAACGTTTCGCCAGTAATGTATGAAACATGTCTTGAACTTGAAATTTCGATAACTCAGTACGCACTGGCCTTGTATTATTATTATTTCGTCACCAGCCTCCGGCCGCACCCTACCTGCCGGCTCTGGGGTAGTTGTCTCCATCTGGGGGGTGCACAGAGACCCCCACTACTGGGGCCCTGATGCGGAGCACTTCGATCCTGACAGGTTCCTGCCGGAGAGGCTGAATCTGCCTCACCCCACCTGCTTTATGCCGTTCAGTAGCGGCCCTAGGAATTGCGTAGGTGAGTCTTATGATGCAATTCGGAATTCGACAAGGAGTCCGATATCACTGCTTAGATCAAACTCACTCATCGGAATGTGGTTTGCTGGAAGAAGGGATCTATTCGCCTTTAAACACTCTTTTTATCAGGGACTAAAGCTCTTCACTTCCTCATAATTTAGAAAAAATACATAAATAAACACAAAATCGTGATGTACGGTGTCTCGAGGTAGGAACCTATGTAATAGTATTAGTATAATATTATAGTATCTGTGGTAATAGTCATTTAGTATTTTATAATTACTACTTCATGTATTGGTATGTATAACAATTTCCTTAATAATGGCAAGTAAAGCCATGTAATTACATAATACCACACAGAAAAGGGAATTAACATAACCATTTCCCTGTATGCAACTCTAACGATCATTTATAATTATTTAATGAAACATGATAAGTACAATGCGGATCAAAGTACATCCTGCTAACTACTTGTAGATTGATGATATTTGTTAACTTTAATAGTTTACATGCGTCATGCTTACACCTTTGCACTAAATTATCAATCTGACGTGACCAGATGTACAAATTGCGCATCGTGACTGACCGACCATGCAACGACGTGATCATGCGCAGGAGCTCTATTTTTCATTCGCTTGTGTGATATAGTTATATCGCATGACGTCAATTTTCTGCATTTCCGAATCGTTCGTTTTCGGTGTTCCTTCCTTCGCATTTAGGTAACGTCTATTCTATCATTCGACTGGCGTAACGAGTGGTCCTGACCTGACAAATTGTTGCGGAGCGAATGACTGAAAAATGCGATATTTTTATATGGCGAATGAAAATCGGTAGAAAAGTGCGCTCCTTTGCAAAAGAGATCTCCAGGGCCCATAGACAACATGCATTCGCTAATTTATCACTTGCCACTCGCCACCCATACCACGGGTCCTTTGACCGCAAAATAAGTCTGTCGTGCTTTCTTTCGTCCGGGGAAATGGCAGTGCCATTATGACATCGAGGCACAATTCCAATTCCAGCAGCAATTTGGGCAACAGCCATGAATAACACATCCTAAAGAGATGAAGAGCGACTATGGCAACAGCTTTGATTGAAGGATAATTTATGTTTTATGATTCCGAAGGTCAATAAATGTTTCATTATTTTCCCGGCAGTCTGACATTTTATACTCTATCTTAGATGCTCTATGGCACTTGCAGGAGCCTTTGAAAAATCCAAACCACAGACGGGAAGTCGCGCAGATCATAGACTAATAATTACTCTATGCTTAATATAATAGGGGATTTCCTGACCGATTGATATGTCTGGCATGCATGACCCGTAATACTACTTGGTCATTTCTCTTGCGAACACAAAGCAATTAAGCAGAGACGTAGTGGCGTGACCTCGACGAAAATTGCTCTACTATTTGCAACAAATATGTTAAGAACGTTCGCAACAGGAAGTCTCACTAATGACCCGCGTTGCTGAAGCATGTGGGTGCAATAATTATCGATCGCCATTGATCACAACGATCAAACGTAAAATTATAAATCCATACAGTTTATAAGATCCAACCATAACTTATAATTTGTATTCAATTCAATGCAAGGAGTTATCATGCAAATTAATTTGGTTATTGCAATTCTTTATTTTGTGGATAAATTTATTGGCGTATACGTCTACATGTGATTGCCAGGAAAACTTGTTGGCATAGGTTAGTACTTGTTACCTATTAAAATACAACAACACAATGTTCATAACGAGCATAATTGATTCGCTATATTTAGATCCAATTAGTTACATTTAAATAATGTAATTGATGAATTATCTTGGACAGTGTTGTTTTAATCGTATACCTCTTTAAAACACTAATATTTGACCTTGATTCGTAAAAAACGACCGAGTGCAATTTTTGTTCTTGTAAAAATGATATTTATGATCTATGATAATTTCACCAAATCATGTCCATCTACATACATGGATTATATTGATTTAAACTTTAACTTATCGCCTGTTACGACCAGTGTTTCAGATAATGCGGATGTGTCTGTTGCTTTATTATAACAAGATGTCTAACTATTACTAACTCAGCGAATATTATCTCGAGATTTATCTCAGAACAATTAAATACGTGTGTGTGTCCCCACCTACCTCGTGCCCCGCGGGCGATCCGCCAGTTGTCTGGTACAACTGTAACAGTCAGTACTTTTTGTTTCAGGCTACCAATACGCCATGATGTCAGTGAAGACGGCCATAGCGTGTATAATACGCCGGTATAAGGTCGTAGGTGAGCCAGAGAAGGGCCCCATTCCTTACATCAGAGTCAAACTAGACATCATGATGAAGGCTTCTGACGGGTACCAAGTGGCACTGGAGAAGAGATCAGAAACTGTTGCGTGATAATTATGATGTGGATCAAAGATAGTTTGAAGTGTAGACTGTATGTATACAGTCGATCTAATTTTGCCCAGATAAAGTTGTATAGATTAGCGTGCTGCCGGTTGTACAATGTAGATAGATTAATCTTAGATATAAGTAGCCTGAATAGTTGTCTGAAGTGATTGTTATCTTGCTTGTTCGATCACTGATTTGCTCTAAAGTCTGTGGTAGAGTTTACTGGTACTTTTACACACCACAAATTAAAGAGAAAATGTGTGTCAAACTCGTAAACGGTGTAATTAGCTAATTTAAATATTATATTTACCTTTGTAGCTTACGTACACTTTGCATTATTTTTGTACCTACAGATTTTGAAATGATTTTTGTAGATACTATAAAAACCAGTTTATAAAATCACCTCAAGTCTTCCTTTTATTTAAGATGCTATTGCTCCTTGGGAAAACAATTGGTATGATTATGCCTTTCGATCGGTAAAGTCGTTTAATATCAGGCAATGTTTTTCCACATTTGTCGGTTTCGATTACCGGTTATCACAGTCGACAATTTTAAACCTTTAATGCAGTTCCATTTATTTTAAACAGTTTGTAGTCCTAGTTTAGTAAATGGTTCTATCGTGCGGTATAGCTTTGGGTAACCCTGTATCTAAGTAATTGCCCATTTCAAACAATTTCACGACATTCAAGTTGTAAGTAAGGGGATGTACGGAATGACCTTGCACTTTTACAACGAGCGTGCGTCCCTCGTTTCATTAACTTGAATTTATTATTAGACTATTTTTAGACTGGATGATGCTACGTTACGGTTTGGGCAGCTGGATTGAAGTGGTTTAATTTTTTGATATCATAAAATAGACGTAGGTCAGCGTCACGAATTCACCTATAGGAATGGCCTGCCACGGCTTTTCGTTGATAATATGAATTATGAACCCATCAAAATAGCATCTAACAATAATTATTCTTCACTCAAACAGACACAAATGTGACTGTGACGTAAACAAGGAATATTTCGCATGAAAGTCGCAAATGTAAAACCTTGAGCCTATTTCATTGAATTAAAATTGTCTTTCAAAATGCATGTCAATGGCTAATTAGAATTAAAAGTTGTTTACAGTTTTGATCATCGTTAATAGAAATTTTATGTATTTTAGCTGAATAAATATACCAGTTAGTTCTGGTTAAAATCTCCTCTGACCGACATTCGTACAGGGTGTAACAGAAAAGAGTAGACATAGTATAAAATATTATGAAACAAGGGAGCAAAGTTGGTCATAACTCATAACAAACGAGGTTGGTTTATTGTGAAAATGTCGAGTACCGTATAGATTTTTCTTCACAAGTGTTGAAAAACGTCGTATGAAATTCGTGAGCAATTGGTAATAACATAATCGGTTCTTTACTGCTCTCGCCTGCGCTGCGCTGTGGCTCGAGCTGGTAAACCAACCTCGTATTTTATGTATGACCATCTTGGCTCCCTTGTTTCATAATGTACTACTTATTACAATTGTATACTTACTTAGACTGTTATTTAAAAATCGCCGGACTATTTCCTGCTCTCTGTCATTTCCTGTAAATAGTGATGAATTATGTTGTGTATTGTATAATGAGTAGCCACTAAAGCTGCAAATAGCAACATCGAAGTCGAGTGACAAGTTGAGTTGCTAACAGTTGATATCTGTAAAAGTTACGTCGCCTTTTGATATCTAGGGCGGGGAATACGGCAGATTTCTGAAGCATATTGTTTGAATCACCCTGTGTATTGCGACTTGACAAAACCGAATGCAACGTACCAATAGCGGGGCAATCGCGTTTCTTTTTATGTACCGACCGGTACGCCTCGTGTCACGAATAGTAAGCTATAAATCATGTTGGATTACGTCGTTTCTAAGCGTAAGCAAGTGACTTGGGCGGGCGGGCTTCGTCGGGCGGGCGGGATTCAGTGAAGGGCGGGAGGGCAACCCGGCTGGCTGCCGTATGCCATGTTATTGTTATTAGTTACGTATCGATGTTTTTATGACTTGCAACTTCTTTCAATCATGGTATAACTTTACAGCAGTTGAAGGAAGTAAAAGGACATGAAGACTCAAGTCAGAAGGTAAGAATTTTTGAATATTATTCCTGTAAATAACTCCTTTTAGGTTTCATATTTACAAAGTTTATTTTGTTTACAGACATAAGTATGGAGGGTGATTTTGATGAGGACGAGCCGTTCATATATCGCCTCAATGATAATGGATCTGGTCCCAGTTTACTCGTCAAGGTATGTTAAATAGTCAATTAATTACTAATAATGTGGTCAAATAAAAAAAACAATATATATTTTGGGGGAATCTAAATAGACGAAATCTAGTTAAGAAGTGTTAATTTATTTTGTTACCTGTATGTGGCCTGTGACATTGTTTGCAAAGTTTACACACGCCTATGTTTAGCTAAGTAAGTAGAATGAGGTAAATATCTCTCAGGTATGTCCTGCAGATCCAGGTTTACTTAAAGGAACGCTAATCAATCATTGATGAGTTTATAAATGAAAGTATTGAGAAAACTATGCACCATCCTTACTTTCTATTACTAAACCATAGAGTAACTGATATTGACTAAAAGACCGAATGAATTCATCATATAGTTATCAGATCCATGTGATATAACGAACTGAAGCTGAACGAAGGCGCAACTGTGCCTATGCCTCCCCGTATGGTAAAAGCGGTGACGATATGTTTCCCCCAGGTATGTTCAGAACGTGGTTGGAGGATGTACCAGGGTTACAGCGGAGGTGAAGAGCGGTGGAACCTGTGGTGGCGAAGTAGCGCGTTCCCTGCCGCCTGCTACAAGACTCTTGGGGATTGGCAGGTGAGAATATAACATAACATTTGTGAGTATATATTTTTCGATATTTTTATTCGTATATATTTGTTGCACATATCAGAAAAAAAACACAGACAATACAGAAAAGATATGAACAAAGGCAAACATCTATTTTGGTTTCGAAATTGGCTAACGAGTATAAGCGACGACGACGGTTAGTAGCCATGGAACCTCTTAGTCCTAGGCGAATTAAGAGGTATTTCATACATTGTATCTGGCTTCACACTAAGATACCCAGTGTCATAGGAACCGGACATTCGCTGTGTACACGTATTTTTGTTTCTAGGATATGTAGATCTTATTTCAGTGGCTTGCATTCTCACAAATATTTGATTCTGACTTATTCTGATTTGTACATAACGCTAAAAACTAGATGATTTGATATTTATTGCATTGTGAAAGATAAAGCAAACACAACAAGTTACCAGCAACTACCGACCCAGTTTTAAGAGAGTTTGAATTATGTACATAATAAGAGTATGCTACTCAAACCATAGATGAGACGATTCATGCTCATACGATAGATAGTGATTACGATGTTCCCGCTTAACTTTCTTATGTTGTTTTCTTTTTCAGTTTATGAACCACATTCCTAAAGGCGGATCAATCTGTCGTAAGGACAGCTTATCGAGGCTTCTACGTTGCATGCGGAAGATTTACGGATCTATTTACGACTTCAGGTATGGTACTGTTGCCTCACAGCACATTATACATCATAGCTCATCGATCTAGCAACACTCAAGCGAATTTTTTGTGTGATTTGTCGTTTACAGAGTTGTCTTGGTGCGAGGGACCAGAGATCAGAGTTTGATTAGAATAGCTAAAGTTAAAATGCCGATATATACCTACCTATACTTGACGGTATCGTTACAACAACCAATTTGGCCACGGCCCTCATCCCTTAATTCGAAACAACAAAATTATCTTATTAAATCAATACAAAAAATTAGGTCAGTGAAGGCTGTGCTTCTCTAATTTGGAGCCATTAAAATAAAACATCGGGGAATGTTCAATACTAACTTACTTATCAAACGTTTTTGTAAAGACAACATGATTAAAATAATGAAATGAATATAGCTTTAGTGCACGCACGCCAAGGTACTTATACCCGAAATTATTGAAAATTCTTTTGTAATGGATTGATTATGGAAAATGTAGATGAATACAGATAGCACAACTCCACTCTATAAAGTATTTGCTTAGGTTGAATGCAAATATCTCAAATCAAATAAGCTTTATCTCGCTGATTGATGATGGCAACTTGTACAAGTCAGACGCTACATTATATTGTCCGTAACGTGTTACATACACATACATCAAGTCGATGAGGAGGCGTTGTCGGGTAAGGGTGGTATGAACCCCTAGTAGTGTAGGGGGGTCAGGCAGATTTCCACTGAATGAAATGAACCCTCCAAGACTTGCGTGCCATCCGCTATTAGGTACCTAGATTTACGATTTATTTTTGCACCGATTGGGAACAACGTGTCTGTAGTTATTTTAGCCAGTTGTGGATCTCAGAAGCCTTGAGGATATCTTCCAAAAACCTTTGGGACCACGACGGTGATCTTGAACATGCAGTAAGAACTCCTCTACCAGGTGACATCCTAAGTAGTAAATAAAATTGGTATTCAAATCAAAGCCCTGAACGGGTATGGCCCAACACCTTTTGAACCTGGAAGATGATCTGGAACATGCATTAGGGATGTAGTATTGCGTCGCAAAAGTTACTATGCGGATGTGGCCTGGTAAATACAAGAGATGAAACAATACTGATTATTATATACTGAAAATCCATCTGATTGTTTTGGAAGTATTTTGGACCCCCATAAAAGTCAAACTACTGGATCAATTTGATTGAATTCTGATTTGATATAATTTTAACAGAAATTTTGTCTTCTTGTTTTACTCATACATATATTTTAACAAGTATAGGGTTTTCGAATAAAAAGTAAAAAACTAAAAAAAAAGGTCTACGTTTTCAAGTTTTTAACTGTGATCGACCTGCTTTCGAGGTGGAAAACTTGGATTTGTCATTAACCCTTTGATCATTACCAACTCATAAAAAATTAAAACTACCTCATTTGATGTAAGGCAAAAGTACCAATACCATGGGCTACTAAGAATTAAGTAAACTTTTTAAATTATCGATTGTTGCTTTTAAAGTAGAATTAATCGTTTCCAAGCCTTTAAAGTTATTGGAATGATTACTGGCTCAAAACAACTTTTCGCTTTTTTATCCATTGCCAATAACCGACTAAGTTCTAAAGGTCGTTATATAAATTCCTCAATGAAGGTGAAAGTTCACGAAAAGGCTAATAAAATCGTTTGTTTGCACTTTATAAACGAAATTGATACTTCCCACGCAATTATGGAATGTGAACGGAATGTAAAATATATCGGTCGTTGTGGAAAACTAATATTATGGTCCTAGAGACGTTACCTTTCTTCCGGAGGCGTAAGGCTTATAGAGTCTCAAGTTTATATCAAGATATAACACAGATCATACACGGAATGATATACATTAAATACTTACCTACTCCATAGCTGCGGCGATGGACAACCCATATCACGCAAAATTGAATATTGAAGAACTGGCTAAAATGGGCACGCCACCCCGTATGGGAAAAGGCGTAACGCTATGTAATTGTTGTTGTTGATATACATGATGGTAGACATGGTAGACAAATCCTGGAAAGTGAATTCCATATTTTGGCGGGTGATCAATAATATCTATAAGTTCATTCAATGATAACATAGATAGAGGGTATATTTTATAATCCAAATCAACACAACACACCTTGCAACATTGTAGTTCTAAAGTTCTTACAAATAAGAGGTCCCGACAATGGTACCGAGGTTGTGTAGCTATGACATTTTATGTAAACCACTCAGGCAACATAAGTTGCTAGAGACATTGAGATGGCATGACTAACAGCATGAACAAGGATGGGGCGTCAACCAAAGTTAACGCTACCTTCTAACATTTCAATTTCAAACCATTTACAAGCATTAGCGCATTAGTAGCGGTTCAGCCTTGCTGTTACCGTATGCCGTTAGCAAAGAACTATAAAATAGCACAACATTTTTGCATTAGTCAGGACGATGACGCTCTATCGTAAAAGTTCAAGTCATGACAGCAACTGTGAAGTCTAAATATAGACCGACGTAAAGTCTATTTTTACTGAAATAATTTTGAAGTGCAGATATGCTTATGATAAGGATAAAACTGTTAGTAACCATGCGTTAAACAACTTTATTTAAATATGCTGCATAGTTTGAAATGCGTTATAGAAGATATACTGTACGTATGAGTAAACCAACTTTGGTAGTAAAGTAACATATCTGTGAACGAAAAACGACGTGACGCGACACTTTTATATAAATAGCAGCGGCGATAAGCTAGCCCCCTGTTAGAGCTCGTCTAAGCTGAAATGACGCGCCCCACTCCTTGGTTTTGTATGACAAGTAAATACAAAACCAAGGAGTGGGGCGCGTCATTTCAGCTTAGACGAGCTCTACTCAATATGGAGTGTTCTGTGACTCTTTCTATGCCAGCCCATATGGGTAAAGGCGTGTTACTATAGGTGCTAGTTTGAACCCGACCCCAATTACTGTGTCGCGTGACTGTGGGAGCAAGACGGCAAGCGCAGACGACGCGCGTAAGCGTAAGCGTAGATCGGTTAATAAAAGCTGGCAGTTTGAACACATGTTCGTTTATCCCTAGCCCGCCAAGCTACCATCTCCCCCTGGAGTATGCCAAGCTGGCAGTTTGAACACATGTTCGTTTGTCCCTAGCCCGCGAAGCTACCATCTCCCCCTGGAGTATGCCAAGCTGGCAGTTTGAACACATGTTCGTTTGTCCCTAGCCCGCCAAGCTACCATCTCCCCCTGGAGTATGCCAAGCTGGTCTCAGAGTGCTCGAGGCTCCGGCGCGGTGCTGAGGAAGGCACTGGCTCCACCGTGGTGTGGATACACAAGCCAGTCGCACAGAGTCAGGGCCGTGGTATATTCCTGTTTAGAGTAAGTTATTGTTATCATTGCTGCTTTTATTTTCCGAAAAGTAACTGAGTTATATACCCGTACATGAATGCCTTTCCTTTTTCAAGACACGGCCACGGCAGGAATATAAATATTGCTATTTTTATTTTATTTTATTTTATTTGGGACATCAATAGCATATAAAATAAATGAGTTACAACATGTAAATACAAAAATTGCTATTTTCACGTCAAAGTCAGGTTGACACCGAATATAAAACTGTCGTCTCTATCTTTATCTGTTTTCACGCAGAAAGAGACTTAGGAAATCACTACTCTAATAACTAGAAAGACCAAAAGGGTGTCGATATCCACACAAGCAATACTCCATTCGTCAGTAAGATAGAGGGGCGTGTGGGTATTTGGATAGGTAAGCGCTAACTATAGAAATTGTAAGACGAATGAATACGATTTAATATTCACAGCTCAGTTATTATTATAGTTTTAAGTTAATGTAAACACCGAATCTTTAAATCTTAGTTGAGTTCACAATGATGTTGAACGTATGATTAGTAGTTTAATGTTTTTTTACGGCAAACCATGGCTTGATAGGTAAAGAATGAGGGTAAATAGATGGTTCAATCGTTGCTAAATAAACAAATAAAAGGTATCATCACCATCATCATCATCAGCCCGTCAGGGAAGCCACTGTTGAGTATTAGGCCTCCTCGTGTAACCGCCATTCGACTCGGTCCTGTGCTACCAAGCATTCATTGTTTTCCTGCTATCATGGCGATGTCATCTCACATCTGGCAGGCAGGTGATGGTCTGCCGGCTGATTTTTCGGCTCCTCTTGGCCACGACTGGATTACTGGTCCGTCTGCTATCTTCTCGCAAATATTATATTTACGTTTATTGATAAAAGAAGACTTTTGTTTACTTTCCAGAGTGTTTGTGAGATGCGATGTGGCAGTGCGGCGGTGGTACAGCGATACATCGAGCGACCTCTACTTGTTGCTGGATACAAGGTATCCAATTAGCTTATATCCTTACAAACCAAGCTTACAATCACACCATTTTCCAAGCGGGGCGTCAAAGGCACACGTCCACGTGGCTATTTTAATTAGCTAATTTCATAATATTAATGATTTTTTCTTCTAATTTCAGTTTGATTTACGGCTGTATGTTTGCGTCCCGGGATACCGACCGCTCACAGCCTACATGTATGCCGAAGGATTAGCTAGATTTGGTAAGAGTTTTAAAATAAAAGTTTCTGACGGACTGGGCGGGGAAGACATAGAATAGGAAATACTGGTCCAGTAAAGACAACAACTAACAATGAGACGTGTTCCTGGAGTTACAGAAATATTTACTGTGGAGTGGTATCTATTATTGGTTGTTATTAACACAAATAGGTAATCCAATATGGGTAATGGTCTAACCCTAACTTGCACGAAACTTTGAAATTAAAGTTCGTGCAACTCTTGTCAGAGGGGTACATTAACGTCTAGTCATATTTTAGGGGGTTCTTTTAGGGACATTTTTCATATGCAACTCACAATTAAACTGATTTGATCAAAGCAACTTATTATCACTTCTCAATACATTGCTGGCTGATTTGACCGGGATGTGAAAAAAGAAGTTGCTCTGATCATAGTCGAAGTTTATCAGACTACAAAAACTCCTAAAATAAGACTACGCGTTTTTGTTTCATCCTGTATAGGTTAGTTAGGGTGGATAATTCAAGATACTCATAACCATAATTCAAAACAAAGCAAAGTCAATGATATTCAAATGACCTTGGCCCCTGCACTAATTACGAAGTTCCATTCCAAGTGCTTCCATGCAGCGTAAGCTCCAAGCAAAGACACGCGAATAAACGTTATGAATAAAATTATCAGCACGATTTTACGGAACCTTCAGGAAACAATAGTTATTACCTGTAGAGATGCGTGCTTTAAAGGTTTAATCATATGAAACGATAATTCAAGGAAGGAAACACATAAGCAACTTAAATTAACTACGAGCAGATTTAAACCGTTAAGGTATTTTATAAATGTCTCATTTTTCAGGTACCGATAAATATACTCTGACGGATATACACAACCCCTATCGCCATTTGACCAACTCTTCCCTGAACAAGACTGGACCTAGATATGCTGAATGTAAAGACAGAATTGGGAGTGGTGAGCTTTTAATGAGTTTTACCCCTACAACAAAGTCTTACAAACTCTAATACAGTACTCTGCAATGGCGGGGCGTCCCCAGAGCTCTTGTCACGTGGTGACGTGGGAACCGGTCGAAATATCAACCAAAACAAATGACGATCTCTAATGTCGTCTTATGTTTCTGGACAATAGCCAGTAGTGTGTAGTAGTGTTTCTAGAACGTATTCCGAAAATTTTCAGTTTCATGACCTTTTGAAATTTGCGGCAAAATTGTATCATTTCATCATCATGTATTGTTGCACAGAAACTTAAAATATACATTTACAAGAAATATACGCAAAGGCGAGCTTATCTCTAAAGAGAGATTTCTATCAGCAAACCTAGGCAGGACGGGAATGTGGATGCATGAGGACAGTCCCAGTGCGCAATAAAACTACATAAAACACGGAAATTACAGCATAAATATAAAATACAGTACTTACTATATAAACTCATTTTTTTATATTTTATTCTATGTAACTCATGTTAGATTAGAACACTACTTAAATAGGCACGATATAACCTTAAGCTGTGTCCCATGATATGATACGGATTTTTTCTAGTATGGGACGCTACCCACAAAGTGTATAAATATATTGTGCCTACTTGAAAAAACTTACTTACTTACCTTTTGAAATTCTCCGACACGCTGAATTAAAATCCCGAACATCTGGATGCTGCATGCTTCACTAGGAAGGTTGGCTACATAATCCAGATGCGAGCCCAACAGACAAGTTGAAGCCTTCACTGACCGAAATCGGTCAGACAGACCACATCATCAATATTATCATCACTCCAGGCTGCAAGTGGACGCTGAGGCAAGTCCGCCGCGCGCTCGTCGGCCGCTGGGGCGCTGCCGAGTGGCTCGTCTGGCAGCGGGTGCGCGCGCTGGTGACCCTGACTCTCCTGGCCCAGGCGGCCGGGACGCCGCCGGCGAGGAACTGCTTCGAGTTCTACGGGTTCGATGTGCTGTTCGATGATTCGCTGAAGCCTTGGCTTATTGAGGTAATGAGATAATTTACATCGCCTGGTCGGACGATGCACTGACATTACAGCGAGGATAATCGGAAGTTGCTGCAGACTGAGTTAAATGGCGTACGTGAGAAGGTCGATTTTCAACAGTACTGGGACGTCTGTCACATTATATTTGTTCTTTTCCCCAATCGAAACGACATGCACGGTTAAGGAGATGATTATTGCGAAAGCTAGCCTGTTGGCTTAACTTACCGGGTCCTTTAATGTCTGATCTGAATTCAGCACAGGAAAAATAATTATACGAATGATTAATTATTAACAAAAAATCCTGAAACATACCTTTTCATGATTCTCAAATCAAAGCAAGAATCCTGTGAACATTCCAGGTAAACCTATCCCCAGCCCTGGCAGCAGACTGCGAGGCTGACGTCACCGTGAAGCGGCCGATGCTTCACGAACTGTTCGACCTGCTGGGACTTCCGATGAGGCACACTGGACTGTCGCTGCTGCAGGGGCCCCAGATGCCGCAAGTTAATAGGTAGTGTATGGACACGGAGAAATGTCTGGGGGTTGTTGGGATTTGGAGGAGATCTACAGCAGCGCAGATCTAATTGATATTTATGGCACTAACTTGCAGTGATAAGAAATCAAGTTGCAATTCAAAAACGTTTATATCGGAACATACAACAACGCAAAGAACACAAGGGTGACTAAGTGTGTGTGAACGGAAGAAGGCCGCTTCACAGCCACATAAATCAAAGCACACGCACGCATAGCGCCGCCGCGAGCCAAGATGTGTAGAAGTATCATATACGGACTTGGGCCTTATCCTAACTTCGCCCAATCTGCTAACACAGTGACACCAGATATGATCACCAGGGTGACAGAGAGAGGTACAGTTATCTGCTAACACAGTGACACCAGATATGATCACCAGGGTGGCAGAGAGAGGTACAGTTATCTGCTAACACAGTGACACCAGATATGATCACCAGGGTGGCAGAGAGAGGTACAGTTATCTGCTAACACAGTGACACCAGATATTATCACCAGGGTGGCAGAGAGAGGTACAGTTATCTGCTAACACAGTGACACCAGATATGATCACCAGGGTGGCAGAGAGAGGTACAGTTATCTGCTAACACAGTGACACCAGATATTATCACCAGGGTGGCAGAGAGAGGTACAGTTATCTGCTAACACAGTGACACCAGATATGATCACCAGGGTGGCAGAGAGAGGTACAGTTATCTGCTAACACAGTGACACCAGATATGATCACCAGGGTGGCAGAGAGAGGTACAGTTATCAGTTACAAAACATGTGTTGGAGTTATTTGGTTTGGGGCCATGGTATTAAAATGGCCCCAAATCATTCCAACACATTTCCATTTTATAAGTATTCATAACAATGCCTCTGCCACCCCGCGAAAAATCGTGGTTCGTTATGTACAGGGGTTGGTTTTATTCCAGCAGCTCAGACGACGAGAACGGGGGCACGAAGATGGCTCTCCCCCGTGTCGCCAGGTCCGCGGCGACTGGCCTGCGCCCGCGGTACCGGCGCCGGCGCACGCTGCCGATACACTGTGTGACGATACAGCCGCCGATGGCTGAAAAGTTCTTGGTAAGCCTCCGTTATAGCGCGGCCACACTCAGCTCCTCCTACTGCTACTCGTCCTGCCACTTGTCCTAGTCCTCACGCAAGTGCTCGCGCGAGTAGTGTGGCCGCGCTTCTTTACTTCGCGAATATTTCGTAAATAATTGCGACGCTCCGCACTAGGTCCTTTTCCTTTGCATCGCGCCAAAAAGCTGACACCGCGTTGACGAGGCCGAGAAGCAGGACGATGAAAGTTGCCACACCACGTCCCAGCCTCATTCCCTCGTCACTCGCCACGCTACTTACTATGACCATGTATGGAAACAAGCTCAACTATCAACGTTTCTCTTTAGATATGGTTTGCTGGAAGAAATTTCATGCTGGCCTATGTACATGGTCTATCTATAATAACTTTTCTATATGTTTGTCTTGTGTAGTACGTAGATAAATTATGAAATTATGTATAAGGGCGCGTTTGGCTTGTTTTTTTGCGCCCTAATGCATGCCAATCGATATATTATTGCTATCCGAGTACCGTTACGAATTACTAAGACGATCGATAGATGAGAGAGAACGTAATTTACACCTTACACAATGGTATGATTTTTAACAGGAAACCAAAGAAATCAACAGCAACAGACCGTCGAAATCATCACCAGAATTGAAATCTGAACATGGCGAGGATCAGGTTAGTTTTAACCATA
Organism: Argyresthia albistria; assembly: GCA_963457715.1. NCBI lineage: Eukaryota > Metazoa > Arthropoda > Insecta > Lepidoptera > Argyresthiidae > Argyresthia > Argyresthia albistria. Next base: position 5,535,200 of record OY735256.1, read on the forward strand.
ATTTTAGTATCCTCTTTTATCCGGCAGCATTCAACTCTATCTATCCCACTGGGCCATTCAAAAGGTGGCTGTTCTCTACATGATTTGTTCCCCCACCTTAGTCATCTACAAGCGGAGCCCCAACCACTGACACGTCCGACGACGGCTGGCGAGGAGCCTTCACGAACGCAGCGCACAGAAAGCGCGTCACGTCAGCAGCCAGCTCGTGGGGCAACGGGGTGAGGTGGGACCGGGCACCGGGCCGGGTCGGCCAGTGGGTGCGGATATACCCGAATGTGATGCCGGAGGATAAACAGGTAAACCTTTAGGAATACTCGATACTTTATTGCACAAAACAAAATTCAGACACTTTTAATAATGGAAAAATATGTACAAAGGCGAGCTTATGTCTTATGAGATATCTCTTCCAGCTAACCTAGGATGGACAGGGTTATTTATTTAATAAAAGGAAGGCCTATATATGTGCACAAGATACCTAATGTTAATTTGTAATTGTAATGTTAATTTGGTTACAAACATACTTCTGGAGGGTCTCTTTTTATGTCTTGGAATGTTTTGCTGCTCTTAGCACTAACCCAGGAGAACGTGAAGGGTGATTGATGATGATGACCGATGAGATCCAAACATGCATACAAAGCAAACACTATGATCAAAGTCAAAGTTCTTTATTTCTGTAGATATTATCAAATATTCTTTAGGCCCCTGTAGAAGAAAAGGGCATTGAGCACTTGCCAGTATGATGATACCATATTTCGCCTTCATTCCAGTTATCCATGGAAGACGTCCGAGAAGGCGTCGCCCAAGTGTCCAAGCTTTCTCGAGCTGCCCGTGAAGTCGCGCGAGAGGGGTCGCGCGACCATCGACTGTCGCGCGACTCCGCTCGCGACTCGACGTTCGAGACCGCACTGCGGGAGCGTCTCGGCTTCGGACCGCACTTCCAAGTGTGGCTGCCTCCGTTCTAATGTGTTCAGCGTAGATAGCTAGAATAGGTAGACAAATAAATGCTTGCTCAAGAAAAAACGCAGTTTTATTGACATTATTTACACTGCAGTTTTTAAGGTACAATGTATTAAATAGTAATTTCAAAACAAAAACCCTAACGAAATCAGGAGATATTATTATGACGCAAATAATATGAGCCAAAGCTTCACTAAAGACTCAAATTATATTTAATAAGCCAAATGGCATTGGGTATTGTTGGCATCGTTTTGACGTTTCCATAGAGTTTGGTCGATTTTGAGTATTGGCGGCCACTCATGGAACTTATAAATTTTGAAAAAGCAATTGAAAATAAGCTAATCTTACTGCGAAGTACATATAGCTAAATCATTTCGGGGCTGAGATATCTCACTTTAAAGATTTTTCAGTACAAAAAGTGTTTCTTGAAGCTCTATTATCTCAGCTTTGAAATGGTTTACAGCAATGCTTCCTCTTTAAATATAATACATTTCATGTATATATTTATTGCACATATCAGAAAAAAAAACACAAATAATACAGAAAAGGCATGAATAAAGGCAAACTTATCTCTAAAAAGAGATTTCTTCCACATTATGATACTGCTATCAAATATTGATAAAGATATCGGTGGCCGCGAATAAAAAAAATGGCGCAAATGGTCTATAGCAGGTTACTCAAACCCCTTAAGCTCGATGGGTTCACAAGTTAGAATCCCATGGTTTCGTGTATCTCCGTCCAGCGCCGTCATCAGGTGATGATGATGAGGAGATCGCTAGGAGATTTATCACGACAAATCTAATGAGCCCAAACTCGATGGTTTTATAAGTAATCATCCTATTAGGGTGTTCCTTTTCTATAAAATTAATTGTATGTCCTGTACATACTTATGGACGTACGCAAACTACGAATATTTTCATTACCTCGGGGTTGCTATCATTGGGTATAGCTCACGGCAAGATCATACACAAAACCCTTAGTGGACTGTTGGATGAACTACCTTACTCCTAAGAGAAGTCCTAAGTAAACAGATACTTAAATTAAATCATGATTAGTCTGTACGGGTATCACACCTCTACAAAGTGGATGTTTATCTTAATTTTGTCTGGCCAAAGGCCATTTCTCAAATGAAAAGGTAACATAACTTAACGTCATGGAATTTAAAATTTTATATAAATTGTATGAAAGAGGCTAGCCCTCGTTGATACAATCTATGCATCCCCCTTCATTACCTCTGTAGAACCGCATATATTCAGAATATACCTAAAACAACAATTAGAATTTCGTGCATTCTTTTAGAAAAGGTCCTCATAAGAAGTAAAACAGTGCTAATTATTCTGAGTACAGGCCGGCAAAATAGAACAGAACATAAATTACCTAACTTCATATCTCTTTACATTCATCTGTGCTGTGTTTAGAATCGTAGTGCTGGCGAAAACTCTAATTCAACTGAGGAAACTCTACATTCTCTATCCAGGAATTTCACATGCCTGGAGCGTAATTAGCAGACTCATAATTTAATTTTCTGCGCTTGACCGAGAAGGCTTTGAATAGAAACATGGGTCGGCCTCTAAATGAATCCGAGCTCGCAAACACAGCCTACTCGTTGAGGTTACGCTGAGGCAAGGTCCAGTTCAGGTTGTTGAGATATACTAGTTGTAACTCGATATTTATTGTTTCGATAGTTAGGCTCGATTTTTTTTATTTGTATTTGCTTTCAATGTGTTTATTAAAGTGTTTTTGTCTTTGTCTTTTTCTTCTTGTTGTATTTGCACATAGGCGCATAGGTATCTTGTGAGTAAGATAGAGATGAGGGCTTAGTCTCTCTACAACTCAATAAGTCAGACAGAGCCAGTGATAAATATTATTGTAAACCCTGTCAACTTAAAATAAATGTATCACTGGTTTTTAATCGTCTCGTACATGCTATATGTTTTCAACACTTTTAATATAATGATTTTTTAATTTTTTGACTTAACTAAATGACTTGAAACGAGGGAGCGAAGTCTTCTTATACAGGTATTTTATACTTAAAAGAAGCAGCCTACACTATGTAAATGTCTCTGTTAAACAATAAACTTTTTTTTTCTTTTTTGACAACTAACAAATACTTACCCGCAGTGCGCTCAAACGAATCCGGCGATTAAGTTGTGCGATATAATGAGTCTTTTGTACATTTCCTCTCATGTAAAGAGCTGAAAGTTTCAATGTTTAATTAGGTGAGAACAAATACAGGGGCTTGTGCAAATGGCCCGCGGTGGGCGCCTTTGTACTTTGTACAAGTTTCATCCACGGGTATAATAATAAAGGATGATTTTTAAATTATCTGTCTTTGGAAATTATAAACATAGATAAATATTTATCCAACAGAAACAAAATCAAACAATCAAAAGTGTTACACTATTTTTATTCTTCTTCTCTATTAGTCATTTAAAAATAAGCTAATTGAAAATAAACGGTTAAAAGCCAAAACGAAAAAAATCGTCCTGTACAAACATTCTAAGTTGAGAATGTTTGAAATTAAATTGTCTTTTAATGGCGGAATTATGACGGTTCAGGTACACTGCACGTCGGTTTACGACGGTGTTTTGGAAACATGTACATGTATAATAAGGACATTTGGCTACTGTGGGGTACAGGAATTTGCCTTCTGAACACCACTCAAACGTACTATCCGGTATCTGCACCACTCCAATACGAGTGAAGAAAAACACTGATAATTATGACGAAAAGCACTGACTTTAATACTATGACACTAAATACTGAGACACTATCACAATCACTTCACTTATACTATGGACACTAATTATTACACTCACTATATGCACTTTACTATTTCGAGTCTTGTATCTCGTACTTGACTGAATGAGAACTTACTAAGAACTAACTGACTGAGAAGTGATCTTACTGAGATCTGATCTGACTGAGAAGTAATCTTACTGAGATCTGATCTGACTGAGAAGTAATCTTACTGAGATATTACTGAGAAGTGATCTTACTGAGATCTGATCTGACTGAGAAGTGACTACCCCGGAACTCGACTCTGTATTTATACCCGACAAATTGGGTTCTAGATAATTCCACCCTTCAAATAAACAACAACCTACTTAGAGTAAACAAGTAACAATAGCAGTCTAGAATGATCTACAACAAGCAAACAAGCAACAATAGCAGTCTAGAATGATCTACATTATCCACCAATTTTTTGTGTGCGTACCCAACTCGTAAACAACATTCCTTCGTTAAAATAGGGTTCCGCAGTGGAATTACTTATGCTGTCGTGGTTCCGTGGTTTCACAATCGACTATCTATTTCTGTCGTGTACATTTCTCCCGCCGGTGTAGCCTTGCTGCACTATCATCTCGTGTACACGACGCTGGCATTACGACGACAAGCTTCTTTGTGGGCCGCCGTAGTATTCCGTGGCTGGTCGGGATATCCATAGTTCTGATGATGCCGTCAGGTCCTGTGTACACTGTAGTCACGATGTCACAATGGCTAATTTTCTCTGTGCAGTGTACCGTCGACAATGAGGACCAAGTCGTCAGCCGTGATAGGCTTTCTTTTATCGGGTGGCTCCTGCTGCTGTTGGAGTTCAGGCAGATATTCCTTGAGCCAACGTGCCCTCAACATATCTGCATGTCGTTGAGGGATTCTCCGGGTCTTCTTTTTACGGTTGTTTCGTTGCCAGTCTTGATCTGAATCCAGATTCTTCTGACTTCTTTTCCTGGCTGAGCATTTCTTCTTGCGACTGAGATCAATAAACGGCAGGACTCTGCCAGTTGTTCTCATGTGCTGCAGCCACGAAGAAAATCTTGATATTTCTGGCAAGGCTTCCCGTAGACCCATTCTTGTATGCTTGGTGGCACCAATCTTCACTTTTTTCTCTTCGCCAGTATCTTCAGGCGAAGGTGGTGCTTCTTCTCGTCCTGGCCTATTTTCCTCGCTTTGGTAGAGGATTTCAGGTCTTATGGACCAACTTTGTTGTGGTCCAATGTCTTCTGGAGCTCTGGTCGCGTCGTCTGAGACTTTTATATTCTTCTCGTCTCCCTGAAGCATGTGCACCGCTGCTTCGTCGTTGCTTGGGGCAGGATTCTTAGTTTTCGATGGTAATCCTGTCTCGAATGCACCGCTGGGAAGTCGCTCTGGTGTCTCTTCCAATATTTGAATGGCGCGCACTTCGGGGTCAGAGCTAGGGCGTTTAGCTTCTCCGCCATGTGATTCAAGCGCGAAGTGGTCTTGACTTTGCTGATCCCTTTCTTCATATAGGCTGGAAATACGACGGACGTGTTGTAGGCACTGTGTAGATTCAGCGCCATGAAGGACCCAGCCTAGCTCAGTAAGCGAGGCGATTGGCTGGCCCTTCTCTCCGCTTCTCACAACACTTGGCAACAACAGATGCCAATTGTCCTGGCCAATAAGGATCGTCGGTGTGGCATTGTCGTAGACCAGTTGATCGCTGATTTCTTTCAGGTGGTAGCAATCCTTCACGACGTCAGCTGATATAGTCTGAGATGACATACCCGAGTCATCTATAGTGCGTGCGGTGATGACATGCGTTTTGTTTGCATGTTTGCCACGCAGACTGAATTTCACGGTTTCTGACTCCATCAAAGATATTCGGGCGCCTGCGACTCCTTCAATATGCAAAGGCTTTTGAGGACCCTTTGCTCCAATGTTGTTGGCCATTTCTTTAGATAGCAGCGTAACTGTCGAACCGTCGTCCAGGAACGCGTAGGTGTCCATGCTGCCTTTAGGTCCTGTTATTGTGACAGGTAATACCTTCAGATATGAAGCAGTCTTCCTGGCTTGACAAGCTTCAGTTCCACTCGTGGTTGAAGTGATCCGGTGAATCTTAGGTGATTCTCGCGAGGATCCGGAGCCGTCGTTCTCTGGAGTATGTTGTGTCGGCGGTTCGTCCGTGTGAAGAAGACGATGGTGGGATCGCTCGCAGCCTTCAACACCGCATGGCTTGTATTTACACTTATGTGCAAAGTTGCGGTGCCTCAGACATCTGTAGCAAACGTTCTTGTCCTTTGCCAATCCATATCGTTTCTTCATATCTGCTTCTAGAAAGATCTTACACTTTTCGATGCGATGGCCGCTTAATCCACATACACGACATTGGGGTTCCTGTGAGGTAGTGTCCATGACATGCACGCGTTGCTGCTGTTTCCTCACTGGAGGGTACTGTTCCCGTCGTGGTGGTTCTCTTTTGTGCTCGGTTCGCAGCTCCTCGGGACGTGTGTGACGACTATTTCTTAGGCTTTCTGCTCGCAGAAAGGCAGCCATCTTCAGGAGCTCGGGTTGATCTTCAGGCTGCTGCTCTTCAAAGTCAAACCATCGGGAAAGGTAGAGTGGTGTCAATTTATCTTCAATCATGTGGACCGTTGTTGGGTCGTGAAGATATGCAGGCTTTTTGAGAGCTTGGATAGTGGCAGCGGCTGTGCCTACTTTGGATGCAAATGCCACTATGTCACTTGGCTGATTCGTTAGCTTCGGCAATGTGCGCAGCTTCTCTCTTTCCATGGCTATGATGGCATCAGGCCGGCCAAAGTTGCGCTGAAGCTCCTCCATGATGTCAGCTGTCCCAACGCCAGCTCTCAATAATCCGTCGGCGATGTCTTTCGCAGCCCCTTTCAGACACTTTCTCAAGCGTGCCTTGTTCTCTCCTTCGTCGAAACGCGATTTCGTTTCCTCATATATTTCGGCAAACGTTAGCCACTCTCCTACTTTGCCATCAAACGCGGGAAGCTCCGATATGTACTTGGGAGCCAGAGTTGGTCGGAGAGTCTGTGCGGACGTAGCCATGGCAACGTTGGCAGAAATCAACTGCTGCAGACCTTCCATTAGAGTCCGTGTGACATCAGCAGCAGGTTGTGGCGCTGTTTCTTCTTTAACCTTCGGCGCCTCCTGTTGTACTCCCGCCGGTGTTGAACCGGCAATCGCACCGTCCTTGACAAGGTGCCTTGCAAAGCTCGTGCTGGGCCGCGGCGCTGCAGTATTTGCTGCTGCCGGAGGACTGATGGACGTCGACCTCTCAGTAGTTCGCGGCGCTTTCATTTCAATGAGTTCTGCGATCGGCACTACTGGCTTGGATGCAGGTAGCTGTTGGTAGCTTGATCCGGTCTCACTGTCACGGCGCGAAAGATGCGGTTGATCGTGTAGCCAATCATCGATCTTCTGTGCTAACGGGTTAGGTCCCGTATCGACAACTGACTCGACCTCATCCTCTTCATCTTCATCGCTTGACTCCTCAGCGATAAATAGCAGCTTCTTGGCTTCGACTATCTTCTTGTCCGAGACGGCTATCGCCTTGTCCGAGGTAGCCACCTTCTTGTCTGCGATAGCTAACTCCATTTCTAGCCGAGCCCGTTCAATAGCCCGCTGCTTCTTGATCGACTTCCTTGATGTGCTGGATCCGGTGACGCTGGAGCAACGTGATGACCGCCTTGTGCGGTTTGCAACCAAAGTCGATGATAGAACTTTGTCGCCCGGACCGCCTCGGTGTAGTGTATGCCCGTCCGAAGTGATGACCGTGTTGCCGGTCTCTGAGGAATCACCCGAAGCATGGACGGCCACATGAGCGGCACCTTGCGATAATGGTGAAGGTACACCGCTGATATGAGCATGAGGCACGCCGCCGAAGCCTACAGAGTCCTCGCTGGCAGCCTCCACAGCGGAATCCGGAAACCCGACGAAGGGCGGACCGCTGACAGGCCTAGGAGGTATGCCACTACATGATGCAAGAGACTCTGCTGACGTGTTGCCGGTGGTGACGCTCGTTGTGACGTTGTCTGCCATAGACTCTTGCACTTTTCCGTCGTCTTTCTTCGCTGAAGACCTCGTTACTGGTGGCATGATGATGCAGTGATCCGGCTCGAAGGACCAAAAATGTGGGGTACAGGAATTTGCCTTCTGAACACCACTCAAACGTACTATCCGGTATCTGCACCACTCCAATACGAGTGAAGAAAAACACTGATAATTATGACGAAAAGCACTGACTTTAATACTATGACACTAAATACTGAGACACTATCACAATCACTTCACTTATACTATGGACACTAATTATTACACTCACTATATGCACTTTACTATTTCGAGTCTTGTATCTCGTACTTGACTGAATGAGAACTTACTAAGAACTAACTGACTGAGAAGTGATCTTACTGAGATCTGATCTGACTGAGAAGTAATCTTACTGAGATCTGATCTGACTGAGAAGTAATCTTACTGAGATATTACTGAGAAGCGATCTTACTGAGATCTGATCTGACTGAGAAGTGACTACCCCGGAACTCGACTCTGTATTTATACCCGACAAATTGGGTTCTAGATAATTCCACCCTTCAAATAAACAACAACCTACTTAGAGTAAACAAGTAACAATAGCAGTCTAGAATGATCTACAACAAGCAAACAAGCAACAATAGCAGTCTAGAATGATCTACATTATCCACCAATTTTTTGTGTGCGTACCCAACTCGTAAACAACATTCCTTCGTTAAAATAGGGTTCCGCAGTGGAATTACTTATGCTGTCGTGGTTCCGTGGTTTCACAATCGACTATCTATTTCTGTCGTGTACAGCTACTTTCATAGTTTATCTACATACATACCTACTATTCGCACGGTTTATTATCTGTTTATGATCAAGGTTTACTTCCCAGTTTATCTACTGAAATTATAATTATATTTTGTATTAATATTTGTAATTTGAGTGGTCCTCTTACCCTTAGAAGAAACGGAGTTTTTCAACGTACTTTTTGTAGTACAGGCGACTTCCTTTGTCGATAATTATGATATTTGTGCGCTAGTCGGCCCGCACTTGATCGGTTTATTCTAGAATTATTTATCTTGACTATCCAAAATAATACAAAATAATCTGTTTTTTTTTTTTATATACTTATTTACCACGTTATATCTAACAGGGGTTATTCGCAAATTATAGAGAGCTACGTGACGTGGTCGTGGTATCACGCCCGCTTCTCACGTCGGAGATGCGAGTTCGAATGCATTGCTTACCATGTACCGAAGAGATAAGTATTTTAACATCAGTGATGAAAAACATCATAAATCCTTCAATTTCCACATCTGTGGCGATAGGCTACAGCCAGGAGGCCAATTCTCTAGGCGAATTCTCAAAGCGTAGACGCCAATTGTCTACTATATTTACTTATTTTATTTATTTTATTTATTTAAAGTAAATTCGTACAACATGACAGAAAAAATCCAATTCGTCGTACAAAGTATCCTAACTATAAAATAGATTGCATTAAACACCACATGAAATTATTAGACAGGTCAATTACATACATTAGATTATTCAATAACATTATGTCCATTAGTCATTTGGGATAATAATTACATGACAACACTATCATCCAATCTTCTCACAGAACCTTCCACATGCTCGCACAATATCACTCCTCACTTTATACAAAAATTAAAATATTGTCGTGTACGCTTTCAAATTCTAATGGGCGACAATTGCCCCCTGTCACGCAAAATGGAGTATATATACCGAATAAATAAAATATAGTATGCTGGCTAAAAGTGGACACAATGGTGCCTCTTCCAACCCATATGGGAAAAGGCGGCATCACAAAGCCATTCCTGGAAATAACACTAATATTTGGTTGAAAGCTTTCAGGCCCGTTGTGCAATCTACGTTTCCAAGCCATTTGCTATCAAAGCTTATAGTATTATGAAACAGGAAATAGGCAATGCATTTCCAAATTATCACTTAACTAAAATTCTGCTGGACTATTTCAGTCATACCATTCATAGTTACGACACGTATGTGGAACGCAGTTGATAATGTGACAATTTCATTCGCTAATATTTGCATATTCGATGATAGTATTTGTCTAATTGACCACCACCATGCATGCTTTGGCAATTCAGGATTTCAAATACTGTGCATATTTCGCTTCCATTTGAGGGATATAGATATATAGTATTGAATTTTAGTTCTGTCCCATTTGCTACCGGGCCTACCAGCCTCTAACATTTTGCCATTTTGAGGCGTAAAATACCTGGGAGCCCAGGGCGATTATTCATTCTACCATATTATGTATAGTTTGGATTTACTATACATATACATATTATATCTCCTACTTCTTTGAATTGACATACGTCCACGAGTTATTTGGAAAATATTTACAACCTAAGGGTATGTTCCTATATTTCAAATCAACCGAATGTTTATCTTTTTGAACAACAGTTTTCGTAATATTGTGAAAGTACTTATGCTACAAGCTAAGATGGCACTCATATTTTTGTTGTAGGTCGCCACTTGCTCCGCAATGAGAGTAAAAGAGTGGCTTGTCTATACTTAAACTATGTATATTTAAAATACATTTATCGTCTAGTTTTTTACAGCAGCATCAGCATCCTAAGTAAGAAGTGTTATTTTACAAATGTACATCTTTTTTTTTTAAATGCCAAAGTATAATTGATTCTCAAATAGGATAAACCATCTGCCTCTATGCTAAGATTTGTCCGCAAACAAAAGCCGCTTTGGCAGAGAAGGCTGGCAAAATATAATATTCTATTAGCTTAAATCCGTTAGTCATAACTCACTCAGAGTCTTTGGACTCGCAGGTGGGGTCTTAATAAATACGGGAATGGTCTATTACTGTGTTGCCAGGTTGCTATTTTTCCCTCGGGATGGGCAGCATGAAATGCGATACGAAATGCATGCTTTGTTTATTACATGTATTGAGCGTATGTTATTAATTTTAATAATAATGATGAATAGATGATGGATGAAAGCTACAGTAACCAAATCTCCATTTTACAATGTTGTTGTCTATTGTTTTTGTACAACTGGCCTACGAAAAGTTCGCTAGCGCTGTGTCTCGTTTAGGAAATGACAGTGCGATATTTAAGTTACACTTTGTTTGAGCAATAGTCTGTCATTCGGCCACAACTTAGACAATTTCCTCCGAGGTCCACAAGGATCTCATGCCCAACTAGTTACCACAACTTCTCCTGAGACTTCCAAAATTCTATCGCAGCAACACTAACTCTATCCACTCGCTAATAAATTCAAGAGGCAATCAACGCTACGGCAGCGGGTAAAAATATTAATAGTCGAGAAATAATTATGTATTCATGACTTTCACGAGCTCTGGGGCAAAGCTACCGCGACTGAGTGACTAGGAGGTCTTAAAACGGAGACGTCATCGACTTTAGTACCATAAGATTCAGGGATGATTTATTTTACAACGGGGCGTGTCCGGGTGCGTCCGGGCCCGGACGGGGCACGGAGTTTGAGAAGTTGCATACAAAAGTGCAAAATCCCGGATGAACCCGGGATTTTGCACTTGTAAAATAAACACGCCCCGTTGTAAAATAAATTGTCCCTTATACATAGTATTTATAACGATGCATTTGTGGGTGTGCGCTTAAAGTATTATGGAGTTTCCAAAGATAAGCCAAGTCTCAGGAAACTGCAACGTGTGCTCAAGATTGAGACAAGAAGTAGTTTAAATATATTAGTTGTGTTTTTTGTGGGTACCTCTTGTAACAAAGTGAGTGATAAAGACGCTTCCATTCCTCATTACTCTATGTCCCAAGATGATGCGAGAACTGGGAATGGGCGCCATTCCCCGCCAGACCTTTGTGATATGGCCGGGACTTAATTTTCAATGGGTTTTAATGATTGAAAGCCTACCTCGGTCAGCTTGGAATAGTAAATATTAATTACTTACTGAAATTAAATAAGTTTGTTTATACCAAAGTGTTGTGTAAAGTTCATTTCTTCATAGTTGCGGCGACAGGCCAGCCGAATATCACGCAAAATGGCATATTGATATTGAATACCCACGGTCCAACATGACTTTTTTTGGAATTGTGCAGTGTCGGCTTGGTTACCCGAAAAAATAATAATTAGGGTTTGAGGGGGTGAAGAACAGATTCCAGGGTTAAAGAGGATGTTAATTATCATCAATATATTTTTCAACAACTTACTTTTTAGTTTTTTAATTAATTAACTTTATTAATGGGCAATTCTCGACTTCGCGTCGTCTCAAATACCGCAACTAAAGGAGCAGTATCAAAGTTACTAAGAAAATTATCAAAATCCATCTCATTAAAATTTCCACGTAGCCGGCGAAGTTTTCTAATTAGTATCTGATTCCAAGTAGGTACGAAATTTGATAATAATTGATACCCTCAGATTAGACCCGTTAAGCTTCTTTTTTTGATCATTATCAGTAATGTTAATGAATTTATTTGGAAGTATAATCTACCGGTAATTTTTGCTTCAGGAAATATCTTTGTCTCACATAAATTCGAGTAAAGATAGATAAATAAATATGAGTGTTTCCTATGGCAGACGAAAAGTGGTTGTCTAACTGTAGGGTTACTCTAATTGCTAAGAAACATTTGAAAGTATTATGAGTTTGGCAACGCCCGGGGAACCATGTAAGTACTAGTAGTCCGTAGTCCTCCCCACACCACAAACAATATTCCCAATATCCCCAAAATACGTTCTCCATCCAGCCGTGACATAAATAATTCCGATTTCCATAATAACGAGGTGAACAGGCACGACAGATCCGCAATTGAATGAGCAGTGACCGAACGGGACCGTCGGGCGGCCGGGCATTCGCGACCGTGCGACCAATCTATTATGCAGATTGCCCGGCCGATTGCGGCATTGTCGCACTACACAGTCCACCACTCGCCGATCTCATACCTCAGGCCTACACAGAATATTCTGTGAGTCAAGTCCTATGAATAATGTCGGCGCTTGTAGTTGCTGGCTTTGCAATCTCACGGTAGGTATAAGGCGCCTTTTGTTGCTATGTTAGAAAACTGTATTTTTTAGTAAAATGTGCAAAAATAGTAGTTTTTAGGGTTCCGTACCCGAAGGGTGCCAAACGGGACCCTATTACTGAGACTTCGCTGTCCGTCTGTCCGTCCGTCCGTCCGTCCGTCTGTCACCAGGCTGTATCTCATGAACCGTGGTAGCTAGACAGTTGAAATTTTCACAGATGATGTATTTCTGTTGCCGCTATAACAACAAATACTAAAAATCAAAAGAAATTTAATATTAAGGGGAGCCCCATACAACAAACGTGATTTTTTTGCTCATTTTTGTTCGATATTGATAATGGTAGCAGGTAGACGCTTAAAATGTCCACAATATATTGAGTATATTATTTACTTAAAAAATTGGTTGCCTGTAAAGTCGGTATACGGGCGAAAGTTTTACGTGACAACGACTTTGAGTGGTAAAATAATTTTAATGTGAATATTCATTCGTATAGTAGGAAGAAGGATGAAATAATAGTAACAATTTAAAACATTTATTTATACAAAGAATTATATTTAAAATAAACGCGTGCCTTTCACTTTTTATGTCTGTCTCTCTCGCTCTTAGGCGGGCTAACCATGCCCGAGTGGAAAGGACGCGTGCCTCTCACTCGCTCTCATTGTGAGCGCATAACGTGAGCGGAGCGTAACGCAGTTTCTTGAAGTGTCACCCGGCAAACCAATTTATAAGACGTTGTCACGTCAAAAATAAATAATTAAATTAAATTAATATTTAGGGGGGGCTCCCATACATTTTTTTGCGGTTTTATATAAATAATGGCACGGAACCCTTCGTGCGCGAGTCCGACTCGCACTTGGCCGGTTATTACCTATGTTCCCGCGCGGTGGAATATGGTTTAATCTTATTTGTTTCCGGGTAAAGGCCTGTGTCCTTCGGTGGGGACTGTTAAGTGCTAAATTTACTATTTACTTACAATATTGCAAAATGTGGCACAATACGGCCACTTTATCTTTGCACCTCGCTGGAACACATTTGACTTCGAGCACCGAAATGGCGTAACAAACATGGAAACGTTACCAACAACTACTAAGGGGATTGATTTGCGCTGAACCTGCTGTATGAATATGCGTGGACAACTGTACCAGCTGAAATTACCGAGGTACACAATGCAATCGCGAAGTAGGGAGTGATTCGACCCCGGTTTTCGGAATCGGCGATTGATGCCGCTCGTATGTCATTAGGGGATCGTCCATTTTCGTAACGGGGCGGTGCGTAGCGTAGCAAAGCCCTCGACGTAGCGCGTAGTAGTCGGCTACGGTATTTATCATGTCACAAACGTATATTATAATTTTTTAACATGAATGGCCTATCTGAAGCTGTGTCGTCGATGAGCCTTATTGAACAGATTAATCATATGTAAGTAAAATTACAGATGAATTAGACAGACCCATAACTGAATAAAACAACATTTTGTTGGACTTTGGTATGGCAGAATATTGAACATTTTAATTAAACTTTAGATCAGTGCCATCATTAGTACCAATATTAGTAAGGCAAACTTTGGTGAAAGGTCCGTTCAACCATATTGTAGAAGTTGTTATATTTTGTGATACCCTCAACTCGCTTACAGTTTTTTTATGTCAAAAGTTCGCGGTTATCCTGATTTATTGCCTAAAGCAGAGTATCATCGACACGCGTAAATTGCAATTATGGCGGCACTTTCCCTGCAGGGGGGCGGGGGGGGAGCGAAGACAGGAGGAAGACGAACGGCTCAATAAAAGGCCTTTAATCTGAGCCTCTTGCGCTGGCGACAGATAAGATATAGTGCGGGTAACTAGTGAGTGGAAGACACTAAGTATAAATAATACAACAGTTTTTCGTATATTTGAAATATCGTTAAATAAAAGTAATAGGCAGAGTAAATCCGGCTGGATTTTACCAACAAAAAGTTACACCGAGAATAACTATCCCGGGGATAACTTGCATGACAAATGATAGTTCAAAATGAGGTGATCTGGATCTAGGTGTCACTGGTCTCAATGAAAAAGTAGAAGATACTCTCGAGTAAAAGTTACTCTTTCGTTGGTAAAATCCAGGCAAGTACAACTCTCTAAGTAAATGATGATGTTTTACATATAGTGAGGCTGTAATACGATTGTACTTACCTACTATTAGCAATACACAAGCAAAATTGCTAATAATGGCACGTATATTCCTAAGACGGACGGAAAAGAAAAATATTTGACATTAAAATTAGGGGAAGTTATGCTTTCATCCCTTAACATAGATGTTTTCATACGTCTTGGTGTCACCTGTCATGCACCCTATGGGGGGAGTCTTAAAGGTAGTCAGGGGGACGTGGGATATTGAAACACATTTTAGGGTTTTTGCATACTAAAAACAATTGTTTCGAAATGAACACGCTAACTTATTATGATTATGTGGAGCCTTAATGAACGGTAAGATCGCGATACCAATAAATTTATAGACTACCCTTAGCTGGGAAACGTTCCTTTAGCCTGGTTTTACTATACCATCTTTTTGTTTGTGATGTCGCTGTTTCTGGTTCCCACGATACAGTTTATCCTAGTGTGGGGCCAGAAGCAATGTATGTGCCTGTATGTAAATGTTTTTGTTTATGTTTAATTTATGGCTGTTTTCAATATTGTGCTTCGTCAGATCTTTAGTAGGTCGTATTATGGCAAAAAAAAATGTAAACGTTGATCAGCCAAAATATCGTTGGAAGACTGTAGTTGCGCAGAGCTGGCGCCCCCTGTAAACGTTGATCAGCCAAAATATCGTTGTAAGACTGTAGTTGCGCAGAGCTGGCGCCCCCTGTAAACGTTGATCAGCCAAAATATCGTTGTAAGACTGTAGTTGCGCAGAGCTGGGCGCCCCCTGTAAACGTTGATCAGCCAAAATATCGTTTGAAGACTGTAGTTGCGCAGAGCTGGCGCCCCCTGTAAACGTTGATCAGCCAAAATATCGTTGGAAGACTGTAGTTGCGCAGAGCTGGCGCCCCCTGTAAACTTCACTCATCAGCCAAAATAGCTACTGGTAGAAGGCAAGATTATCTATAAAAACATAACTTGGAGCGAACAAGTTAAGTGTCTTAGTGAAAAATTATAGGATTTGTGTGTTCTATCCGAATATTTTTCCTGGCCGGCACTTTTACTTTTGGCCCATCAATCTATAGACCGTGAATGATCTCCTTTAATAATTATTATGCTTGTAACACCGCACCGTATTTTTTGATTCGAATAACGCTATTCAATTGAGAATACAATTAATTCGAAATGGTTTTCCCAGTTTGATTCCCTTGAAATTAGTTTCCATGGCCCATTGGACAGTGTGATTAAAACTGCATTATTAATCACTTTGCCCGGGCATTATGAATAATGACTATCTTATCTTGGGCAAAGTAATAAAACAGATGCATTGTAGTGTTAAGTGTATTTAACTAGTTGCATTTTTAAAGTCTATCTAAAACCTAACCTGATTTTACCTTCAAAAAGTAAAACTTAACCAAGTCACAAATTATCACTTGGACCGATGTATTTATGTGGGAAACTTTTGTGTGGGACGCTCGTCTATCTCCCGTTATACTAACCTAATCTAACTAAATGAAAGGTCTTTGTTGATGACAGGTTCGTTGCATTAACTTGCGTAGAGCTGGCGCCCCCCTGTCAACGTCACGCACCAGCCAAAAGATCGTTGGAAGACTAACCGACACACTCAGAGAGATTTAATTAACCATTAAGTCAGTTCCAAATTTGAATTTACATACAAAATCCTTTACTTAGTAATCCTTAATGAATCATTAAATGACTCTGGGTACGGCGGTAAGTACGCCGATTGCTCACCAAAAGTTAAAACTAGCCTGACATGACTATAGCGTAGCTGAAACAGACTGAAACCACAGATTAATAATCGCCTCGCCGTAATAACGTTTAGATGTAATAAACATTAGAAATAAATGGACCTTAAATAATTTAATACGCTTCTGTTGGTAGGGTATCTAATAAAGTTTTCTCTAATACCTACCTAACCATGTCATTAATAAAACACAGACTAGAACAGTAAGTAACTTTAACCCATGCATTAGGACAGTATTAACGAATTTCGTGATGTAAGAAATGAGTAGTACGTATTTGACTTACTCTAAGTTCAACCTGAGAGTAACTAGTCTCAGAGCTATGTCTTAAGAGTAAGGAAGTATTAATATCAGACAGAATAGACCGAACAATGGCGAACTATTGTCATATAAGATTTATCGACAAACCAAAACCAGCTTAACTTAAGATACCGTGACGTTAATAATACAAAATACATAACGCACGCTATCTTCCCAAAAATTCCTTTAAAATCAGAAGTGGGATAGAATCCACAAAGTAACTGCTAGTCGAACTCTCTTCTTATCATGCGGAGTGACAACAAGTAAACCGCGAGTCAGGGTACACACAGCGCCATCTAGGGACGAGTAGTCACATCAACAGGGCGTCACATTTAATCTCCTCAGTATCAGTATCCTTACTTCACAAATATTTTGTAGAAACTGATTTCATTATTTACATGGCCTATGTTTGGTGCAGGAAATACAAAAAAATCTTTTTGTTTGTGATGTCGCTTTTTCTGGTTCCCACGACACAGTTTATCCTAGTGTGGGGCCATAAGCAATGTATGTGCCTGTATGTAAATGTTTTTGTTTATGTTTAATTTATGGCTGTTTTCAATATTGTGCTTCGTCAGATCTTTAGGTCGTATTCAGGGCCGGATTTAGAGGTCCGGAGGCCTTCGGGCAACAAAGGAGCGGAGGCCCCACATTATTTTCCAAATAAAATAAACTATTTTTTCAGTCGAGTTTTTAAATAAATAATTTATTGTTAAACGCATATAAATAAATTGATGGCATTTAATTGTGTCACAATAATAATTATTTGCCTATCAAACTACATACCTTGCTGCACAAAGAAATATGAAAAAAATTACTAATTAGGTAGTCAATAATAATTGATTTGTTTAAGAATTGAATAACACCAATTGTTGATGATTACTCAAAGCATCCATAAGACTTATTATATGCATATAAATTAATTGCAGTATGTGAACAATTGGTGTTATTCAATTCTTAAACATTACCTTATTACTCAAAGAATGAATAAAACTGAAACGTGTTTCTCTGTATCTGTAATCAAAGATTTATTTTTATAGGTTTTCAAAAATAACATAAAATCTCAAATAAAACTAAATCCACATTCTCACATGTAATCAAAGAAACGACATTAATTCCTTTCCATCTTATTTTATTTATTTAATTATTCTGCACAATCATCACATCACCATAAAAAACGATCTGACTGTACTATTTAGTTTCTACAGATAAATGATAAGTGTTGCTTTTTGTTACTAACTATCTAGCAATAAGTGCAATTTGGTAAATAATTACTGTAAGCCTTATTGTAAACTATTAAATAAATGAATAAATAAATGAATTCGTATTTAGCTGATAGAGCTCGAAGTGCAGGCCAGTAGTATTAAAGAGTTCAGGAATCGAATTCCCAACCTCCGAGGTTGCGGGCAAGTACCACCCCACTCAGCCATTGAGCCATTGGGATACTCCCTCAAGCAAGATGGGTAGTAAATTACAAGTGCTTATCATTGAACAAATATAGATCAATGATTTCTGTTAATATTTAAGAATAATAAAATCAATTAATCATGTATGTACAAAGTACATTTTGTAGGTAAAGGTAAAAGAGCAAAAAAAAAATACCAAAGGAAAAGATGTTTACTACTAGTGTTTCCTAGCTGGAATTTGAAAGTTTTTTTTCCGAAGTCTCTATTGTGGAGCCCCCCGTTTGTGGAGGCCCCGCGTTTGTGGAGGCCCGGGGCTTTCGCCCCGGTTGCCCTCCCCTAAATCCGGCACTGGTCGTATTATGGCAAAAAAAATGCGTTAAGTTGCATGGCGATTGGCGCCCCCTGTAAACGTCACTCATCAGCCAAAACATCGTTGGAAGACTGTAGTTGCGCAGAGCTGGCGCCCCCTGTAAACGTTGATCAGCCAAAACATCGTTGGAAGACTGTAGTTGCGCAGAGCTGGCGCCCCCTGTAAACGTTGATCAGCCAAAACATCGTTGGAAGACTGTAGTTGCGCAGAGCCGGCGCCCCCTGTAAACGTCACTTATCAGCCAAAATATCGTTGGAAAACTGTAATCGGTATCTCCAGTTCACATAATAGTTTCTGTCTTTACGCATTGGCTGTAAATTTTCGGTTGTAAGCGAACAAGGGCCCTGGGGTACATATACTACGTTGGCCCTAACAAACGATCCATAATGTACCCAGATATGGGTATGGATGGGCGCGATATACGTCCATTAATTGAAAGCAGCGTACGGCACTTCTGTGCTCGCACGACCGAGTCGGTCAATAGAAAAACACAATGGGCCGAGCACAATGCTTCCATCGAATGGACTTTAAAATGGGCGCTACGATGTAAGTTCATACTCGTATTCCAACGTTTTGTTAGGGTTCCGGCGAAAAAGCGAATTAGTTCCTTTGTCTGTATCGGCCTGAATAGCCTGAAAGGATAGGCTGCTCTACTTATAACTGTTTCCTGTAACTGCAGTGCGGGCGAATGCAATACTCTATTTATGCAGAATCGAGCATTTCAATCTAAAGAGTTGATCTTGAAATAATTTTTATACTGAGTCTTGAAATAATAATAGAAGTATAAATAATTAGATTATATGCAAAATGTATTAAAAATCTGGCTAAATGAGGGCACAAATCTGCCTCTACCACGTATGGGAAAAGGCGTGACGCTACGTAATGATATATACTCTTAATCTAGCGATAATACATATATACTCTTAATCCACACTATTTCTAAGAAGGGTAATAGAAACTGTCCAATGCCTTTGATACATCTAAAAATACGCCTATGCACTTTTCCAAAATAAAAAAAATAAAAAAATAAAATTGTTTATTTTCCAGACAAGTGTCCAATATAAAAAAAAAAAATGTCCATATGATTTACTATTATTCTTAGTAAGGGCAAGAACGGCATCCTCTGTAACAGACCTCCCCTCTCTGAAACCGAACTGTTGGTTGGACAATAATATGCTGTGGTCATTAAGGTATTTTTAAGTCGGCCATTGAGTACCGAACTTTTCCAAAATCTTTGATAGTGCAAGTAAGACTGAAATAGGCCTCTAGTTTCCAATGATGTTCTTTATTTATTTATTTATTTATTTATTTATTTATTTATTTATTTATTCAGGAAGCCAACAGCATTTATCTTTACAAAAAATGTTAATATAAAGACTTACGAGATAAAGCCAATTATAGGGTTCCATCGATTACATTTATACTTAGATTATAATTACCTATTTATTTATTTTTATAAATTAAGTACTTACTTTTATTTTTACTTAATTTTTGAGTTATTTAACAATTAAACAATTTTGATGAAAATTATATTATTACTTGTGAGGGTGGGTTAGTGTGTGTATTTGAGGGTGTGTGCGTGTGTGTGCATGAGAGAGATGTTATTAATGTGAGTGTTGTATGAGTAAATCATTGAATTTAGTTTGATATTACATCATATCATTTAGTTTCACTTAATGTAGGTATATCAGTTGTTACTGAGATCCCTAAGAATTAAACTTTTGAATACATTTTTGGAGTGGCGGTATACTTATCACCACTTTTATGAATAGGGTGAATGATAGAACGGTTTACCCCTTATTTCGCAGAAGCACACTCGAATGACCGAACAATGGCGAACTATTGTTATAAAGATGTGTCGGTGAACCAGTTACGGACATAAGGAAAGATCCCTTTTGCAAAACAAAGATTAAATAGGGAAGTAAGAGGCTGGGTCAGGACGTGTCTTGCCTTTTTTAAAATTTTATTGGACATCTTGTCCCATCCAAAACGGCGGAATCTGATTTCATGTTCACTATGATTCTATCAATCTCGGATGGATTAGTGTCTAATAGGACAAATGAAGTGGAAGGAGTAGATATGGATGATAAATTAGTTTTCCTCTGTATTTGAGGCACCTTGTCAGTAATTACTTTGGCTAGTTGAGTTTAGATATTAGCGAAGTAGCTGTTAATGAAATCGAGGGATTGTGTGGGGTGCGGTTTTATCTTGATCAGTTCAGAATTTTTTGATTTGTTTGTTGGTGTTTGTTAGTTGTTTTATAGTTTTCCATGTACTTTTTGTATTATTGGACGCTGCTTCTAGTTGAGCACGCTAATGTGCTCTTTTGCATTTCTTTAGGAGATTGTTACAGAAATTCCTATACCTACGATGGGTTGTTTGCAGTATGAGGTCTAAAAGTTTTGTTTGGTGTATCCAGAACAGGTTTAGTGTTTAACTTTAGTAATAACGATGCGTGGTCTTACGGAAGTTAGTAAAAAACGTTCAAAAAGTGTCAAAAAAGTTATCTGACTGTTTATCCGTCTCTTGTGAGACCCGGGCTTAGCCAAATGTATTTCTGAACAAAACAACGGCCGACGTGTATCCACATAATAATTGAGTATCCCTTTCATGAATGTGGTCGGAGTTATCCTGCAAATTGTTAACGTGAATAAACAAGGCAGGCAGAGACCGCTCCGGGGCTTAGTGTGACGTGGGGGCAAGCCTGCTATGATATGACTATGTCCAGTCCAGTAAAATGAGAAATCAAATGTGTGTCTATTAAAAAGGCATAGGCTTAAATAGGCTCACATCTAAGGTATGTGCTTCGATTTGAGTATGATCAAGCATTCTCCATCGGGCTCGTTGCAATTTATCCGTATCTTTGGATCGTGCTGACCACAGAACATTTAAATTATATGTTCTGTGGTGCTGACCTATTAGTGTAATTTGTTCACTGCTTTAATGGACAGAATTTGGAAGCGAGTTTTGGCAGACATACAGACAGACGCACTCGGCAGACGCACTTCTCATATATAAATGTGCAAAATGTTCGGTCCCATTTCCATGTCATCTACTAGAGTGCTTCCTTCTTGGGGCTACCGGCGGCGCTACCTCTAACGAGCGTAATGTATCATTTGCTACCGAGTATGAAATCTGAAATCTCTGGCTCTCCACGGCCCGTTAACGTTGTGATTGTTCTGTTAGCTTACCACACGTGCTCACAGCATTTGCTCATCAACATTCTGTTGCTTATTTATTAGCCGAAATACAGGAAACCAATACTCAAAGTTTTGATTATGAACGGAGAAAAATGAAATAGACATAGAGGGAAAGGGCTAAAGAGACCTAATAAGTAAAGTATGTAAGCTGAAGGACCAGCTAGCAGTGGGTGGGAAATTATACTAGAGTAACCTGTCACGTCTTTTTCCAAAAGGGTGACCGAGGCACAGTTTAGCCAGTTATGCAATACGTTAATATACCTACCGACATCGAGATAAAGTTCAAACCTATGAAAAAACAGATCAAAAGTCTGGGTCTTTTGTGGACGTTCGACGAGCTAGTAGTAAACAACTACCTACTTATAAAGCTATGACCGACCGACAGGTAACAGAACTTTTATCACTCGTTGAGTCGTAACATACACGTGGCTTTCGCGATTAAATATTAATAGAAATCAAATCATTTCTGCAGAGCGATTGTGCCATGAATTAAATACGTGTGAAATTACAGATAATCGCAATTCTCTAGCGTGTTATAATTACGATGTTACACTATAAGGTGATATATTGTCACACTTTGACCTAGAAATTTAAACTTGGTTGACGTGCCACTTGCCTTGCCTTGCCCCTGGCACACTGTACTAATCAACCATCATAAGGTTTTTTTTTATTTAGCCTGGGTTATGTTCCACTGCTGGGAGGCTCCTCTATCTACCGAGACGGACTTTCGGCCTGCCTCTACGCCAGTGTCCGTCAGTGGGCACCCACTGTTTTTTTTAAACTTTTGCCTATAATTATAATCTTTTTTTTTTTGGAAATGACTCTGTATAATACTTTTGACTATATAGTCAGTTATCTGGCAATTTCAGGGTATATGAAACCAAGAGCGAAGAAGTCAGCTGTTAAGTTATTACTTTATCGCTTCATCAGAATAATGACTTTAGTCGTGTTTACCACTTACGATATTCAGCAGATAATCTTTATGATTCAGGTAACAGAAATACAAGTAGTTTATGAAACTGTTGCATAACGAGGGGTATTAAAACTTTAATAGTATCCCACGAGAGTTTTAATACCTAGTTATGTGCAGTTTCATACACTACTTTATCTACTCTCATACTTAAGTATCTCTCCCACAAAAATCAAAGTTAAAACACTACAATATTAATACGTACGTATCTTGATTGATGCAAAAACTATGGGTATTGAGAAAAACCTATCTAAAACTGCCATAGTTATTAGTTCATAGTTATCTAGGGATAAATACGTCCATCAATCTGGGTATATGAGTATATCAAAGAATGTGTTCATATTCAAAGGTATCCGGTAAAGAGAATGGAATAGACTTGATGATAGACACACTTTACAGTCTAACGTCGACTGTGAATGCGACGGTCGCCGTGATCACCTTCCAGTCGAATGAGAAGCGGTTTGATGACCTCCAAGAAATCCTTGAGGGTAATTTCCTACAAATAGTTCAAATGAGATGACTGGTAGGTAGTGAAATAACCGGCCAAGTGCGAGTCTGTACTATTATCTACAGACTATCTAGAGTTCTGTACTATTATCTATAAAAGACCGCAAAAAAGTTAGTTGTATGGGAGCCCCCCTTAATATTAAATTTCTTTTGTTTTTTAGTATTTGTTGTTATAGCGACAACATAAATACATCATCTGTGAAAATTTCAAATGTCTAGCTACCACGGTTCATGAGGTGTGGTGACAGACAGACAGACAGACAGACAGACGGACGGACGGACAGCGAAGTCTCAGTAATAGGGTCCCGTTTGGCACCCTTCGGGTACGGAACCCTAAAAATTGATTCTAGCATCTAGATACCGTCTAAAAACCTAGCATCATCGCATTTGAGTTCTTTGAATTAATTTCTAAACAAGTAACAGTAATCTGACCAAACAATTTTGATTAGATCCGTTGCTCCAACCAAAGAACAGTAAGGACGAAGCGGCTATCCAAGAGAGTGCGCGCAAAATGGATAGATTTTTGGATATTACACGAAGATCAGTATATGCCTGCGAGATGATGTGGCTGGTTTTGCCATTTGTAAAGAGGGTGTGGGGCCAAGAACACGTTTTTGCGGCTTACTATCCCTTTGATACAACCACTCTTGCTGGGTAAGTACTCCTCGCCCCGTAGACGACCAAGCATAGGTATCACGTGACCTAGCGCGGTAACGTCAAAATGCAAAATAAGGCACTTCCTTCCAATGATAAGTAAAACGTATCTTTACACATTCGACCTTATATTTGGGCCATCATTGCTGTCTCGAATTCTTAGTACTAAAACAACAGATTCAAAACAGATTCAACATATTTCTCGTACTATTGTTTCTAGTTACACGGCCGCTGCCCTATATGACGTCACCGTAATGTTTTGGATCGGGTTTGGGCATATGCCAGTCAACTGTCTCATAGCCGGAATCTATTCCCAAGTACGTGTGCAGATGCTAATCATTCGAGATGACCTGGAGCATCTGGCTGATGACATCACAAATAATGCTGGTGATAATGGCAATATTTTCAAAGACGAACTGAACGGCGAAGTTCGAAGGCGATTCGTTTATTGTGTTAACAAATATGACAAAGTTATCCAGTGAGTATTCTTAACAACAACAACAACGACAAAGCTTACGCCTTGTCGCTTCTTTCCAACAACAACAACGACAAAGCTTACGCCTTGTCCCTTCTTTCCAACAACACCAACGACAAAGCTTACGCCTTGTCCCTTCTTTCCAACAACAACAACGACAAAGCTTACGCCTTGTCCCTTCTTTCCAACAACACCAACGACAAAGCTTACGCCTTGTCCCTTCTTAACAACAACAACAACGACAAAGCTTACGCCTTGTCCCTTCTTAACAACAACAACAACAACAAAGCTTACGCCTTGTCCCTTCTTTATTTTGCGTGACAGCCCATCGACGCAGCTATGAAGTAAGGTTTCCCTACGAAGGTTTTCCATCGCCCTCAGAAGATCCGTATAGATATCATGAACTTGAGATTTTCTTGTCTCTTTGGCCTGCATCTGGATTTGAACCTGCAACTCGTACGCGGAGCTCTTCTTTATTTTTCAAAGTATTATAGGTAAACAGCACTTTTATTCAATTTGCAGACTTATTTCGGTTCTGCAAGATGCAATGAAAAAAGCTTTGCTGGTACAAATCATTGATACTACAATAGTTATTTGTATGACTTCATATAAAATGAGTACTGTAAGTTTAATTACTATGTATTTTCTAAATCAGACTATTTAATCGTTGAATCCCGAGAATTAAAGTGAAGTCAGTATTATCAAGTTACATAAGTTATTAATTCATGGCACGATCGAGTAACACGATTACGACTCACAAACCACTCAAAAGCCATCTGGAAATTCTCTGCAAGGGAAAGGGTGATCATTCTGAACAACTTTCACTATGGAGATACCTCCATTATTTTTGACATCTCTACATTTTGGGTTGGGTGGCCAGCTAATTTGAATGAAGGAATTAAAAATAAACTTGCTCTGATCAAATCGGTTTCACAGTGAAAGTTGTTCGGAATGATGAGGCCTGTCAATAGCTACAGGATTGTCCATTGTGGACATCCTTTAAATATCATACATAACATATAGTTTCTTCATGTTTTTCAATTAATGATTTTGTATCTGTTGTAGCTGGATAGCGTACTAGGTGCCCAACTGGGACAATTTGTGTGGATGGCAGTTTATATGTCTATCTGTATGGCAGAATTATTCGTCTACTGTTATTTCGGTACATTGGTCACTGATGCGGTAAGTGATCGTTACTTTGTGCCGTGCGCATTTCTTGTACTGCTCTTGACCGAGCGAGCCAAAGGTGAGCGAATATCTCCGTTTCAGGTTCAACAAAAATTATTTTGTAAGTCCATCTTTCCGGAGGTTCAAGTATGCTTAGTATCTGTGGTTTCAGAGTGAGTTTGTCTGTGACGCCATTTACCTTAGCGACTGGATCTCTCTCTCGCCGCGGTTTCGCAAGCAGTTGGTGATAGCGATGTCAAGGTGGCTGCGTCCTGTAAAACCCATGGCAGCTGATCTGGTGTCAGTTTCTGTGCAGACCTTTATAAGCGTGAGTTTGCACTTATTTACCTCATTATTTATAAATATCTATTTATAAAGTATTTGAGCCAAAAATGGGACCAAACTGAAATTGCCCTTTAAAACAAAGAAATAATTTTTGAAATCGGTAATAAATAATTTTGAGGTAACAGACATAAAAAAAACATACAACCGGATTGATAATCCCCTCCTTTTTGAAGTCGGTAAAAAATTGCATCGCACTCAAACGTGTCTGCTTGTTGCAGGTACTACGTGGCGCTTACAGTTTGTTTGCTGTTTTGAAACAATCTTCTTAGAGTGCCAGTTAGCAATCGAAATCATTTTCACTATGAAATAAACAAGTAAGAGCGTGCGTAGCTGTAATTTATCTTTGGTCGTAACCTATGAATGACTCTATCAGGGCAAACTATCCATAACCAAAATAACTGACTGTTGGACAACGGCCTCTTCTGTAAAGTTATCGTAAAGTTTATTTTTTATTTTTTATAGTAGTTTAGAGTTCTTAGAATGATGGCCACAATCCTCCTTTTAAGAATAAATAAAGAAAACAATTGTTTTAAAAAAACTCAAGCAAAGCTTCACGCTCTTTCTGGCATTTGGTCCGTTATAATAATTACGGTAATGGTTTGAGCTGTGCACTGAAATTAATAATAAAATAATTATCTCTTTATTGTTATTAAAATTCTCTATAGGATGAATAAAGTACCTTATACATGTTAAATTACAGATAATCGTGATTCACCATCGCGTGTAATAATATGAAGTTTTACTAATAAGGTGTGATAATTTCACACTGAGACCTAGAAATTAACTCCCGGTTGACGTGCCTTATCCTCTGTTGAATGCCCGATACAACTTTTTATGTTATTTAGCTTGCTGGGTCTCTCCGCTGTTGGGATAAGGGCTCACCTATCTCAACCTTATTAAATCTTCGGAAGTTGTATTGCTGGAAGTGATCTCTTTTTAGAAGCTCGCCTTTGAACACTGTTTTTATTTACTTTTTGTCATTGCAATTAATTGTGTGCAATAAATAATTTATGAATTATGAATCTTCCTGTGTTGGCCCAGCCCGGTGCGGCAAAAACGTGTCCAAGTCGTCCCGCCAGCGACGTCATGCTTCTACCTACATAAGGGCAGATTTAGTTCACAATAACTTTAGCATTAAAAAACCCCCGCATAAAACCAGTCTTCCAGTTTCACTATCAGGTGAAATTAAAAGCTCTCATCACTACGAATCTAAAGAGCCAAACTCGATGGGTTTACTAGTAAGCATCCCAGGGTTCCAGCTCCCGCCTTCGAGCTTCGCATTCCATTATCAGATCAGCTCGATAGTACCTACCATATTCTCAAATGTCTTGTCACTGCGAGTCTAATGAGCCAAAACTCGACGGGTTTACTAGTAAGCATCCCAGGGTTCCAGTTTACCTTCGATCTTCGAGCTCCATCATCAGATCAGCTCGATAGTAGCATATTCCCAAAGGGCTTATCACAACCTAATGAGCCCAAATTCGACGGGTTTACAAGATCAAACATCATAAGGTTTCCA
This sequence comes from Argyresthia albistria, assembly GCA_963457715.1. NCBI lineage: Eukaryota > Metazoa > Arthropoda > Insecta > Lepidoptera > Argyresthiidae > Argyresthia > Argyresthia albistria. The sequence continues at coordinate 5,562,734 of OY735256.1, forward strand.
CTCCCACCTTCGAACTCCATAATCAGATCAGCTCGATGATACCATAATAACCAGCTCCAAGATCTACTTTTGAATAAAAAAACAACATTCAAATCGGTTCACCCGTTTATCTTTACGCTCCGCGTGCTGAGACAGACGCACAGACAGACAGACACAAGTAAAGTAAAGTAATGTTTATTTGCATGAATATAGGTGAAAATGGTAGTTTATAATGTCACTAAAATATTTTCGCTATATTCTGCCAGATAACACACAGATACTATAATATTATATGAAACCAAGAGCAAAGAAGTCAGCTATCAAGTTAATGCTTTAATGCTTTAATCGCCTCAGCAGAATAATTACAGTCAGTGGTCGCGTTTACGACTTCTGATGTTCAGCAGATCATCTTTATGATGCAGGTAAATATAATGGATTAGTTTCCACGAGCGCGATTGGCGCCACGCCGCTTGGCACCACCTCGATTCTGAAAAAGCCTCGCCTTTAGTTGCCCGCACGGAACCACAAAGAATTTCTAATGTACAGTCGCATGAACAAGCAAATTGATTTCTTTTGAATGAATCCAAGCATACCTACCACCTAAATATATTACGAAGAATACTAATAGGTGAAGACTCAGATGAAAGATATAGCGAAAGACAGGATCTCAGAGCCTTCAAAGTATATGCCAAATCGACACAAATCAAATCATTTACAAGATTGTTCCATTACATAGTATTGGAATATGTCAATTTTGTCTAATGCTATATGAAATGGAGTACCTACCTCTATAGCAGTAGTTTGAAACAATTCACAGAATGTTTATCCATAAGACTGTACTTTTGCCAGCCCGTTTGGGAATAGGAACTCCTTAATAGAATAGAAACTCCTTACAGAAGCCAATATGTCCAGAGAAGCAACCGTATTATTACATCGAATAATGAAGATAATTACTCTTTCGTCACTATTAGCTACGTTTATAATAATTATAAGGTAATTGTTTTAGCTGTGCACTGTAATTAACACACCCATTCGCTTGTGGACAGAAGAGTTTGACTTTGACAGTGGGTACCAAGACGTCAACTAATGTCTATTGCAAGGGGTTGAGAACTTGATTTCCCCTAATTATAATGCCATTTTTTTCCTTTTCGGCCAGGAGAATAACAATCTCTTGACCGAAGGGGTAGTTCTCTACAGGATGTTATGCAGCTCAATAAAACTTTAGGCAAATTAGAAAAAAATAACTTGTATACAGGAAGCTTGATTTATCTTTTTGGTTTTCAGCTGTCTGACGTTACTTCATTGTTAACTAAAATGTGACAGGGCTTCAACCCAAATAAAATGATCGACATTTCATTAGCCAATTTCAATACTGTTCAAAGGATATCCATCTCGTAGATCATTATTTGGTAAAATGTCTAGTACAATACCTACCCTGGGTTGGTTGACGACACGTATCGCCCGGGGGCATGATCTCGTACACCTCGAACATTCGCTTTGTGAATCCGTCCAACTTAGATTTCAAACATAAACTCGGCTAATTGAAATACTTAAGTACCTATGTTATGAAATACTCAGTGTCGGTGGGAGTTTCCGCCTTTGTTGTTTTAATACCCCTCGCAGCTCCACTCCATTTTAGTTTGGTTAGTACGAACAGTACGAATCCTGGCATAGTGAGTGAATCCGTATTACATAATAGGTAACAGGTTCCGACAGAATAAATCCTCTTATGAGTAGGTATTGTTTTCGTAGTACCTACACAATATAATTGAAGTAGGCTTTCGCTAAAAAAGCTTTTGTTGAAATTCTCCGAACAGATGGATCTTAATATGATCATGATATGATGATACCTACACTACATATTATCCTAACACAAGAAAGAAGCAAGTGAAAAGTTGCCGGTTCGACATCTGAGCCTCGATCACGAACGTTTTCGAGATCGTAAAACGTCTTCGCGAACGCAGGAAATTATATTAACGTTAACGCTCACGAAAACATTGGTGATCGGAGTTCTGATGCTTGATTCCGGTAATCTCTAACGTCAATCATCATCGGTTGTAGCAGCCTAGTGCATTCAATTTATATCCCGATACTACATAGGACGGTTTCTAAAGCGATGGACGAGATACAAGTACATACGGTTTCGTCGCTAGTCGACGCCGGAAACAAAAGCGCAAAGCGCAACCGCCCACGGCAGGCCCAGCTCGCTCTGTAACTGTAACAATCATATTTTTCAATATTTCTTTAACAATACGAGCCCCGAACTCGCCGGAACCGTGGTGGCCAGTGTATTGGCCCCGGGCAAATAGGCACCGCAAAAGCTCAGTCAGTGTTCAGCTCATTCCGTTGATTTGTTGTACCACGTGATGAAAATGTACACCAACGATACAGCTGCGAGTTTTGCGTGCGTTCCAATTTATTAGCGTGGTAATATTTAAGAGTCTTTTTCGTTTCTATTGATATGTACCAAACCTCGGTATCGTAATTTCGGCATATTGTGTTGACACATGCTTCCATTGGCTGATGAATATAAGCCAGTGATTTGGACAAACGGCTGTCACCTAATTAAAAGTCACATGATGTTTGATATTTATCTCCAGTTTCTGAGACGCTGATCAAAGGTTACGATTAGCTAACAGTGCGATAGCCACGTGTGCCGCCATTTTGAATTAACCACCGATTAGTTAATCGTGACCTGTGATCAGCGTCTCAGAAACTGGGGGTTAGTCAAATGTTAATCAGTAAAACCACATCCATCATTAGTTTTCGTTAGTAGGGTATCCTTGTTGATTACCATCATTAGATTAGCAGACACCTATCTATGTATCTTTCGCCTACATTAAGGTAATTCAAATGGCATGGGTATTCATGAAGTATAACCTAATTAACATTAATACTCTTTAGGTAGTCTGTGCGCATTACCTTGACAATAGAGGGCATTGATCTTGACTACCACTGTACTCATATTTTGGATAGCGATGTATCGCTTTTCTTAGTAAACGACTAAACGTATGCGACATTATTATCGCTTGAGTATCGGAGTACAAGTCAAGTTCACACAAGGTCTTGACTTGTACTTCGATACTCTAACAATAATAACGTCGCATACGTTTACTAAGAAAAGCGATAAATCGCTATCCAAAATATGAGTACAGTGGTTCAATGTGGTAGCAAAGATCAACGCTCTCTATTGTCAAGGTAACGCGCACAGACTTTAGTAGGTATATTCGTAAGTGCGGCTTATATACACCCGTCTTCTGACACATTATGTAAATAACTACCTATCTAATCGTTATATAATGAGACAAGGTCAATCATACAAACATATAATATGTAGGACAACCATTTCTATGTTAGGACTATGGGATACTTCTCTTACTTTCTCATAAATATCCTTATTCTTACTTTTTAGGATGTCGTTATCTTCACTTCATTGCCATAAAATATCGTTACGCTTTTTCCAATACGGAGCGGCAGAAGCACGACTAGGCCCTCTTCTAGTCATGATTTAATATTCCATTTTGCTAGACAGGGGGCCGCAGCTACTGAGTAATTTAGGTTTCCTCACGATGATTTCCATCACCGTAATTAAAAAAATGTATCCTGGCTTGGAGCTCCCGGGCGTAAAATAAACATGTAGATACGGTCGCCTGCGTCTAAAAGTATAATCCAGCTTATACTGCTTGTATACTTTTAGGCGCAGGCGACTGTAACTATCTGCCATGCTGTCAAAGAATGCAGCAATCGCGCCATAAGGAAAAACATCATATTGAAAGCTTCAGACTAAGTTGTTTCGTGTTGAAGTACAGTTTTTCTCTGTGGAAGTGGATCGTCTAAGTATACTCGTACAGTCTGCGACCGCAGAAGCCTCTGGCGACATAAAAATGCTATTTGCGCTGCTTCCTGTATTCCCCGGCTATTTGAGGAACCATCATTGTGGTGTGTGTGAACTTAGCTGCATTCTCGTATTTTATGCCCTCCATATTATATTTAGTTTGTCGTAACAGTTACTCGTTAATTCTTTATTTTACTTCAGCTGCTAATAATGCATATCTACAGTTAAATGAGGCTACATAAAGCCCTAAAGGATAAGAAAGGCCCAAATCGAGAAAAAATTTGGACTGATAACCCTAACCTCCCTAATGACTTGCAAAAATCGTCACGCCTCCCCCTAATAAAAAGGCAATTTATGATTGTTTAGATTCTAAACCATCATAAATTGCCTTTTTATCTATTTAGGACAGGGTTTCTCAACCTTTTTGAAGTCGCGCCTCTAACGACTTGCAAAAATCGTCACGCCTCCCCCTAAAAAAAAAGGAAATTTATGATTATTTAGATTCTAAATAGAAATAATGATTAGTTTCCTAATAAAAAGTCAATTTATGATTGCTTAGATTAAATTGCCTTTTTATTAGGGCTCCCCCTAATAGAAAGGCTAAGTTGCGTGACGTTTTTTGAAAGTCGTTAGAAAGCGCGCCTTCAAATAGGTTGGGAAACCCTGCCCTAAATAGACACTAAAAACCCCGTGAGTATTTGAAAGTTAATTTATAACTAAGTAAGTATACATTAAATAATTAGCTACTAGGCAGCGTCTTACTGAACCTATCAATGACCTTATCTTTCTCTTTGACAAACACGTACCTATACCTTATTGCTGCATGACCCCGCAGTCACCCTGTATTTAGTTTTGTAGTGCAGGTTAGGTAGTCTATATCGGTCGGTCAGTCTATAACATTCCAGTTATTCTACTTATAAAAAAATAGGTACTTTACTTGAAGTACGGAGTACTATTATCTCTTCTGTGCTTGAAGTTTAGAACAAGGAAAATTTGCGAACAAACATAACAAAAAGGCCAAATCACGAGTAGCAGCTGCAGTAGCCGAGTGTTCCTCTACTACCTACGCCCACTACACTCTAACTACTTTCTACTACGGTTTCTGTTGAAAATTGCTGACAGTTACACGTTACACCTTAGCAAATACACCAGTGCAGGAAGCTGCAACCAATATAAACCCTAAGGGATATAGGAATAGAGGTCGAAAGAGACTAGTGGGACTTTCTCAGGTTAAGATGGTGAGACTTTGAACCTGGTTTAGCGAGAACAGTGATCATTCAACGTCAAGTTTTCATTGTAACGCGGGAAATAAAACAAGAAAAGGAAAATAAACAAACTAAAGCGACTTCTAACAAGCGAGCGTTTGCGTCTTTGCTGATGGTCCACAAGGGTTGGTTAAACTTTAGGCACTCAGACAATAGCATCTTGAAGTCTTCAGGGTTTTAGAATACAGGTAGGTACTACGGCGGCGGTAGTGAGGGCGTAGGTAGCTGTGTGTGGGTACCAAATTATTGTGCAATTTCCATTATGCGATGCGCCATCTCTTGGATATTCTGTGAACTTAGAATACCCTAGTTTGGTACACTTGTTTTGGCTCGAATAAAGGTGGCGCTAGTAGTAAGTATTTTCAGTAGTTCTGAGGAGGTTAATTTTCAAATGGGAGTTTACTGAATAATAGAAGTGTTCAGTTATGTATGTATGATGTGATGTTGCACTCTTTCGCATGGTTTTGTTTTATTTCGCACAGTTTTCAAAGAAAACTACGATTCATATTCATGTTCGTTTATTGCACTCCTAACATTAAGGTCTTATAAAATAGTGGTAGATAAAAGGACCCTGTTGGGCACAAGCAATATTCTATCGATTTTATCGTAACCGGAAACGTATGCGAATCAAATGGGAGACTCCTTTTTTTTCTAAGCGAAACAATGAGATACACATGATATGGTATGTCATTGTTTCGCTTAGAAAAAAAATATTCAAGATTATCCGCTTACTAATAATAAAAAGCTGTGCAATATGTATACGGGCGCCGCAACAGGACAGAGCTAACAGCCTGTAGCCTGCATAACTTTTTATTGCTATAGGGGCTAGTTTATAAAACCTATTGACATTGACATCTACAGGGTGTAACAGAAAGGTGTAGTCATATTTTAGGGGTTATTAGGTACATCATTCCATTCATCAAACCAATTTGATCAGAGCAACTTTAATTTTCACTTCTCTATACAAATCAGCTGACCACCCGGACCGAAACATATGGAGCAAATGTGGAGCAATGAAAAACATAGTTGCTCTGGTCAAATCGGTTTCATAGTGAAAGTTTCTCAGAATGGTCTCCCTAACAACCCCCTAAAATATGACTACACCCTTCTGTTACACCCTATATACAGAACATCTCCATTGCTGTTGCACATGATTTAGTTGTATTGAGAGGTCGTTGTGTGACGTGTATGTAATAAGCTGGATCCACACCAAGCTCAATCCTCAGGATCAGTGTAGATCTGCAGGAGCCTGTTGGATCAGCCATCAGAAATTGTAGCTGGATCATGGACAAGCGTGATACGCGATCCATTCTCCACGATCCTGAGGTCCTATTTTTCATTCGCTCGTGTGATATAATCGCTTGTATGACTTGCGCAACGAGTGGTTCTGACCAATTGATAACATTTCAAAAAAAAAATAGCAGCTGGTTTTATTATCTCATACGAAAATAGATGGGAAACGATGGGACCCGTATTTTTTATTTTAGTGTTTATTCTTATTTTTAAGTTATAATTCAAGGTTTTTAGAGTTACTCATTCTAAAAGGGCGTAAGTACAATGTCAGGATTATAAAACGTTGAACTTTTGCTCGTCATTGCATCAATAAAAATTAAAATGTCATTATTCTGTCATAATATCACCCCCTGTTCCGAGTCACGCCAAAATCGATTACAGTCCGAGTCAGTTTTGGGCTTTTGGCGATACAAAACGATGGCATCTTAGACGCTGTATTCGATTATGGCGCTGACGGCGATGTCGCGGAACGCACTGTCAATATGTGTAAATACTCTTTTGTTGTTGTGCAACTTCGTGACAAGTTGACAACCAGCAGTGACAAAATTTAGATGACAGATGATGACTGACAGTTGCTTTTTTATTTATATCTAGCCTGTGGAACACATGCCATAAATCCTGACATTGATAATTTGGACAACATTTCAGTTTTTATTATTTAACTCTTAAATTACTGATCTATAAAATCTGAAAAAAATATCTAAGAGCTCAGAACACTTAAATCTCGAAATGGTTTTCTAATTTTAGTACCTTATCAAAATGAAAGGTTGTCAATTGTCGCAGAGAGAATTGAATATAACGAACGAATATCGGTAGAAAAGAGCGCTCGTTTGCAAAAGAGCGATTGAAAAATAGGGTCCTGGATCGCAGATCGCGGGATCGCTGATCTAAGATGGATCATTTGGTGTGGATCCAGCTACAGAGGTCATTTGACTCGTACACAAATCTAGGCCACAACTCACCGATTCACAGACACATTCCTATTTACAAGTTGATTACAATTTTAAGACAGTTGTGGCGGAGATGCATTCGTCTCGCTCACACTGCACTCAGGTGAGCGCTAACTTTGTGGGACGTTTATAAATTCACGCTTGGATTGCTTCGTCTACGCTGCGGAGCGGACGAAGTAGGGCGTGGAGTCGTCGTTGTTGAGAGTTGGGACTTGGGATCTGGGAACTCTGGGATGCCTGGTATACAATGCCCGATTTCACCAACAATTAGGGGACACTTAGCTCTTTTTCATAGCTGTCTAGCGATTGTTTCGGAGACGGCCTCTTAAATTTAGGGGTATCTTAGTAGCCTAGGTGACCCTTAAACTTAGGTCAAAGCGAAACAACCGGTAGGTGGAAAGGAAATAAAGAGTCCCCTAAAGACAGGGATTGTTGGTGAAATCGGCCATAAATCACTTGTTGGGGGTCGATATGGCGTCATAGAATACAAAATTATTGCCTTATATTATTGTATACGTTAACAAAATATGTAATGCGATATTTTATTTCCTTTAAGGATTGAAATGCATTGCCCAGGCCTTTACACTATAGTCTATTCGTGATAAGAATGCAGTAAAGTCATCACTGTCCGGCGGCCTAGCCACGCCCCACCAATCAAATCGTTTCCAATTATCAAGCCAAGTTTACAGTGACCAGTTGAAGGCAAACTTTCGACCGCGAAGGTTGTGTCCTGTCCTGTGAGTGTGTGTTAACAGATTTAAAATTTCACTGCATTCTTATCACGAATAGACTGTAGACGCTGCTTGCCGGTTGTGGCTGGGGTACAGATTAATAAAGAGTTAGGAAGTTGGTTGAGGATAAAGAAAAAAAAGACCACAGGTCTCTCTCTCTCTCTCTCTGTTTCTAGATCCCACGACACGAGTCTCCTAGTATGGGGTCAGAAGCATGTAAGTAATATGCCTGTCTGTACGTAAAAAAATATGTTAATCTGCGACTCCACCACCTCCGCTGTGCGTCTGTTTATCCACCGCAGCAGTTTTAAGCCTCGCGGGGAGCTACGATATGAGCGACGGCAACGCTTTGTGCCGACTCAATCCACCAGTCTTCATTATTTATTCTATGTCACAGAGATACAGACTGCAGAGCGTTATGTTAAATGTCGCTAGAGTAACACTACTGTGCTGTGTCTTCTTGGAATATGCTTGCAGCCGTTGCAGCCTTATCTGCTAATCATTCTTAGGGAGGCTGAGTGCTTTTGATATTGTTTAGAGAAAGATTTTTGAGATAAATGAGTCATTTAGATAGAAAAATCTGTTTGGGCAAGACTTTTTTCGTTAACTGAAGTTATGGCTCTACTTAACAAAGCCCCACGAAGCTTTAACAGATACGTATTGAACGTAAAATAATGAGCAATAAAGTTCGCCACACACGAGCTACAACCACGCGAGATGACCACAAAATGCCACCCCAACCAGGGGCCCTACCGCGCAGCCGCTGTTGGCATCGGCTTCGTGTTTGACTTGCCGTATTGCCATAATGATAAAGTTCATTCTTGCGCGTTTAAACACGATGCCGATGCCGACACCGGTTGCGCGGTGGCGGGGCAGTTCCTACTCGACGAACATGTGGCCGCCATGCGCTTCAAAACGCCGCTTCTCGCTTCTTGTGGCTGCCATCAGCCACAACGCTGAAATATCTCTCTCTGCCTCTCTCTTTCTCTCTCTCTCTCTCTCTCTCTCTCTCTCTCTCTCTATTTCTCTCTCTCTCTCTTTTTTCGAACTGCCGGCCATGGGTTGAAAAGGGAAGCGACCACCGACCACTTGTGACTCACACTGACCCCAAGCTGAAGCGTTTTTGTGATTGTCCGTGATGGCCCACGTACGGCGGTGTTATAAATAAAATGTGATCTTTCTATATTGCTGTTAAAATCAAACGGTAAGTGATGCTAGGAACGCGTCTTTGCACGCCACACCCCAAAACTTCAGTGAACTTAGTTTTCCACGTATGAAGTTTCTATTGTTATTTAAAACGCGTTGTGAAATTGTCAAAAACAGTTGAGTTTTCAAGAAAGCAATTTTCCCTGTAAAGTCTTTACAGAGGCCATCATTGACGTCATCTAGAGTTGTAAAGCCAGACCACAGTCTTGCTTGCGTCACTACTAAAAGTAGATACGTAGTAAGTGTAGATACGGTGTCCTACTTTTGACTTAGGTCTAAACTTGTCGATAAAAGAGTAAAGTTCTCGGCTTTTCAACAAAGTTTCTTGATAGACCTGAAAGATTTGATGCGGGATAAATCCTTTCATATTCTGTAAGGATTTGGGAAGCTATCCCCGAGTTGCACGAAACGATATTGTAATTTAAGATGTCACTTAACTATACATATAATTTATTGGCGAGAATTTCATGGGATAGTCATTTGTTTCTAATGCAAACTGCATTTGCTTATTTGTTTCTTGCAACCTCGGTTAAAGTAAAGTTTATTTCAGTTTAACTAAGCTTGGGTAGATGTCAGTGTTCCATTCCATACTGGAACACCGTTTTCTTATTATGTTTTATGTGTAACTTTTTGTATTAGATTTAAAAAAAACACTTCACATCCATTAATGATACACAAAGGTTATTCAAAATTCTTTAAATTTTAAATCTGGTAATTTTAATTGACTTCAAATTGTTCGCTGGTTGATCAAATCAATCCTGATTTGTGAAATGGTACATTGTGTTTCTTACCTTCACTCGCAGAAGCACACCGCTCGAACGACCGACCAATGGCAACTATTGTTATATAAGATGTGTCGGCGAACCAGTTAACGATCTCTTTCTTCGTATAGGTTCTTCTACCTAAAGGTATGATTCCGGGACGGACCGCAGACTGCCAAACTGCAACCGCAGAACGCAGGCGACACGACTGGTTTCTATGCATCTCTATAATCGAATAGAACATTTTGAAAATGAAAATTCGCTTACGAATCGTATGGGCGTGGGCGGGGCGGCGATCGATGTTAATTTTTGGTTTGGTTGGGTGGGTGGTAGGCGTGGTAGGTATGGTATACTTAGGTTGAATGACAGGGAGGTATAAGATTGGTTCAAACATGTGCTAATATGAGTTCTCTGTTAACTTATAGGTGTAGATGTCGTAGCCATATCGTCGACTTGGCCATATCACGATATGGCCAAACGTTTATAACGTTTATAATCATGAAACGATGAAATCTTATAAGGCAAACACTGCGGTAGCTTAGGCACAGAAGAGATAATAGTACAGGTGAAGACTAAAGGGGGCGAGCGCAGCGAAGTGTTAGTTTGACATGTATAACACAAAAAACAGTAGTAGTGCTGAATGACAATGCTTTTAAGAATATATGTTTTCATTGTTTGTTTGTTTTTCAAAATTCTTTATTTAGCAATACAGTGTAGGTACAACTTTAGAGTAATAAATGCAGCTAAAGATCCTTAAATATGTACAATTACTTTGTCAGGCTAATGGCACCTATACAAGTTTTTGACATGTAAGAGTTATTTAAAATTTATTGACAATAATATTTTATCGATACTTTTTGTATGTGCTTACATTCAGAATAACTCAAACATGAATTGATTAGTCTTGAATATCATTTGTTAGATATGTTTTCATTAAAACCAGTCATATAATGACTTGGCCATAATTTTGCGGACAATATGGCCAAATATGACGATATGGCTTTGTACGACACAGATATTCCTATCATGTGTCATCATCATCATCATCCTATCTAATAATAATAATAGAGTAATACCAAAAAAAAATGGAAAAAAAATGTGCCTCTATGTAAATGTTATGATATCATGAAGTCTATCTCTTAATTAATTAAACTTATCCTCCCCGTTCTAACTTTGCTAAACTATTTCTCTTAGGTTGGATTTTACCAAAAAAAAGTTATGCGAAAATAATCAATAATAATTTGTATGACAATGACAGTTCAAAATGAGATACTCTCGAGTAAAAAGTTACTCTTCGTTGGTAAAATTCGCTCTTAGTATAGTAGTTGAATTTATTTTGCGGACTATATCTAAATACAACATACGAAATATTTACGAAGTTTATAAACTGGCTCTTCTCACTTCAGTTTTACTTTTCCGCAATGCTAAAGGTCGGCCGGCAGCAAGCATGGTTTTGTCATTTGTCATTCGAGATATGACGACTGACGTATTTCAATTACTGCCTGTCCCACCAACGAAGATGGGTCGCGAGGGGAAGGGGAGGACGGTGGAGAGGGTGCTCTGACCACAGCAGACCACGGTCTAGTTTTTGTCCTTTCATGCCAAAAATTGCGTTTTGTAAAAACATTAGTCGGTGCTTTTTATACCTGAGAGATAAGTAAAGGATAAGGACAGGATCATATCTCATCTTACTAACGCGTCTATGAACACCACCTATATCAAAGAAAAACATTTATTTCAGGATTATTTTTCATACAACTAAGAAAGACATTAAAATTTAAATTACTACTTTCCGTCGATTTGTATGTACAATAAGGATGCGCCTGCCCGTACTAAACTTCTTACTGATTTGTGGCCAACGAAAATAGCGCCTCTCTTGCATTTTTTTGGTACTAAGTCGGTACGAGACACAGGTACGAGATGGGTACGAGAACTTGTAATAGGCTGTCACATGGCTGTCACGGTAGCATGCATTTGCGGGAAAGACAGGGATAGGCTATTCGCAATGTGTAGCTCTGTCCCTCTCTTTCCCGTAAATACCCTAAACTTGGGATATATGTAAGGAAAGTAAACATAACCTCAAAATAAATAAACATTAATAAAATTGGCGATAAAAACAACAAAAAATCTTACAGTACCGACCTCATGAATAAAAATCTATTCTTGTGAATAGACGTTACGAATTCGCTCGAGATATTCCTTATTATGGCCAACTGCCCGTCTTCTTTCTTATTTGGAAAATGAACTCACGTGCAACCTGGGTAACATTACCATACAGGGGTTGACCGTCACCGGACCTGTGGTTCTCTCTTTAGGTAGGTACATAAAGAGTAAATTGTCATCGAATTTACGAGTAGTGAAATGACAGAAAGTTTCAAGATCATTCAGTCAGATTGTTCCTATCATATTGACTCTAAAACTCGGTTTTAATCAAGCCACTAATCAGAGGCCAAGACGGAACTTGTATTTACGAATAACAGCCAACGCCACGCCAGATTCCGCCTGGAGACCACTCGTTCGCTTTGAAGGCGATCTACTTACAAGAATCTGTTTTCCGTTGGCTTAGCCTGTGCCCCGGATCATAGACTACGGTCGTCTGCGGCGGACGTGCATTGAGCCCAAACTAATTGCAACAGCAACCGCCTTTGGATTAAAGCCAAGCAAGATGTTCGGAGCACTCCTGAATAACTTCTGTGTTTACGTTCGCCTCGTTTCGGTTGCGCTGTGTTTGGTAGGTATTTTGCATTCCTTTGGGTACCGGCTTGATGGTATGATGCGATTTGCCGAAATGAATTCATCGGCCTTTGAAGGTAGGCTGTAAGTACGTTACGTGCATTCCAGTTTGCATTCATAGTTTCATATGAATGGTGTGGAATCCATGTAATGGAAAGGGTCAAAATCACAGAGGTTTTATTTTCAAGGACTTAGTTTTACCCTATAAGTGTCCACATGGGAAGTTTAAGAGAATGACGATTTGGAAAATACCTACTCGTAAATAGAACAATATTTCTGTTGCAATCTGAAACCTCGTCAAGAAAGCACGTGTTAAGTTTTGAACTACAGTCTATTCGTGATAAGAATGCAGTGAAATTTAAATTTAAATCAGTTAACACACACTCACAGGACAGGACACAACCTTCGCGTTCGAAAGTTTGCCTCCAACTGGTCACTGTGAACTTGGCTTGATAATTGAAAACGATTTGATTGGTTACGGGGCGTGGCTAGGCCGCCGGACAGTGATGACTTTACTGCATTCTTATCACGAATAGACTTTAGATATCTATTTTACCTGCAACCAAACGTCTGTCTAGAACAACCATTCCATTCATGCGCTGATTGTGACCAACATGAAGACAGATGTTTGTATTATGGAAGCTGTGCACCATTAATACCAAGATACTTGTAAGATTAACTTGCAATTAGATGGCATTACGGTGTAAGCAGCTGAGTAAGTACTCCCTCAGAGTGAGTACTCACTCAGGATTGGCAATAGTGCCCTCGAAACACGTATTCAAATTATACATTTTTGCATTACTAGTAGCTATGGAATATACCATGATATAAATGTGTACCTAAAAAATAAGAGTCAACAAAGTCAATGAGGGTATTTGTTATCTTCGATGACAAGTTAGCGACTATCACGGATGCTTATACTTATACTTATACTTTATACTTTATTGCACAAAATAACACATTTTACAATTGAAAGTGGACAACACATGACAAAGGCGAGCTTATCTCTATTAAGAGATGCTTCCTTTTTTGGGTTCCGTATCCGACTAAGCCTCCGCTGGCGTTGTCCGTCTGTCCGTCTGTCCGTCTTTCCGTCTGTCTGTCCGTAGGCGGGCGCTCTACCACGAACCGTAATAGCCAGAAAGGTGAAATTTTCACAGATTGTGAAGATATACCTTTCTGTTGCCGCTACAAGAACAAAATACTGAAATACACGAAAAAATAAGGGTGTTTAGAATTAAACAGTAATAAGTCAATTTCAATATAATAGCGCCTGACTCGTTTGGATAAAAAAATTACGAGATGAAGATATAATGTCGTAATACCTGTTAGGCACTTTTTTCTTGTATATCGATGGTGCGGAACCCTTGACTTGACCGATTAAAACCTATACCCTATACCATGTATATCTTGCTAAATGCGATTGAATAATCTGTGCAATAATAACTGAAACCCCTTCGAATACAGCAATGAGTATTATTCTGCGTTACCTGTACCTGTATTGCAATCTTCAAGGTAGTTTCAGTAAGTCAAGACGTTCGCTGTCTTTGCTTGCCATCGCGTCAACGTAAGCCAGAAAGCCAAGCAAAGGCTGGGAGCCGTAATTGGTTGCTAAGCCAGCCTCATCCTTCGCCTGTTTCCCCTCTGACTGAATCTGAAAGAGAATTATGCTTGTGTGATCTTCACAACGACTAACTTGGAATGTAATTCGAAATTTATACTTTTGTTTTTGGACATCGCATCGTGAATCATATTTTTTTAATACTTTTAATAGAATTTTCACATCAAATGGTATGCGAAAGAGTATGGTACCCTTTACCGCAGTGTTTTTTTTAGGTACTTATCAATGTATATACCTAATTATGTATTTTATAGCGTACGTACTTAGGCAAGTATGTACATAAGAAAACATATATACTAAAGTCAAGGTAAGTAATTAAAAATAAATCTCTTACAAATTACTTTTTAATCCAATTGATTAACCCTGCCTCTTACGTGTCTACCTATCTACTTCATTAGCGTAATGAAATTTGGCAAATTCCCCGAAAGTTAGCTATATCGTAAGGCTTCTTTAATACGTAGGGGTCGTACAAAGAAATCGGTGGCTTCCTTCCTTAGACACGGTGTAAAGTATGGAGAGAACTTTTTAAGGAGTGGTTTATAAATAAAAACCCTCCAAATAAAACTTTACAATTAAATGAAACACTTCGAACACCTCTGACTAATAATTTAAATGAGACCTTAAGACGAAAATTTGTTTCATTCGTTACCGGTAAATCTAACTAAATCAATTTATACAAAACATGGCTAAAACCATTATTTTTGTAGGGAAGTCTCAAACTATTAAATTAAAACCGCATCAAAATTCATTCACCGGTTGACCTAGGTTGCCTGCCACGCACAGATACACGTGCAACATCAAATCAAAAATCAAATATATTTTATTTCCAACAATTTAGCAACAAAGGAACAGTGAACGATCGTTCACTGCAAAGGAATTAACTGAATAAAACGTGGGCGCTACTAACTGCGCCTCGGCCATCCTGAATGAAAGAAGACATGAAGACGTTGAAAGAATCCTGTCCTGGGTTTGCTGGAAGAAATCTCTTTTTAAGAGATATAAGATTGCCTTTGTTCATACCTTTTCTGTATTGTTTGTGTTTTTTCTGATAAGTGCAAAAAATAGAATAGGTATACGAAGTTGTGAAGACACATTTTGTATGTGCGCGATTTTAACTAGTTGCAACTTTTTCTAAGACCCAAAAAACCGTAGTGACCTCCCAAATGATCACAGAGTGTAAAAGAAAGTTTATAGAAAGATATTCGAATCAGTGAAATTAAATGTTAACATTCATAGAACTTTGCTGTTGGTGTCGTACAGAGACTATACATATCCATTTGACTGCGCCTGCGGGGGAATGCGGCTCGCCAAACATTAGTTGTAATCGACGTATGCAACCTATACGATGACGGGCCGCCAGACAGTTTCGTAGCGGCGCTGACCAATTGCAGCTCTCTTACCTCGTCCCCCGCCGCCCGTAAATTGGTGGGTTGTGTTTCAAAGGAAAATTTATCTATGCGCTCACTGGATAAGTGCTTCCTGCCGTTCACCAACCCGCACTGAACCAGCGTGGTGGAGTATGGCTCAATCTTACTCGTATGCGGATAAAGGCTTGTGCCCCTCCGTGTGGACATTAATGGGCTAAATTTACGAACTTTATTTACTTATGGCAGGGAAATCAAGATAGTTTTGACAATGAAACTGATTTGATTGTTTCAACGGAAAATGTATCTATGCGCTCTCCACTGCATAAGTGCTCCCTGGTGTCATACGTACCCGGTAACTATTTAATCTTTTAGGTGATTCTCTAAGAAATATAATATGTGAGGCTCTTCATTTACTACTTAAGTCGTCTTCCGTACTAACCATACATCCGTATAATACTAACCCACCGGCCGACATTCGCATAGCATCTCCTGAGAAATCAGGAGAGGTTATTCTGCCTCCCTGCTCGCCCACCTGAATAGGCGTCGCTATAATACCACAAGGTATAGTTACATATGTGCTTATATGGCAAGATCTTTTATATACGAGGAGAATTCGGAAGCGGCCTATTCACCGGCATCTTGCAATTCCGGGCCGGGTTCAAAAAGAAAAGTGCTTGGTACAGTTAGGAAGAGGCCCTTCCCCGTAAGAGGATGTCTGTGTAGATCAGAATAGCCGTTTTTGGTTTTCACTTCAATTAAATTTCTTAATTTAATGGCGGTCCTACAACTAAGGCTAATTTAACTAATAACGCGTTTGGTGAATTTTACTGTATTTGATTTAATTCTCTTTGGAGAACCCGAAAATGTTACTATTTCTTTGCTCATTAGCACCACCGGCGAAGGTCGTGAAGGGCGGTGTAGGCTTCGGACGTGAGCAACATACAGAAACCGGAAATCTGTTTGAAATAAAATAGCTTCTGTTTGATTACAGTTTTTAAAGTGTTCCTTATTTATTTTACGACTATTTGTTGAGAGAATAGAATCAAAGTCAAAAACTTTTTAAAAAAGGTACACCTTTGTATGGATACATGGTGTACCGAAACTCAACGTCAAGCGGGCATAGGTGAAAGCCCAGGCCATACAGGGTCTGGTAAAAATTAAATAAAATTTCTATAAAGGGTCTGGACCGGCCTGCATACTGTAACAAAAATTCTACCAAGAATCCAATCATTGAAAAATATTTGGTATTATATACTATAATTTAAAAGCGACGGTGTTTAATTTACCGTATACTACTTTTACACATTTTATTCGTCCGTCTAAAACTAAGTTATACTACTACATAGAATTCATCATCTAAATAAACAGAAAGAAAAGCAACCAGCCAGTAAAATGGAAATAAGAGAAGACCCCAGAGAAAACTAAAGTTAATTTCTGATGCCGAAGCACACATTGATCGGTTCGATGTACATAAACAATTCACAGGCGATCGGACTGCTCCATTCGTGAATATTTCATTCTGATCCCGGGCCTCATTATGAAAGGGAAAGAATACAAACCACTTAATTTCCTGTACAGGAAATCGGGTTTTACATTTTAAATTCTTAAGTCCTAATGAAATTTTTAAGGTACTGCTACAACTTTTATCAAGACGCTTATGGAGAGGGAGGCCGTAAACCTGAAAATCAAACTACATAAGATGTAATTTTCTGTAAGATTACCACTATCAATACACAAAGGCGTTTGTGCACTACAATTACTGTCCGGCAATGCGGTACTTCTTATATAAGTGTTTAAATTTATATATTTTTTCTTCGGATTTAATTACTAGTGGCATGGAATTAAATATAAGTGGTATTTGTCTTTTGAGAGTTCTTCCCCCATAGTAGTTGTTTAGTCTATGGGTGATGAATTTTCCCTTGTTGTGACTCAGCAGTGTTTATATCTTTGGTTTCTTTTTGGCACTTAGCTACCGATCTGGTCTATCTGCGGTTGTCTCCCCTATCAAGTTTCCTGATCCACGTTATCCGCTTACCAACTTCAACCACCTTGGTGTACCAGAATCAGTTGGAACCTTAGATTAGAACTTCAAATTAAATTTTGAGCTTGAATTTGCCAAAATATAAACGTAAACATTGACCAGAGATCGTGTTGTGCCAAAACCTACCATTTCAGAACTGCAATAAGGCGTATTCACTATAAAAAACATATAAGTAGCTTCTATATTAATCTATGTTGCAGTTGAAGATTGGTAAGTTTTGACTCAACACGATTCATTGATCAATAGGTACATATATGACCCGCAGACGAAAAGTTCCGGCAAGTTTTCCTACCCTATATTTTCCTAAAACGATCCCTCATGATTCTGTCCTTTGCAGGTCAAAGGTTTGCTCAATAGTTAAGTGAAATCCTTTGAGGTGACAGATTCAATATTTTTATGTTATAGGTAGTTAGTGTAAGTATGCTTCCAATGAAGATGAAGTAGGTGGTGGATTGTGTATTAGTGAATTTTATTAAAATATGATAAGAATATTTTTTATGCTCACCCAGACCAATTCAAACATAGCTATAAAACAAAATAGGTTTCGAATTTGCATTGCCAGGTCTTGAGAATGAGAAACAGTACATTTTATAGTAAGTACCTAACATATTATAGTTTCGATCCTACACAACTTATAATCGCAATATATGACCGTTTCGTGAACAAAAGATATCCTTTGGAAATTTTGATCTGTAGGTCCGAAGGATGGAATGGTGATACAGGGAAAAGAGGGGGAGGGGCAAAGTCTAAAAAAAAAATACTTCGAGGAATTTGGCAGGTAGGAGTTTAAAGATCCAGGACATAAGTTCAGTATTGTATTTCAAAGTTCTGCCTCCACGAGGGGCGAAAAGGTAGCCCCCTTTATATAAAATACACAAATAAAAACTTCACAGATGAAGCTGTAATTTGGCAGGTAGTTAGTTTAAAGATCCAGGACGTATGTTCTTTGTACCTACAGATCAATCCTGCCAAAGGAAATGTCTTGTTCACGACATATAATTTATAATTTCTCCTAGAAGAGCAACTATTACTAGTTGAATTAAAATAAAACATTATGCAAGCACAAAAAGCGTTTGAGGGAACAGTCCGGATAAACTCTGCGCTAAAGCGAAACAGAATGTAACAAAAGAGCTAAATAAACGTTAGAACAGTCTAATTTAGTGCAAACTGGAAATAACTCAAGCACGAAATTCCTAGACTACTAAATACAATATGCACACGTTTGTGTTTTAGGGAAATGTTATTGTTTGTACAGAACTGGCTACTGGAAATATTTGGAGCTTATTACAATTAGTTTTTTTAGTAAACATCGTGAGGAGACCTTCATTACTCCATAGCTGCTGGGATCAGCTAGCCCCTGTCACGCAGAATGGAGTATTGAATCACTGATTAAAAGTGATCAGAACTGTGACTCTGCCACCCTGTATGGGAAATAGCGTAACGCTATGCTTTTTAATTTTATAATTTTTAAATAAGACCAGATTTGCGCTGTATCATAAATAGACATGTTGAAAAGAATGAATCCAAATATTAAAAATTATTTTGATCGTTTTATTGAAAGTTAAATTCAATATACAAAAGGCGTGATGACAGCTAGGGCGGGCGGGACGTCGAGGGCGTGTTCTATATTATATATAACGGTTTAGTATAATATTATAGTATCTGTGATAGATAACCGTTACGGTCAGAAAACCTCCATATTTCCAGAGCTGCGGCGATGGGCTAGTCGCTAGCGATAATGTCATCTGTTATATAGGCGTGCATGACTATGGGTAAATGTATCCATTCAGTTATTCATTCATACATTATATTACTCATTTTCCAAATGAGCGTAATTTAATAGTCCTGCGTGATAGCGTGATAGCGTAAAATTCAATTAGGTACTCATTTCAGAGCCCGACTAATTACCTATAGATATTTATCTCACAAGAAAAAAATGGATGCTGCCATGCCTTGAAATTATACTCCCTAAAAAATGTCTCAGCGTCTTTGATTTGTCAGATCTTTAAACGTATTTAAACCCAAACCCCCAACAATAATGCAAAATAGCAAAATTAATATTTTTAAAACTGAAAACACACACCTAGCCAAGTAGCCATTAACACACACATAGCACACTTATTACATGAACGGTACCGGAATAACCAAATTCAAAACCGTAAACCTCATCTGCTGTTTGCTTGTTTTGTAGGTATTGATGTTAATCCGCTTGCACACACACATACGTATTTACACAATGTTGGGGTCGCCACTAATGGAAAATATTTTTATAATGCAAAGAGCTGAAAGCCGGATGCCGGCTCGACGAGCCTCCGATGCCGGTCCGGTGCGGACCGGAAATATCCCGTACTTCGCAATCGGGCAGTTTAATAAACAAAGTTGTATGGCAACAATGAACGACCGATAGACGTAAAGTGAATAAGTTCTAGGTGTCTCGTAGTTAGGGTGCAATTGTTTGTTTGTGTCGTTCCTACCGTTATAGGGTGTAAAAGAAGCATGTATTGTTAGGTATAGAAAGGTATCTACCGTTGTAGTCTCTTTAAATACACAACTACACATATATATTCTACCCTGATATCGAGGGTAATCTGGCAGATCCGAATAAGTGCGAGTTTTTTTTTTTCATAAAAGGTACGTAGGGATACTTAAGAAGCTTCTGATTTTTTTTAAGCAAAACCGTATAACTAACTATTTACCCGGTAAAAATATCTTCTGATAAAAATAGAATATGTTAACTGGAGTTATACCTATACTGTAATTATGTAAATACACATGTAGTACTGCAGAAATACGAAATCCTTAACAACATTTCAACAAAACCAAACTTTTTCCCGATGGAAATCTCATCCATTTCCCAAAGCGCATTTCGGGCTACGTCGGCCCGAGGCGATGAATACGGACTAATTTGGACTGCCACAATATTTTCACAGCTCCCCAGAGCAAAACATCAACTTCCTCATCGGACTCGGGAGTTTGAACATTGAATAATAGATCACATCGATTAGACGTTGAAAATTCCGGCCAAGTTTCCCTGGGCAGGCCAACTTCGTCCGATTGTTGTACCGAGCATAATGCTCCTAAGATCCGGCGATCCGACCGGTAATAGACGGATCATTATAGGTTGCTGCTGATTGGGGAACTGCATATCGCTTTAAATAGCCTAACATCTTCCACCCAGTGGGTTCTTTATAACAATTACATTTCTATTGTTATCTGCCCGTAGCGGCCATCTACACTGACAAAGGGAATAATGAAAAGTTACCGCACTTGTATTATGAAGAAGTATAAAAATTGTTTACTTGCAAAAATCAAAGCGATTTGGATAAATGTTGGTTTTATATTCCCGGGAAATGTAGCCTGGGAGAACCACCGCTCTGCTAGCAATACGCCTGGAGAATAATTAATTGGCTGCACCAGCCACAGTAAGGTAAGCCTAATGTTGGTAATATTTTGTAAGTAACATTGTTAAGATTAACACCGGGATGTTCGCCCTGATTGTTCGGGTGTCCACAAAAGGCACGTAAAGGGTCCAAACAAAGGGAAACTATCCACACGGGGTCGTTATTTATAGAGGTCATTCGGATGAATTTTAGACTACAACATTATTCAAGTTGACACGCCACCTTTTTATGTCCGCGGTTGAGGTTTTGCTGACCACGGCAGCGCGGGGCACACCTATGTGTAGCGCTTGATTCACATTTACCAAAACTATTTGTTTATTCGTATTAATATATAAATAATTCTTATTCTTATTCTATTTGTTAAATGTGAAGGAAAAAAGTTGTTTTGGGAAAATTATTCTAAAGAATTATTACTCTAAAATACAGGTTTAAAATATTTCATACTTATATGTAATCAAATCAGTGCCAGGTTAAATACATATTAAAAAAATAAGTACGTGTTTTTACTTTAATGTCCTTTTAGCCGACCCTGAAAGTAATAAATTCCAATGGCACAAACAGCGCTCACTTTCTTTGTTAGTCATACTTACCTCCTTTCGGAATGCAAATGAAGGAAATATTTCCCTCCATTAGTATTATTAAATTCATTAATAAAAGAAAATGCTCACAATAAAGTAGAATGGCAGCCTCACGTACCCAGAGTGTGACAGATCGCCAGTCGTTGGACCAACTGTGCCATGTTTTATTCATATTTCCTCTCTGAGCTAAGAAGTGAAGAGCCCGACGCGTTTAAAGAAATAACCTCTTTCTGTTTGAGGGGGGCACATCAAAATCGGAACTCAGAATTTCACTTCAGCTTACTTTTAGAGGAAATATAATAAAAATATAAAAAGGCCAAAGCCAAGCTACCTAACTGCGGATCATAGTCTGATAATTTTATAACGATTAAATAAATAACAACAAATTCGGATCCGGAAAACTTCGGGAGACTTTTCTGTCGACCAAAATTTATCAAATTATGTTTATGGAAAAGCGAACATACGCTGACACTCATGATAAACAGAGAAACCAACAACATTAAAACTCCAACCGATTTGTGTTTTGTTAAATGCTGGTTTGCCTAGTAAAATATCGGTTAAGTGCGGGTCAGACTCGCAGACGAATGGTTCTGAACCACCGTACTAGGAAACGTGAGGATTACAAAATAACCGGCCAAGTGCGAGTCGGACTCGCGCACGAAGGGTTCCGTACCATTATCTATAAAAAACCGCAAAAAAATAATTGTATGGGAGCCCCCCCTAAATATTAATTTAATTATTTATTTTTTAAGTAAATAATATACTCAATATATTGTGAACATTTTAAGCGTCTACCTTACCTGCTACCATTATCAATATCGAGCAAGACTGAGCAAAAAAAAAAACACGTTTGTTGTATGGGAGCCCCCCTTAATATTAAATTTATTTTAATTTTTAGTATTTTTTTGTTATAGCGGCAACAGAAATACATCATCTGTGAAAATTTCATCTGTCTAGCTACCACGGTTCATGAGATACAGACAGACCTGGTGACAGACAGACGGACGGGCGGACGGACGGACGGACGGACAGACAGCGAAGTCTCAGTAAAAGGGTCCCGTTTGGCACCCTTCGGGTACAGAACCCTAAAAAAGATAAAAATATAATGTCATAGTTTGAATTCGAAATCCGTCCGTCGACACAATCTGGAAAACTTCAACTCTCTACATTAGACGTACGCAGAAGGGCAGACAGACGAACAACGAGCGGAGCCTGGCACCCTTCGGTTATGGAACGCTAGTAAATATTTCCGATTGAGAGAATACGAGTACAACCAGCTTCGCTGCGCTAAGCCCATGACTAACTTTAAGTTTCAATTCAAATTCAATCCAATTTGTAAAAAAATAATATGATACACATTCTACACTTGGGTAACCGTGATGACTAAAAAGTTTACAGCGTATTTCGTAAAAAGTAGCTACTTACATACTTTTACCTAAATAAGTTCAGCTACTCGGCCATGAAAGCGTTCTCATGAATTTGTTATTTTGTTATGTGCCAGCCATCCAGTAGCTTTCCCGTTTTGTAGAAAATTCAGTGACAAAATGAAGACAGGCTCTCCATCCCACGATATCCTAATAACATTACCAAGTGTAATGCTACATGTACGTTTTTCTTTCAATGTTTAATGTAACCTGGCTTAAGCTAATTTTTTGCACACTAAGAACCTATGTTATGTACCTGGAAAAAGGCCTGCAAAATCTTAACCACTTATCTGATATTTTAACCCATTTTAATCGTCCACTCGTGTGAGCACTAGAGTGCCACAGACGGACACACAAGCGCACATACAGACGATTCAAACTTACAACACCCCTCTTTTCGTTCTTGCGGCTGAAGATACTTCTAACTGCGATGTTTTCGTAAGAATATTTCCAAGGACACACATAAACAATGCGCCGCCGTGTGTCGTGTCGGTCGCGGTAATCAATGCATGACAGTATTTTCGACACGTATTCACAGCATCTTTTGTCTCGAGTGTGCTGAATAAAACATGACCTGAGAACCGACTGCTCGTAACACCAGTGAAGTGACGCCAAAGACGACTGTCGAAGTTATGTTCCTCTATCAATATCAAGGAGTGGATGTGCTTTACAAATGATCATGCAGGCGGGAGTTTTGTGAACAGTATGATTGTGCCAATGGAAAAGGCTTACAAGGATTTTTTTTTCAATACCCAGACAAACAGCAACTTTTAAATTCCACTCAGATAAACATGCAGAACTAAACGTTAACGTTATCTGAGGATTGAAAAATCGACCAGTGCTTTTTTACAGTTATACAATACAAAGCCATTTGTGTTGTTTGTAAAAATACACCTACCATCGTACTGTATATTTTATAGTTGGGTAAGTAGATAGGTATTTTGAAAACGAAACAATCTTACAGTGAAGTTATGGTTCCAGGAATCTTCACTAGCAGACAGCCTGCAACCAACCAAACAAACTTTTCGATCTCTACTGTTCATCTATCTATAGGGTTCGGTTCAGATTCCACGTCACAGGAGAGGAGACGCTAGTGATGTTCACAGTCGTCTCCACTGCAGCGTGCAAATCGTCTGTGACTACAAAGCAGTGCCAGTCACCATGATCGCGGCTACACCAGAAATCCCAAAGCACTGAATAACTTAAAATTGAGAGACGCGGGAGATTAAAAATGGAGCGAGTCGCGGCACAATGAAAATGTTTTTCGCAGGCCCCTTTCAGTGCGGGCTTTGTTTGTGAAACGAAGTTTTTTCTCCCATACGGCCCATAGCGATTTTCTCTCTCGGGAAAATATTGCGTAATGAATGTGCTCCTGATACAGTCTGATTCCAGCTGACTGTTCCTGATGTAAGTTGCTTTTCCGTTCACCATCGGGGAACTGAATTCCAACTTGGCAAGCATTTTGATGGGATCAGATAAAAGTAGTGGTACCTATGCAAAATTCCGAGACCTATCGTTGGACATGAAACAACGTCCGGTCCCCGAAACGAAAATTGAAAGAAAGAAGGAAGGAAGGAAGGAGGGAGGCAGGCAGGCAGGCAGGCAGGCAGGCAGGCAGGCAGGCAGGCAGGCAGGCAGGCAGGCAGGCAGGCAGGCAGGCAGGCAGGCAGGCAGGCAGGCAGGCAGGCAGGCAGGCAGGCAGGCAGGCAGGCAGGCAGGCAGGCAGGCAGGCAGGCAGGCAGGCAGGCAGGCAGGCAGGCAGGCAGGCAGGCAGGCAGGCAGGCAGGCAGGCAGGCAGGCAGGCAGGCAGGCAGGCAGGCAGGCAGGCAGGCAGGCAGGCAGGCAGGCAGGCAGGCAGGCAGGCAGGCAGGCAGGCAGGCAGGCAGGCAGGCAGGCAGGCAGGCAGGCAGGCAGGCAGGCAGGCAGGCAGGCAGGCAGGCAGGCAGGCAGGCAGGCAGGCAGGCAGGCAGGCAGGCAGGCAGATATCTGCACCATATCTATCATAAACAGATACAGAGTATTTCACAAATTGATATCATTGGGCAGGGATATATGAATCTAACGAGGAATATCATTATTTATTTGACTCAAGAGGCCGCCTGAGCGGAAATTGGCATCATGTTCGATTTTAGTTTAGTGACTATTTCCCACAATTTTTATATATACAGTCTTAATATATTCGAGACATTCAAGCTAAAGAAAAAAACATGTTTTATCAATCCGTTTCGTAATTTTTCACAGTAAGTAAATATGAAAGCCCTACACCCATCTGTATCAGAGGTAGGTACATAAGTTTCCGTTTTACAACTATGCTGCTAGCCCGTACACGAAAAACCATAATTTTGTTGACTGACTGTGGTATAAAATAAAGCCCCTTTAATCTCATTTACGGAAAGTAACACCAGGGCGGCCGGATTAAGTCGTCAGCGTTACAATGTAACATTCAATTTCATTTTTCCCGCATGCTCTTCAAAGTGGCGTCGTATGACCTATTTGGAGGCTACAGGGGAGTATTGTGCCACTTTGAATGACGTGCTTACATCGATTTGCTATTCTCCCCCCCCCCCTCCGACTTATTGCTTGGGAGGATACTATTCATGACGCTATCTGCTAGGCACATCTGTGTGCAAGTAACGGTGTGGTAACACAACATGAGGGTGCGTGCGTTGATGACACGTGGAACGGTACATATATATACGTAAGCAAATTTATATGTGGGAATGTATTTATAGCGATGATTCTCTTATCTGATATCATGAAAACTCAACGTGATAAATGTGGTACATATCGTAGGATTTTGAGCCCGACACATATTTCTGCAAGTCAGAAAAAGACATTTGCCCATTTTATTATTTTCTCTCCGGTTTTGAGCTATACATATTTCATCTACTTAGTTCCTATACATATTCTATGGAAATTTGTGTAAGTATAAACTCTATCTCCGTCAATAAAAAACATTTATTCCGAGACTAAAGTTACTCCCGGATTAACTTTAGTCCCAGAGTAAATGTTTTTTTTTTTTTAAATTAAAATGCTGCCAAATTATCAAATATCAAATGCTCAAATTATTACTACAATTTAAAATTACGCTGGCGTGTCCCTTATGCTGTTAGGGATATGGTAGAACCAGTATGGGCTAAAATACCACTTATTGATATAGTTTGATTATAGAATTAAATAGTTTTTGAACTTTATCATAAAGCGGTAACGTTATAATTGAAACAAAAAGTAAACTTTAGAAAAAACCGACTTCCACAAACCCTATTTGATTAGATCGAGTTTAATACAAACTGTAACCCCTTATCCCCCCCCCCCCTTGGGGAATTAATTTTGTCAAATCCCATATCAGTGCTACCCCACGCTACTAAGGAACCCCTGTACAAAGTTTCACGGCTCTAGGTCCACCGGTTTAGGCTATACGTTGCCTGCCCGTCAGCCATGCATTGTATTTGTACCTAGTATTGAGCAGATCTGGTGGCCATATGTGGTCTTCATCAGCAGTTCCGCATCACAATATTATGCTTACCATGTGCATTTGCACGAGTTATTATGAAAAACACAAAAATCACTATAGGTCTGCCTATAATATTTGAAGAGTTCCCTCGATTTCTCCAGGATCCCATCATCAGATCCTGACCTGGTGTCAATGGGACTAATGGGAAGGTAAACCCTTTCAAACAAAAAAATAATTTTCCAAATCGGTCCATCCGTTTAGGCGCTATCGGGGTGTAGACATAAAAAAAAAAAAAAAAAACAAACATACGGACGAATTGTAAACCTCCTCCTTTGGGAAGTCGGTTAAAAATAACTTATGCACAAACATAAGTAATGTAGAGTAACTTCTATACCTACCCTACGAAGTTTTTCAATACGCGTACTGCTGTACGACCATATTTCTATGTCATCCACCCGAACATTTATTTATATTAACAATATGTATAGGTGAGATTTCAGTATTCACCAAATCGACACACACAAGTTTTTTAATAATAATCAATTACATAGGTACCTACATAATTAATATTATAACAATTGATACCTAATTCAAATACAAATTAAATAACAGTCAAATTATAGAAATCATACAGTAATAATAATTAAACAATCAATATCAACAGAGGTATAATAATTAAATTAAAAAGAGGAGAAACCTACTTGCGTTTAAATTAACGCTGTTTGTGATAATTATGATAACCTACATTTACTGGAGTCAAAATGTAGAATTACAATAGTCCTCAGAAAATAGGTGATGAACTAGGAAGATACTTGAAGATATTGAAAAAAAAATATACTGAGAACCAAACAGATTTTCCCTAGAACCTTTCTTTCATAATAAATCATAAGTTATGATTCATAACCTATGCAGCGTGATTCATGAATAAACATTACAATGCCTAGATACATAATACATAAATCGATTTTAAATATCGTACTGGCTGGACTCTACATATGGACGTCTAGGGAATTCATACTGACGACTCCAAAATTACTATCTCAGATTACAGACACATTAGAGCAGGGACCCTAAATGATTAATTAAATCAGTCATTAAACCTAATTTAGATGGTAATGATGACCAATCACGGATTTACAATGTAGATGACAACTGAAGCTTACAATAATTATAGGTACTAGGCTTACAATAGTCTATCTAATAGGCTACACTTATAGATTATGAGTATTCCTCTATACTATACAGAACATCTAAACACATATCGTAAACCGCGCCGTTTCGTAAGTCTAAAATATCAATAGAAGTTAGGCACCTACCTACTTCTGTAAGGCTTTGCTCTGCTCAGCTGTCATGTTTCCATTTGCATTTGAGTCGCAAACTTAGCGATCTGTCAAATTTAGGCAGCATTCGCGCGTACTGAGCAAAGCCTAAGTTGTTTCCCGAACTATTTCAGATACTGACTGGGTGGTCTACAGAAACGCACAGTGGTTCCTAATCTTGCGCATGACTCTACCACGCACGCACCTGTGAACAGCTTGCAGCCATCGCAGTCGCATGCATGACGTCAGACGAGTAATGGTCGGTAATTCAAGCGTCACTCGCGTTACTCGTCTTCCTATAGCGTTGGAATAAAGTCGACATTTGAAGCAGCATTCCACGCTTGGCTGCTCTACCTGCATGGTGCGCAGTGAACGGTTCCATTGTAATCTCACTTTTATCAGACCCCGTAAACATCCGAGGTCAGAACGTGGTTAAGGTCAAGTTTTTTTTGTAAGGATCAGCGAGCATTATCAACGTATTAGATTGTACACTTCTAGGTTACGTTACGTATGTTTGCCAAACAACAATGAACAAGAAGTTAACTTACCTTAACTCTATTTATCTGTGTGCTCAAACTTACTCATACAATAATTGTAAGCAAGGCAAGCCTCGAGATAAGTGAGAGTTCGGTGCTCGCGAACAGCAAAACGAAAACAAATTCCAAGATTTGGGGATTACTTACCAACTGAGAAGATTTTAGGAATACATTACCATCGATTACCGGTGTATTTTAGTCCCTGTAATCAATACTCGTAATACCTATATCTATTTCGAATTATTGAGACGCGTATTTCAGACTCTCTGGTATGATAGGAATGCTATTCTTTTATGAATCGAACTAGACTAGGACACCAACTCAATCGGCATTCATTGAATCAGGAATTCAGGATGAACCTCGATCCATTATACGAGGGGGCGCCTCACGCACGTGTTGTCAGGATTAATTGAATGTCTACCGACCGAGTAGGTACCGTGCGTCTGTTCTGTGCGCCCCTTGCTATCTCCCTGCGACTTCAAAATACAAGACAACCATTCACTAGGACGCGAACTTAACAGACCTATGAATAGTTTGTCTATGTTACTTATTGCCCCTCGTTTAGGACATTTTTTTGATGTTCCTATAGTGTGTGCTTGGTTTTGGTTGTGTGGGCACGAGAGTCGGCGGTCGCGCGCGGGTCGCACGGCGCTGCGGCAGGCGCGCGGGGAGGGCGGGGCGGGGCGGGGCGTGTCGCCTCGGTCTCGCCGCCACGAGTTTAGTACAGCGCTCAGACAGAGTATCGGGCGCGCGGCTTCGCAGCCGTCGTCGTTTATCTTTATATTCTTCGTTTATTTTCTTTTCTATTCGTTTAATTTGCCTCTCGGAGCCCACTGGGAATATGAAATGCATCCTTTCCGCGTGATTTGACAGTGTTTTGTGCAACGGTTTGATTAGTTTTGACAGAGACACGTGTGAAACTAAATTATTGCCGGTTCCGGAGTTTTCAAAGTGTTTATATACGTAAACGACCTTGAATTACGACAGGTAGAGCTGACGGATAGTCAGAGACGTGCTTGGTATCAAGTTTGGAGAATTTTGTATGAGGAGTTGATGTGAATTGTTGTGGGAACGGCTCTACCCGTGGCTCTTGAGTGGATGATACTCTTGTAACAGAGCACAAGGTTGCCAAGTGATTATCTAATAAGATTCTTCTCGGAAACCAGTGAGATCAGCGTAGGACAGTGAAATAAACCACGAAAGGTGGTTCTAACTTAAACATAACCTTTTAAACCGGCGGCGCCTGTTTTGCAGGACATGCGCAGTACAGGTCACCAAAATTGAATAAGTTTCATATGATTTAACAAACAAACAGTGATCTTGTGAATACCTGTAGCTTGGTGAGCAGTGGATACTTACCAATACCACAGTGCAATAGTGATCTTCTTGAAGGATCCCACCACCGCGCTTCAAATAGGTTCAGAAGTTGAATCAAGGATAACGTTCACCTGTGAGATTTCGGAGTCTTAACTGCGCGCGCACAACGTTTCTTTACAAAGGTGAGTCTTGTGTTGACCGATTGTGACGAGAATCGAGATATGATGCTGGCTTGCAGGTGCGAGATAAAAACTATCCTTAAAAAATACTGTGAGATGACTATGACAAAGGATTGTCTGACATGTCTGGCCCAAACAACCGGCGGCGACGTCGTCGGTGGCGGCTCATGAGTTGCGACTTGCGAGCTCTTTTTTTTTTGTAACTCAACCAGTTACCAGCTTGGTTTTGCTTTCGGTGATTCTATCATACATGACGTCATCTTTGTCGGTAGCATCCAGCTGCGGTTAAGTGAGATGTTGCATCTCCTTCGCACATATTCTTGACCTCGCCAAACCACTTGGAAATTTTTGAGAGTTAGCTTTTAGTATTTTTTTCCCGGTTCGTTCAAAATATCTGAGGAATCCATTTTGCTGTGGAATTTTTAATTAAAAGTTTTCCAATGAAGAATCGTTTCGTTCTACCCAGTCTTTCTGGTATATTTTTAATGAAAACTTTTGTTTCTTTTACGTGAGTAATGTAGGTTGATAATTCAATTAAATCCGCAGGAAGAAGGATACATTCAAGATGCTGCTAGGAAAATTTATAGAGATATTAATATAGGTATCCTTGCTTCATCGTCGCGATGGCAATGGCGTGCATGACAGCATAACTAATCGCTAACAAATCTGCTGCTTACCCTCGCATTTAAACTACATACTCGTTGCTTGTTAATTAATTGCTAACTGATGCATGGCTTGAGCTTTTAACTCCTTACTTTGACATTGCAGTGGACGCTTTGAATTGCTTCTGAGTTTAATAGTATGTGTATAGTGCAGCTGTTCCTTATACGAAATGTATAAGATAGACACAGGACCTGACGCTTCAAAGAGACTGAGCCTCAGTTTGTTGGGTCCCTGGTGAGCATTTTGAAGTAAGTCGAAACTAGCTTAACTATTTTAACTATTTCGAAGATACTTTTTTATCAATAAGAACTAGGTACTTCATGATTTGATTACAGTAAAGCACATAATATTTCCAGAGCATACATGACAAGTACTGTTAAGAATACTAAAGAAAGTGAAGTAAGTATTTAAACAAGCGAACAAAAAAGTCCAACATAACAACCTGGCTGATCTCCGAAAAAAATACTTTAACAACAAAGACATCGACTTTTTGAATTCCCAGTAGGTATTTTAGTCGGAAGTGATTGTTTCGATCGCAACCAAATGTTTTTGCCCTAAAGAAAGCAAGACAGGACTGGCATCATTGAGGAAGGTCATGAGCCGGAAATCGGGAGTGAACCGAAAGACCGGCTTAGGTGGATCAAATTGACATGCCTTTCCTTTCCCCTTACCTATCATCTCCGTCTCCTACCCAACATGGTTTGCTGGAAGAAATCTCTTATTAGAGATAAGCTCGCCTTTGTACATTTTTTTTCTATGTTAAGCTATTTTTACTGTCATGTGAGTACAATAAAGAAATTACGAATTACGAATTACGAATATATTTTCGAGGTACTCACAGTTATGCGACATTAAAAATTGACATTAATAAAGAATTATGATCAGGGTGCTGGTTTTATCACATTCAACTCCAGTTAAACCTGATGGGTAGCTTTAAAACAAGTAATCCAAGCTAATATTTGAAGATTTGAACAAACGCGCTCAGACTTAAGTCTTCCCATATTTGCTTTTAGCGTGGCCGTGGTTGCTCCACAGCACTCAAGGTTTTCTTCGTTCGTTCACTTCTTCATTTTACTCTTGGACGTCTATAATGCCTTCTTGAGCTCAATGTTATTTTTTTATATTTTTTTTTGGTTAGTGAAAGCTTGAGGTAAGTACATAATCCATTTTGAAATAGTTAGGTACTGTTTCTTTCAAGTTTTCGGTTATTTAATTGGATTATGAATTGCGCAATGTAGATTTTATTTATTTAGTGATCAAAATCGGCTCCTCTCTAACTAACTGAAAGTTTTGAATGCGTACAATCCTATGTGTGTGTTTGATAACTAATTAACCTGTATATTCTACCTCATGTCAGAGCGGAACTCCGTAGATATATATGCATTATAGATGATGTATAATTATTATTGATTATAATAGCTAATTACGATTCTGCAATGTCCGGATGATGTCAGGTAGATCTGTCGCTAATCTTCGTGATGACAGATACTAAGATGCAAAGTACATGTAAACTCGAGATAGGGACATTTGCTTTTAGGAAATTATACAGAATTAAGCATCCATCTAATAACAAACAATAATATAGCGTCACGCCTTACCCCATACGGGGTGGCAGAGGCACAATCGTGTCCACGTTTAGCCAGTTTTTCATTACATGACAGGCGCTAGCCCATCGCCGCATCTATAGAAAAATGAAGGTTTCATCACGATATTTTCCATCACCGTTAGAACGGTACATGATCAGCACTGGGATACGAATTTTTTCAAATAAATTCTCAGGATAGGTAAAAAAAACAGATTATTTTTAATCAACAACTTGGTAGATATTGCTTGAGCTGTCAAGTTGTTGCAAATACTATTCAAAATTTCTCATTAAACACAAACAAACCATTGAGAGATAAAGCGAAGCCTGAGTCAGAAGTTCTACTCACATACGAGGTCAAATGTCATGGAAACATTCTCGGCAGACTAAGCAAAGTTATTTACGAACGAAGCAACTTCGGTATTGCGTTATTTGATAGGTGGCTGGGAATATCTAAATACCTACCTGCATATTGAATGATACCTATTCCTAAAAATTTGTACTGACAAAAAATACAAATGATTCTGCATTATAGAGAAAAACAGATGACAATAAAACACTGATACTTTGAAATACTTCGTTGTTTACGTGACCATTTCTCACGTTCGCCCTGTGACGCGAATGGAAGCCTGACACTTGTTGAGAGCGAGTAAGTAGTTCCGAAACAAAATAAAGTATCCATAAAAGCCGAAATGGCTAACGCGACAGATGCCGGGAAAAAGGGACACAAGGGTAAGGTGATACTGATACTGCCAGAAAACTAACAATTTAGAAGAGTAAATTACTATAGTTGAAAGAGAGATAAACATCGACGTGGTCGTCACAGTGTATTACAAAATCATCTATTAAAAATAGCTTTTATGCCAGCATTCGGCGCAATAAAAATAGTAGTTTCGATGGCTTCTACAACCAGACCGGATCCGGGCCACTCCCGACATTTGATTCCGTGGCCGAGCTCGGACATGAACAGATTTACTTTATGATGTCATCGATAAAGGTTGCCACCATAGCTGCCTGTTGTCGTCTGGTGTTCGTGTAACTTATAATGATACCTAGTAAATAGATGAACTTATATTTGTTTGTTCGGATGTTTGTGTCGTTTCCTAGTATTCCTAGTAAGCTTTTGGCCGTTGCTCTGCTTCTGTAACGTTTACCCCATGCACTGTACCGTCCTTCGATTTAAAAAAGTGAGCGTGGTTAAAAAAAAACAGTATGCGCGTGCGCAGCCCAGGTAGATTTTTTATGCAAGTCCCGACTGCTCTCACTCTCGCCGGGATTGGATCAATTTATATTTTGCATGTTTGTGACTAACCGGCTTTTTTATACTAATGATTGGGCCAGCCAGACTGCACATGTTAGAAATCACGAGATATTTTAATAGCAACCATAGAAAATTATGATTCGTTATGACTCACTCCCTACGGAAGGAATTCTTTTACACTACACCATACTTTAAACTACTGAAACAGCATACTATTTCAGGGGCCATATCACCAGTTAGTGACCGGAAACCTTTATAAGAATATTGCAAATTGAAATAATAGTTTCACATTTTAGATTCACCACGCCGCCGCCGCACACCGCCCTATCACTAAGTTATTAATCTATTTTCAGGGCAGGGTAGGCAGTTTATTTATAAACAGATATGTACCAGCAGCCTTCGCTTGTCAGCGACAGCGGTAATTAGTCGCTGTGCTTCGCCCCCATGGCTCCTACTCCGGCTCTGCCCCGATTGAAGTTAACTAGCCGTGGTGCTTGGAGCTGGTGAGCAATGTACCACGTTTGTTAGTTTCATCGACAAAATCTCCTTAGCCACGTTGAATAAAAGCAACGCCGCTGACCCGCCCTCTCAGGGCTGTGATCATTAAGATATTTTATGGTGCAAACGTATACTGAGTTTAGATTTTTTATATTTGTATATTGTGAGTGCCCACTTCTCTTGGATCAAAAAGTAAACTACGCTTATAGATACTTAGGTACTTTACATCACTTTTGTCAAATTAGGTACCTATTTTATAAGTACAAAATGGCTTTAAAGTAGTCCTTTGACACGTGGCCTTGCTCCCAAATCCTTTTGAAATGAAACTTCCACATAAACTGGTTGTTCAATTATATATCTTTGAACACTTTGCTGGTTTAATAATTCGTAGAACGATTTCATAGAACTCCAAACAGGCTTGCAAGTCTTTGATACAAATAAACCCGGAAGCGAATCCCGATTACAGATTTTTCAAATCCATTCTAAGTTGGGACAGCATACGAACCTCTTTTGTCTGCCTCTAATCCTGTATTCACATTGGAAGGCGTGCGCGAGTCGCCCATAAATCCCAGTGCACATTAGAATTTTCCTGCTTCAATGCGTTGCACTCTCGACTACACTGTCCTTGTTCCAACAGAGCTCAGGCTTAAAAACTTTTTGCTACTTACATATTTTATGAAAGCGATAAAGAAGTCCCCTAAATATTAAACATCAAGGAGAGCTTCCCCAAGGATTTGAAATCTGTTTGTAATGAATAAGATTCTCCCGAGATTCCAACTGGGTCATGTGACGTCACTTACTGTTTGTTCTCTTTCACTGTAGATAATACAGAGCTTCATCTATTCCTCTTTTTTATTGTGGGATGATTTATACACATATTGCTCGTTACTCGTTAGTAGAGTATAATTTTGGAATGTAATAAAATGGAAGAATTACGATTAGTTATCCACAGAACTGTTAGCGTAAAGTCCATGGAGGATGATCTCTGTTGCATGAACAAAATCAATATACTGATACGACACTCATCATGAGAGTTTAGTTCCTCTGAGTTTAAGTCAAAGAGTAGCCAAGCCGGAAGTATTATTTCCTGATGTTTTTTGACTCAAGTGAATGAAACTCTTTGCTTATTACCCCGTGAAATTTGAGTACCTAATAAAATAATTAAAACTGAGGTTAGGTAACTCTTCGACAGAATATATATTTCGGTTACCTCAAGGTACCTCGAACCTGGGAACTATCCCCGTCTAATGTCAGTTTAGTACACATCATGAAGCAAGCAAGTCTAATCTGAACATATATTTGTTTAAATCCCCATAATTGATGGTACCAATATAGTTGATCTTACGATTCGTTAATCCGGTATTATAAGGTGTCGGTCTCGAGATGTTGACATAGGATGTAGATTGTTAGGGGGTTATCTGTGTAATTAGTGAGCTCTTAACCCTTCTGCTTTCTGCGGATTTAGGAGTGGTAACAAACAATGGCCCTCGCCTAATTCCTTCTCAAGGTTTGCTAAAAGATTATGAAGAAATTATAAATTCCCGAGAGTTCGTTTGCTGATCCATTTTGGAAGAGATCCATAATGTAACTGTCAACTTCAAGTTCTTCCTGTAATTCAGAGAATATCATCCTAAAACCTCACTTCCATGGAATTTTTCTCAACCCCTAAATTGACGCAGAACAACATCTAGGTAGCTAGGTACCTAAAGCTTCGACGAAGCAAATTAATATAGTCCTAATTACAAACCGGTCAAGGTTTATAATTTGATGAGTAGCGGTCCACAAGTTCACGCCCGTCCCGATATCGGAAGCGGTAGAGCGAAGGTCTGACGCAAATTAGTTAGCAACTATGCAGATGATACTTGGACGGGGCCCTCGTTATCTAATACTTAACAGCTTATTCCGGCTTTGGATTAGAGACGGTTTTATCTTTTGATGTATAAGCTTGCCTAACCTTCGAGATTAGCATGGACTGTCGATTTACAAGGGTTTTTTTGTATGAGAGCTTTAGGGAGTTGTAATTACGTCTACTTCGGTTGTATTGCACAGTTGTAAGTCTGTCAGCAGTTCCAATATTTTCAATTCAATTCATACTCTCCGTTAATACTTTTGAAACTCTGGAGATAATTTTGAACGCAGTCTCCCTAGTTCTGTTTATTCATATCATACACTCGAAAACCCAACATCATCTAAACAAGTGTTTATTATAGTGCCAAACTTACGAATATTTCGCTTGATTTATAAAACTGGCTGGCCACATTTGTATGGATTTCAAGTGTGAAGTGAACTGAATGCTCTATGACTGTGCCATCAATGACTCGTCTTCTGCAGAAAGCATTGCATCACAAGATGCTTCGCTCGCCGTTCGTTCGACGTAGGTAGGTATGTTGGAACATGCTCGCACAAAATGTTTATCATTGTCAATGTACCTACAACATTGTTACTTAAATGATTCATACTTCTCGATGGATGGTCGAAAATTACTGCCTTCGGCATTAACCAATGTGACCTTCGGCTCCAATTGTTTGTTACCAACTTTTTTTTTATAAATAAAGTTAGACGAATTGTTGAATATAATCTTGTTCTGTGTGTAAATGAAAGTACATTTTTTCTGTTAGAAATAACGTAAGTATAAATCCCGACTGCTAAAAGTCTGCTGCTGCAATAAAAGTTGTTTCTGAAAAAGAAAAAGGAAAGAAATGAACACGGACGTCGTAGTTATCAAAGTCGAAGCTGGCTGTGATTTAAAATTACAAACTTAGACGAAGACAGTTTTAAATTAAAATATTTTCTTTATAAGATCTAAGAATCCTAAGTTAGCTGGTTCTTAATGGAATCGCGTAGAGTATTAAAAAATCGGTTAAGTGCGGGTCGGTATCGCACACGAAGGGTACCGTACCATCGTACAACAAATCTAAAGCACTCAAAACAATAAAA
This sequence comes from Argyresthia albistria, assembly GCA_963457715.1. Classification (NCBI taxonomy): domain Eukaryota; kingdom Metazoa; phylum Arthropoda; class Insecta; order Lepidoptera; family Argyresthiidae; genus Argyresthia; species Argyresthia albistria. Next base: position 5,599,665 of record OY735256.1, read on the forward strand.
AAATAAACAAAAAGAAAATTTAAAAAGTTTATGCCTTCACGAGATTTGAACCGACGACCTCCGGATTGAGAGTCTACATCATACAGGCTGAGCTACCACAACCATGTGGGTTGACGCGAAATATGCTATCATATTTAAATGTGTAGTATATGTGTCTATGACATGGTTACTATGACAATAAATAAACAGTTTCAGTCAAGATCTCCATTTTGAAATGCGTAAGTGTATCTAAACACGTCTCTTGTATCGGGGCCCCCTTTAATTTGCAATATCTCTCGTATTTCAGTATTTGTGGTTGGTGCGGCAACAGATATACACATTCTGTGAAAATTTCAGCTTTCTAGCTATTACGGTTCGTGCAGACGGACCCGGTGACAGACAGGACGGACGGACGGACGGACGGACAGACGGACAGCGAAGTCTCAGTAATAGGGTCCCGTTTGGCACCCTTCGGGTACTGTACCCTTATAAGTGCAATGCATACAATCTTTTAAAATTAAGAAAGCAACCAAATGACAAATGTTTGTCGCCGGCCGGCGTATGTTCATTTAGGCGGCATTTTCTGAGCAGTTAAAAATAATACGATCTTGTTTCCATTATTAAACATAATTTACTCTAAAACTATATTGTGCCAACTTCTTGAATATCGTCGGAAAAAATGTTGGCTTATGTCCAATAATAATCGATTCCACACAATTAACTCTAACATTTAACAAGACTAGAATTAGAACATCAAGTCTTCCCCGCTCAATCATATAACTTTCACTCCCATTAAAGTTTGCTGGAAGAAATCTCTTGTTAGAGATAAGCTCGCCTTTGTACATTTTTATTCTTGCATGTATTTTCTGTATATCTTACTTACTTACTTTATACTTTATTGCACAAAAACAGAATACAGACACTTAATAATATCTGTTTTGTGGAGTACAATAAAGAAATTACAATTACAACATCGTTGGGATGGTTAAATTAAGTTACAAAGTTGATAAAAATTATACATTTCTACAGAGTTTTTAAACAAATATTATCTATCAATTTCTTCTGGCATACTATTAGATAAATAAGAAAGTTATTTTAGTTAGTTCTTCAAAGTTATAATAATTCTGCCAAGGTTATTTTAAAGAAGTTCAGTATTGTCTAGGTATGGAACTTACCTACACTTAATTTCCATTTTTCCGAGTGAATCGTGTATGTCGCTGCGTTTTCCTCCTTATCTGTTGTTGGGATGACAACACCTAGATATACTTTATCTTTTGGCTCTCACGGTATCTCTTCGCAAATATATTCCATTCCTAGACCTGTCAATATGTCAGAGATAGACATCATATCAATCGTAACTTTTATCCGGCTGATATTGGCATCACTGAGAGACGAGAAACCATTTGAAGAGTGTTTCTACTAGCTGAAACAAATCGTCACTGTTAACTTAAATGTGCCTATCCCGTTGAAATTAATACTTTTGTTTGTTTCGAATAAAGATTGGCGGAGCATTTGTACCATTTTCTTTTAAGGCATCATTATTTTGCACAATAATATAGGGGAATGAGGACTGAAGCGCCCGCCCCGGGGATTTCAAATAACTTCTTGTTGGCCGACCCGGGTACAAATAACGAACGCAAATAAACACCTTTTATGTAAATATATTGTGGTAACTACAAAAAATATCTTTCACCTAATTTACGTTCATCACCCTCAGCCGGGATTTTGTAGGAGTTCTGTTTTTGATGTAATGGCATGGTTTTTATTTAGCAGGATCAAACAGAAATAGTACTTTACATCATATTATATACTTTCTCTTACGTAACGCAAGTAAAAATATTTTGCAAAAATATTTTTTTCAGATGACAATAAATGATAAGAAGGTCACCCATGAATATCAAATGCTAGTAGAGCTCATCTAAGCTGAAATGACGCGCCGCAGTCCTTGGTTTTGTATGACAAGTAAATACGAAACCAAGGAGTGGGGCGCGTCATTTCAGCTTAGACGAGCTCTATGAAAATGATAATCCGTATATTTTGTGCCCAATTAGAGATACCACGCTAAGTGCAGGTTCATTGCAAGCGCGGTTGATGTTCATAAAAGCCGCGCTGCCCGATAAACAATGGTTAACCTTGTTAATGAGCATTTCTATGAGCTGGGAGTCTGCTGGGGGCAACACGAGGTCATGCGCAGCGACATTGATTTACCGTGCCTCTTTGCAACGCAACAAGGACCACAGTTTTAGATTCCTGTTTTTTTTTCTTTTTCTTTTGTAAACACATATTTTTACAAGCTTGAGATACATATATTTATCTATATAAAATGTAAAAACACTTACATGTAAAATCATGATTATTTTGTTAACAGCAGCCCCAACTAAAATGTACCTGTGGATGATGCTGTGGGCTTCACAATAAAACATTTTTGTTTTTGTAATAGTTAGTTACATCTATGTATTTTGTAGTTGTTTTTCGTCCCAAATAAATAAAATAAAATAAAAATAAAATAAAATTTGGTCTTAATCCCTCGGACTTAGATGTAACTCGAACCTTAAAACTACATGTAGTAGTATAGTGCTAACTTTTTTTTGGCTAACCCAAACTGGGAAAACCTAATATCATTATCTGAAGAACCAAATGTAAACATTGAAACATATTTATATGATAACCATATTACTATTGATACAGATAAGTATTTCAAACTCTACCTAGCTTAGCCTTCTCTACATTTTATACTCGTATACTCGTTTAACCTATTGGCCGTGACTTAAAGGGTGATGTAGGAAAGACACGCTATGTACGATGACATCATTAGACTAATGCGTGACATTTTGCAACGCTCGCGCTCGGCACATCATAAGGTATTTATTAGCACGGAAGCCATCGACTACGCTATTCTCGATAATAATAAACACGAGAATTACCTATGCGAGGAATTGTGTTATTCGAGTCTATTTGTACTACGATTGGTTTTTGGAAGTTACGTAAGTAGAAGTTACGTAGGTTACACAGTTTAACGTACTTTTAATCATAACACAGGTTTTATACCTAGCTTGGTTACCAGCGCTGTACTGTAGCGAGATATTTGTCAATGTACCCACATGATAACACATGCTTACTTGCTTGCACAGAATAAACTGTACCGATGTCAGTTACGTAATAAATTTTCATTATTTTATTATTGCATTATTTATTAACTTTATATAATTGCTGTTTTTACATGGTTAGTGACTGGAGTAACTAGCCCGTGCTTATAAAAAAAGTTTTTATTTGTACACGGAAATTTTACACGGCTAGTAACTCGATTAACTAGCAACTGCTCGCAAAAAATGCAAGGGCGGTGTTAGCCGCCCCGGAAATTTTTCATGGCTAGTAACTAGCACTTGCTTATGAAGAACACAAGCGCGGGACTGTCCCTCCCAAAGCGGGACGTATGGTCACGTTAGACATACAGAGTAGATACGAATGCAAAAAAAAATAATCTTATCTTTATTCGTCTCATAGACATTTTTGTCATAAAGTCAACCGTTACAGCATTATTTAAAAAACTCAAAATGGCGGCAAACGCAGGCACGAATACTTATTTTTTTTCATGGCAAGCCTCTACTTAAGCCATACAAATCAAAATTTCTTCTACTCCACCTTTTGTAGGGCAAAAACCCCTAATGACTGGGGTAAAGGACCTTTCTGTGCAAATGTGCATAAGCATGTGCATAGTTGCTACAGCAATGTCCACACGTTATTTCGGTTGAGTTTGTTGATGGCACTTATTAAACTGACAAATACCCTTCCCATCTCGAATTCCGAAACAATCATTCTGTAAGCAATGCTGAGGTATTCTGCGTAATAGAAATTCCATCGGAAGTGACGACGCGCAGCAGAACTTTTGCACGGAATTCCTCCTGGAATGTTTCGGGTACATTCCCCAAATAGAGGAAGCGACATACACTAGTGGCCCGAAAGAAGACGTTAAATCCCAAATAAGGGGACCTATTGAGCCCTCTCTCACATCCCTAATGGATACAAATTGCACTATCGACAAACACTTGGTCCGAGAGTCGTGACCTGAGTACTCTTGCGAGAATGCTATTCTTGGCTAAGTAATTAGTGAATTAGCAGCTAGGGTTTAATGAAAAGTACCTTACTAAATATTCATCTATGCGAAGTAAACATTTTCGTATTCCATTAAATCATTTAAATACATTTGTGGGAAGCTTGAGTTTGAGAATAGAGGTAATAGATGCATTAAAAGCCTCTAGGGATCGGAATAGGATGCCTTTCTGGTGCGCTAGTTAAAGCTTTAGTCACTACAATCTCTTTGACGTTGAATTTACTGCATTTGTGAGAGTAAGCGTGTTGATTCCGATTTGAATCGGAAACCGAATATTTGCTTTCCTTTGCCAAAATTCTCGTTTGTAAGCATGGCTGTTATTATATTTACAAATGAGGTATACATAACAAATGATAACAATACATGCAAGATGCGTTTTTCTAATATTTTATCTATTGAAATATTTTTTCACTGCAGTGACGCAGTGTACGAGTAACTAACTAGGTATGTCATATTCGGCTAACAAACGAATATGGGAAAACGTGTGAGCAATGATTATGCATGCGATGTATAACGATCCTATTAATATTTTATGAAGATGTTTACAGCAACCCCTGATTGTTTGATTTAAACTTTACTTAACTGCACTTAACAATGTACACTTCTTCCTGCTTCAAGAAACAATTTTATTCCAGAAAATCCTGAACCATATTAAAACCTAGAAAAACTCAACATCGCGAGTTATGACTTGGATAGTTCCATCTATTGATGGGACAATGAACTAAAATTGACAAACCTGTCAGAATATAAACAAATATGCCATAAAAACCTAAACAACCCCTATCGTTAGCATCTCCCCTACCAAATCAATAAATAAGCATTTAGATTAAGTGCATTAACTCATATCAAATCGCAATAAACGTACGGATGAGCACGTGACAACACAGTTTGAATGACAAGTATGAAACGCCTCATCTAACAGTAGGCTTGGAACGGGCGCCGCATGCTCCCGATATAGGGGAATCGATACTCAGACCAGCCTCCACGCGAGGTAAGCATCACTATATGTAGGTAAATATTGTTTCAATATCTTAGCTCTGCAGGTAATATGGGTTGTCTGTGTAAGTATGTTTGAACAGAGCTCTCGAAAGATTCGGTTGCAAATGGCATGCCGTAGAGATCAATGTATCGGTTTAGCAGCTCCATCCTATCGCCGAGGGAGGCAAGATTTATTATCTGAGTAAAGTTTGCGTTCCAGAATCAAATTCCCATGCAACGAATGTATGAACTTATCGCTTGCTTTGTGAGGTAGAGCTGTTGTTCTGCAGCATGAGCCTCCTTAGGGATTTCTTGATTATTTGTTTGTTATTTTACGTGCATTTGTAGATTAACCCAGCCTGACCTAAAATTATGCATGATATGATAACTGAAAGTTTCCTAAGTTCGTCTGCTACGTAAAGTTGCTGACAGGTCAGTAAAGTTAAGTTTGTTCTTAGATTGCGCAAATGTATATCTTATATGTAGATTTGTAGTTATGTTTTAATGTGTAGTTTGTAGTTATCGAGGGAGGACTGCAAAAAGTCCATTCCGCTGGCGAAGTGGCTATCGAATGGCTGCTCAGGCTGCCACCTCTAAGAGTTGTGATGTGACATAGATGACAGCGACCACACGCCAAATAAATAAATTGGGTGTCACGTTTCATTTATGGATCTGCAGCTTCTGAGTAACTAACTATTGTTCTGAGAGTAAAATTTTTACATTTCCTAAGCCTAAATTGCGTGAAACGATATATTGAAAAGATACGCTCATTAAACTAGTGATCCTGTAACCAGGGTTTCATGAGTATTTCGAGTGAAGTAAAATACCTATTATTTTAAATATTTAGTTTAAGATAAGATGAAACACTAGCTGGAAACTGTGATCGATCTTTTATTGGGACTAGCATACCAATTGCGCGCAGATTTTAAATGTTTTATCGTTTTTTGGTATAAACAAATAGGCACTCGGTTTAAATGATACAGTATCTTTATTAGGGTTTGCTTAATTATGGCCGTCGCTTTTTCCCCATACAATTACGTGCGGCGGGCGCCTAAATTGCAGGGAGTCATTATATTTTAATGGAACACAATAGCGATAACAATGATTGGATTCAGGAGCCCAGAAACCATAAAATTGAAATCAATTCAGCTGAAATGGTTATAGGTTACATAAAACATGTAGGTACTTCTGGCCAATAAAGGAAAATCTTTTATCTTTAATATGACGTCAGCGAAAGTAGCTGAGGGTATTTTTATTTATGTAGTGTACAACATGAAATATTACGGTCACTCGTAAACATCCCCAACAAAAATGATCGGTGTCTAACGTAGTGGAAAATTACGTGACGTGAAGATAACATTTTGGAAGTCGCTACACAGTTCAGAACAAACAGTTTCAGAACTTCAGCAGGATCAATTGACGACTTCTTATGACGGTGTAAGGTTTCAATAAGCTGAACTATTTATAGTCTGACTCGTCTCGTCATATGATCACGATTTGGGATTTACAAATTATTATCTACGATTCAATCGAATTTGAACCGCACTGATATAGGATTTGGATACCAAATGGCAGTGCACGAATAGGAAAAATTCTCGTTTATTTGTACGGGTTCGCTTCGCCGCGACATTCGTCCTTATCCTTCAGACGAAAGAGTGCTCTATCTTTTGTAGCAACATAATATATTCAGTTCGGAAAATAAATTGCGAGTGTTAGTAACTCTGAGTGAGCCTTCGAACATTTTCACGTGAAACTGTTGCGCCGTTCGTCTCCTTATTGGTTAGGTGGTTGGGAACATTGGATTTTATGCGGCGGTGAATAAGGGTTGTATTTGTTTTCGTGGGGTTATCTGGTAGCGTTTTCCTATCGTTTTGTATGGCGTGCGTATTTGTCGCTGGTCGCCAGAGTCGTGTATCTCGCATTATTGACTTGTCGCAAGCACCAACAACGTTTGTTCAGCAACTATGGCCCTAATGAGTAAGAGGACTTGAGAAGCTCTTAATGCGGCTGGAGGCACAATTTGTCGCTACATTAGACATTAAACGACTTGTTTGTTTGTGGACTCTTCAGCGGTACAGATAATTAATTGGAAATGTAAGCCTGGCGTTGTTTGTAGCATGGTCTGCTTCAGTTATACACGAAGGGGATCAAAAATATATTCTATGGCTATGCCAGCTGATAGGGCGCGTTCGTTGCGTCACTGCAATAAATCACAAAATGAATATCTGTTGCTGTCAGTATTGCCTCTTCAGTCGGCATATTGACTGGATCTCTAGAGTTTTTGATCTAACAGTTAATAATTGCCGTTATGGCTATGAAATTGTAGTTCATTTTGGATACCAAGGCGAGCGAGCTAATGGAATACCTAACAGCGTAAGACTTTATGTTTTAAAGAATAAGGGCGGATTTGAGATGAAAGGGAGGATTTTGTGAAGTGCCAGACGCGATGTTGGATGGCGAGATAGAAGATGGGGGCGGCTTCTCGGGCGGTGTCGCACAATTAACTTTATTTTTATTTTTTCAGGGCAAGCGTTTCAGGACTGTTGTTGTTGTGGGGTCATCGACATTTGTGTAAACGAAATGACTGAAACCTTTTGATGTTTTTTTGTAGGCATCAAGTTTTCTCTAACAATGATATTCTTGTATTTTTCAAGTACATAAGGGGTGGCAGAGATACAATTACGGATATAAGGAAATATTCGAACGACTGCCAAAACATTGGCCAATTTTCTCGGTTATTCTTATCTATTGGTGGTGACATGAAAGCGAAGTTATAAACAAAGTTTTATGCTGCAGACATAAAATTATATGGCATGTTTGGAATACAACAACAACTGACTACTGAATACCATTTTAGGTATATATATACCTATCAACCATGATTTATACAGATAAAGTACAAATATACATACTTAAATTGTTATATAGTTTACTGGCGGGTGCAATGCACGGTGCACTATATTATGCATGTATTATTCATATAAACCTTCCTCTTTAATCACTCTATCTATATAAAAAAACCGCATCAAAATCCGTTAATATGTGTCTGTGTGTGTGTACCATTTCTATGAATAAATGAATTTATCTATCTATCTATATGTCTTGCGTAGTTTTAAAGATCTTAGCAAATATAGGGACAGACAGCGGGAAGCGGCGGCACTGTAGGACTGTCAGTTTTGTATTGAAAAAAAAAACTTAAAGGATTCTAACATCACAGTCACCGTGATCATACATAGCTTAAGGGAAGGGAGAAAGACCAAAATAAAAATAAATTAAAAGTGAATAAATATTTTTAAACAAAGGTTTCATTATATCATAGATGATTGTGTAATGTAATAAATTAACGCATTTGATTCAATTGAAATTTTATTTTCTTCTTTTTAGGGCATTTAAATAAAAGCTTTGTTTAAAAATATTTTTTTATTAATTTATTTTCACTTTTTAGCATTATCTTGATATAACAAAAAATGTAATCTAGACCTAGAGTAGGTACTTGTCAAGACCAATCAAACGAGTCGAAACTTGATAGGGTTGCGTCCTTTGGTAATCGATTTCCCATGGTCACCTTCCGGCTTCATCATCATCATCCTCATCATCCGCCTCTGGACCTTATCCGGGACCAACGTACTTGTCAAGACAAATCAAATGAACCCAAACTCGATAGAGCTGCGTCATTTGGTAATAGAATTCCCTTGACCACCTTCCGGCTCCAGCATCAAATCAGCTCCATGTCATAACAAAATTATTTGTCAAGACAAATCGAACGAGCCCAAACATGATAGAGTTGCGTCGTTTTATTACAGATTTCCCCTGGCCACCTTCCGGCTCCAGCATCAGATAAGCTCCATGTCATAAAAAATATTCTCGGACCAAAGTATCCAGCATCAGATCAGCTCCATGTCATAAATAAATATATTGGGGCGAAAGTATTCGTCAAGGCGAATCGAACGAGCCAGAAAAAGATCGGGTTGCGTGGTTTTATTATCGGACCAAAGTATTCGTCAAGACGAATCGAACGAGCTCAAATTCGACAGGCTTGCGATGTTTCATGACAGAGTTCCTCTGGCCGTCTTCAGTCTCCAGCATCAGATCAGCTCCAAGTCAAAAAAATATTGCATTGTCATCCAACTTACATTTGTATGCAAAAACGGAAAGTGGGTCAAATTCTAGCCAACAGATTTGACGCCAACATACATTAGACATACAGACATACATACAGTGCAAGTTAAATAAAAGCTTATAATAAGAATAAATTAAAATTACATAAAACTTCATCAAATGCCTAACCGCTCCAAATGAAGGTTGTAGGTATACTGATTACACTAATAAAACAACAAAATTTCGCCTTGTAACAATTATTATAATGCACCGTAATTTGCATTTCGAAACTTATGAACCAAATTGCACCTGAGAAACCTATTATGGAGCAACAGCTATTAAAGTTGTTGCCTATATTGCTAGAGGTTTCTAGGCGTCCCCCTCAGCTCCAGCTAGGTGGAAATCTTCGCAGTGTCGCAAGTGTCGCTGGCAAGACAAATGAGCAATTTGCCGTCTCATCTCTGACGTAATGTTGTAAATGGTAGGCGAGACAGCGAGTGCTATAACCTGTGGCGGAAACCACACGAGAGCTCCTTCGAGCGTGTCGCGAGCACAGCGATGTTGTTCTATCCTTGGCTGACCATCTCGGTGTAAAATACGCTCGGAGACACAAGACAATTTATGATACGGACTATTTCAAGAAATACAAGTAGTAGTAGTTTGTTTAAGTTTCCTTAATTCTCCTCTCATTTGAAGACTGTCAGTTTTGTTGACAACAGTTGGTAATGGTGACGACCTGACAAACAAAATTTTCGAGGGACTAAACATACTGTCTGATGTTTAAACATTGATATGGTTAAAATATACGTTAAACAATATCCCTGAGTTATTAGCTGGCAACAGTCAGTTGCAGAAGCTCAAATATGTAGTTCAGTGCAGACCCTTGACGAAACTGCTCCAAACCTACTCAGACTGGATTTTGTGTAACAAGCAACACAGGGGGCTGAGCAGAGTTGGCACGAACCGCCGATAAACGGCATAAAATAAACCAGCTTCATGAGAGTAACTCACAGGAAAAACATTCCTTGCTTCGTTGCAAGTTCCCTTTCGAAAATAAAACTCCGAAAGTGTGGGTTAAAATAACTCAATTTATATGAAATATCCGCCACAAAAGCAGCTAGTTACGTCTTTTATTTTATCGAAACAGTAGCTTTTCGTGCCTGTAGCCAGGTATAGCGGGGAAATTTATTGGTATCCTGAGGGTTGTACTCCGGTCCGTTCTCTCGATACCCGCCGTAAGATATAGGTGAGGTGGGATTTTATTTTGCCGAAATGTTCCCTTATTAATTTGCTGTCGGCGCCGCATGAACCGAAGTCGATGTTTGCGTTGAAGTTGGTGGACCTCCCCAATTCACTTCGTTCCGAAGAGACGTCGCGCGTGTGGAAAATTTAATTATTGGTGACCGATGGTCGGAGGGGCATCGTTGCTATTCAAAACGCGTTTGCCTACCGTCCGGTGACGTAAGATCCCACAACTACAGAATGGATTGATGACCTCGAGCTTCGGTCTTTACATCAAGGAAAGTAATATAATATACCGGTCTGGTCCAAAATTACATTGGTACAAATATCAATCGTGATCATTTGTGTTGTTTTGTTATCTAGTCATTGGTAGAATTTGAGTCAGATTTTAAATATTTCTTCTATAAAAGTCTGCTGCATTTATAACGAAACAAAACTCAAGATTATTTTTAACATTCCTCTTTCGCTAGGTATCTAGACTATATAGCACAGAAATCCAAGTACGTATATAGAAGAATATCCAGATTAATGATCTTCATTACTTCCTACGTTCGTGTAAACAAGATCAAGCAAAAATCCTTCTTCAAAGGGACGACAAGATATTGGACAACCAGATTCCGTTTCAAAAATTGAGTTATTCATGTCCTCCTTATCTGAAAAAGAGCAGTCGAATAAAATAGCGGAATATTGTTTGTTTCACTTCATACTTCGACAGAGGCATTGTGTTTCTCAGATAGGATTGGAAGAGAACGGTGAAAATCCCTTTCAGAGGGATGCAGATGTCCCTCATTTGTTATTCAGATTCCAACCGGGCGTCATGTCTCCGACGCACCCTGACATCTCGATGAATATGTAAAAACAATTACGGAAAAGTTTTGAATAAAATACAGTTCTCCTTGAGATTACTTTCATAGCGACTTCGGTTATGAGTTGTGAATAAGTTATATGGTGTTTACTTGGGTTGGCTCTGTGATTTATCTTCTCGCATGTATTTCTCACACATAGACGCTAACAATCAACACACTCCACTTAAGCGATTGCTAGAAAGTTCAACGTCTCTGAATGATGCATCTTGCTACTTTATCTAACCATATTATGCAACTTATATCCCAAATTACAAGAACAGTTTGCTTTTAATTAGGAGAGCACAAAGCGGACAGAATACTTTTCCTGGTACATTTTTGTCGTCAGCAACTTTTCTGTCTGTTTTCCATTGCCTTTGACGTTATTTTTTCTATTGGGGCAGTGACCCGTCTCGCTAAATGAACGACTTGACGCGGGTGCTGTTACTGTCTGACATACGCCTTTTTAATGTAAATTTAATACTCGCTTGAATACGATTTTGCGTCTGCTTTTAAAAATAAATGAAAACCGTTTCCGTTTTCTGTTCCTGCGCATCCGCTTTAGTAATCAACATCATTATGGGTTACCTATTACGTTCAATCTGCAAGTATAAATAAATAAGGTAAGCATTACGCTATGATTTTGTATGTTCTTCTTGAAGATTGGTGGTCAACTCATATTGTATTCTTCGCCAATGGCATCAGTTGCTCTATGAGTACTTAGTATCTTAAATAATTGATACGTACTTACTTTGACAGCTGATGTGAATCTGAATCTTCTTTTGAGTCAGCTCAGCTCAATAGATCGATGTTAATGGAAAACAATTGTGTTTTATTATACTCGTAAGGTTTGATGGCCAAATAAAAGTGCTCAAGCCCTTTTACCTAAAAGAAGGGTCTACGTTTTCACGATTACGTCAGTAGATACCGCACCGAACCTACATAGTAAGTGCCCTTTTAGAATAGTCGCGAAACACTTTTCATTCACTCACTACTTACTTGCTACAGGATCAGGGGCAAATGGGTTAGCAGCTTAAGGTTTCTTTGTAGAAAACTGTTAGCAGCGTTTGAAATGGACTTGTAAAATTACAATTTATTTTTATCGTGATTGTGATTCAGATACGACTAAAAGGGCGGCATTGAAAGTAAATAAACCACTGAATTTGACTTATGAGTTTTACGTATAAAATTCTAATTATCTAAATAAATCAGAGGTTATTCTTTAAGTTTTGGTGATTGGTTAGCAGGAGTGGATGTACCATAGAGGGAAGCGTGCGGTGCGGACTGAGCGGCTCTCTTACCTGATGCAAAACTCTCAACATTTCAACGGCCTATTGTTCCACAACCGTCTCTCTCAGTTTGTTATATCAGACGCTTTTTGTTTGACATTCATTTGTTAACCGAGCTCTGCCTGACCTATTCTCTTCAGGAGCAACTCACCACCCTCAATGGTGCCAGTAACAAACTTCCTTAAACTATTTTATTTCCTACGTTACGAGGCGGTTTAATATCGCAGTCTGAATGGGACTTTATGATCGTGTGGACGAAGCAGTTTACAAAATACCTTTAAATGTATCTAGTACATGTGTACACGCGTTGGTTAAAGTGAGGTATATTGGGGATATTGATAAAACTACCTTTGGACCGCTTTTCCTTAGCCTTTATTTCGAAGCGATGCCTGCACGACGATGGCGACTGAACATCGTTTTGTAGTATATTTGACTTATGGGGTATATTTGACTTATAGAAAGGGGTCTACACGCCGAAAGAGGGTTGTTAGGGACATAATCATTCTGAACAACTTTCACTATGGGATCGACTTGATCACAGCAACTTTATTTTTCACTCCACCATACAGATCAGCTGAGCGCTAGGCCGAAATGTAATGAGTTAATAAAAATACTGAGAAATGTCCTGAGTTGCTCTGATCAAGTCAGTCCCATAGTGAAAGTTGTTCAGAATGATGTCCCTAACAACCCTCTTTCGGCTTGTGCACCCCTTTATGTTACACCCTGTATATTCCAGTCAGTCAGATTATCCTAGATTCAGTTTAAAGTCCTACCGTAAACATAATATCAAGCCGCGGCTGTCCAATGTTTGTCCGAGGAGTGGGGAGGGGGTTCGGCAGATGAGGGGTTCGAGGGGGGAGGGGGATGTCACGACGGTCATTACGCCTCGGAAATAGGCACTTTTCCCGTCGTTAGTAACTCGTTCGCTGCCCTGCTATTGCCATCATGGAGGAGACGACCTCTCCTATAAACATATTTATGTACTACCTACCTGCATGTTGAGTCACAAATACAATTAAAATTAACAAAGAAAATAATATTTGAAGTAAAGTAAATTGAGCCCATTAATGTCCCCACCGAGGGGCTCATGCCTTTGCTTAATAAAGGCACAGCAGGTATTTTAGTTATTTTTGAAACCTAATCAAAAAGGAGTAAATTGGTGCCGGCCAAGAGACGGCCTAAAGATGCTCTGACTGAAGACAAGATTTTTTTACCGATTCAAAAAACAAGAGGATTGCGTCTGCTATCTGACAGCTATTCAAAACCTTACCCTCCTAATGGCTAGTCTTTGAAACACAAAGCAACGATCTTTTTTCACTCGGAGCTTATTGCAGGAGTTTAATTTCTTTTCTAGGTATTAATTGAAAGTGTGGAACCCATTACGAAGCTTAATTGTAGCTTTGTTCCTGTTCACAGAGGAGAAAAGATTTTGTTTCAGCTTCGTAGTAAAGCCAATAGTTGGGTTTATTAAACGGAGTTTTATTGCAGACTGTAGAGTAGTCGGATGACGAAGCTGGTTTTTAAATGAAACATTTGGAAGAAAATGTGTATAAGTAAGAATAAAATTACAGCATAGAACTAGTCAGAAATACGTTTAAGTTAATAAATGCCGCATTCCTCAGCTTTTTGAGGAGTCGTCTTTCCCAAACCGGTTAACCAAAAAGCAAGATGGCGGCTGGGAGGCGGGGGATACAATAACTCACACAGTCACACTGACATTTGCCTTCGGTCGCGTTCGTCGCCCCGTTCGTTCGGTTCATGGCGAGCTGCGCTTGACCTTCACCTCGATTCCGGCATTAACAAACGATTCGAAAACGAATGCATCCGTAACCGAAAGAGTATTACTTCATTTGTTATGTAGCCTCGGTATTCCTTGTAAATGTAAAGAGGAAGTCTAGTCTGTGACTCGACCTGCTTACCTTAATCAGCTCAATTCCCAGCGGAGAGGCCATTAAAAGTGAGTGCGTCTGTGACAGCTCCATAAATATTTCAGTCAACTCCTGAATGATCAAAGATGCAAGAGTGTATGGAATACCAAAAAAATAAAGTTAAAAGTAACGAACACAGGTGTAGCAAATGATTGTGGTGACAGCTCTGTCATCAAGAAATACGTGAACCCAGCCGTGTCGTCGTATTAAAATTAATATACAGGGTGGAACAAACGAATGGGCCCTGGAGGGGAAGTACCTTTAATCCAGATAATTTTTCTTAAAGGAAACATTATGTTTTATTTTTAAAAACTTTCCCTCCAGGGGCCATTTGTTTGTTCCACGCTGTACAGGTACTTAGTTGCGTTTAAAAAGTAAAATAAAATCATGAGCATCTTTAATTCCATAAATTCATATTTTGTATTGCGTAAATTTTTAAATATACCGAACCGGTATACCCATAATTTAATACATACATATAAATTAAAATTATTGGGAACTAAAGTTTAATAACCTTACGAAGTAAAGGCCCGTAAGTCAGTAAACTTGCTAATCTATAAAGAATAGGAAAGACTTGTCTACTTAATTATTAATATTGCCTTTACGCTCCGACTCTTGAAAAATAGGTGCCAAGGCGACTTTTCTCATTAGCGTAATATGTTCTGAGACGGGTTCTCACTTTGCTAAATAGCGTGAACATTTAGAGATATTCTTGACTGTGAAGTCATGTTTTCGTAATGGCGGGGATACGGTAATGATCGAACAAAATTTCGTCATTCGTCTCGCCAAACATCCTTCAATGAACAATTGATGAAATTTTCAATGGTTGAGCAATGTTGAATTACAAATCCTACGTAATTTGGGTATATTAGTATGGGTATTATTGTACAAAAGTAACTCTGCTCAAGGATGACATCGGGTCATTCCTGGAACAAAATTTTTTCGCGGCACTCGTCGTACACTTGCAATTGTTCAACAAATAGACTCAAAGTCTTTTTTTAGGGTTCCGTAACCGAAGGGTGCCAAACGGGATCCTATTACTGAGACTTCGCTGTCCGTCCGTCCGTCCGTCTGTCTGTCACCAGGCTGTATCTCATGAACCGTGGTAGCTAGACAGTTGAAATTTTCACAAATGATGTATTTTTGTTGCCGCTATTACAACAAATACTAAAAATCAAAAGAAATTTAATATTAAGGGGGGCTCCCATACAACAAACGTGATTTTTTTGCTCATTTTTGCTCGATATTGATAATGGTAGCAGGTAGACGCTTAAAATGTTCACAATATATCGAGTATATTTATTATTATTTATTTAAAAATAAATAATGAAATTAAAATTAAATTAATATTTAGGGGGGGCTCCCATACAAAATTATTATTATTTTGCGTTTTTTTATAGATAATGGTACGGAACCCTTCGTGCGCGAGTCCGACCCGCACTTGGCTGGTTATTATTATTATAAAACAAGCTACGATCTATCAAGGACACTCATTTGTTTGTTTTTTCCTAGTATAAATATTAAATATTTAATATCAAAGTCCGAGATAGCGGTATTTTCTAATAAATATGGACCGTCCATTTCCCAATTTCCTTCGTAATTATTATTTTATAAAAAAAACTATAAGTTTTGGGCTAAATGAGTACTGTTCTTTATAAGTATATTAGTTGCGGATTACGTGAAAAAATAATTGGGTCTCCTAAGAACATTTATCTATAAGATTCTCTGCTCTGACAACTCTGCTCGAGGATACATTGTATCCTAACAAATAATGGAGAAGAGGATACAAAGAATGACTGTACTTAACGGCTCGACAGTGTGCTTAGCATGCCAGTCTATGTCTTTCGGTCGAAGTCGGGAAGACTACTTGCCATGTCTAAAGTGCGAACATAGCGAGACGGGACTCGATTCGAGTAGAAGTGAGCGTGTCGAAGATGAACTGTTTTAAAATACCACGTGCCAGGAAAAACTAACCCGTTCTTCGGTCTCAGGAAAGCCCGTACTTTCTGAAACTAGTTCGCCATCTTTCGTTTTGCACCGAAGGGTTTGAGTTCACGCGCCTAGTCCGCACACGGAGTGTTTTTGCACCAACGTTTTTGCCCCGGACAAGTTTTGCGCCGTCTGGCTTTGAGTTTGTTCTTCTCGTCTTCACAAACGTTTGGTAGTATATGTAAAAATAAGTGTCTAACTCAGCCGAAATCATCTCAACGATGCCCTCATGCTGCCGGTTGTAGACAAACCTGGCTCGGTCGTCTCAATCTCGGAGAGATATTTCTAGCTCTACGCTAGCATGGGTAACGTAGAGACAACTCTTGCTCGACCTAGAGAAATTGACATTTATTCGCGACAAAGGCCTTTCGCCGTTTTAACTTTGCAAAATCTGGGGGCATGGGAGGGAGTGCCCCAGACCAAGACGAGCTTGTTGTACCACAGGTTCCTTTACAGGAAGCCATTCAGGGCATTTTCTAACCCCCGTTAACTTCGTTGTGGATAAACCTAGAACCCTGATTTTTTTTTATGGCAAAGAGAACTCAACCTAGATATATCCCTAAGTTATTTGGACCAGTAGATTTAAAACTGCGGCAAGTCAAAGTTCCTTAATTTTGTCACGGATTTACTGACTGACTGACTCACTCACTCACCGATCATCATAATTCTAAGGTACATCTAGCAGACCTACAAGCTTGATTTTTTTTAACA
The DNA here is from genome assembly GCA_963457715.1 of Argyresthia albistria. Taxonomy (NCBI): domain Eukaryota; kingdom Metazoa; phylum Arthropoda; class Insecta; order Lepidoptera; family Argyresthiidae; genus Argyresthia; species Argyresthia albistria. The sequence goes on from OY735256.1 coordinate 5,616,832, forward strand.
TGATTAGTGTTTAGCCTACAAAGCAATAGAAAGTCCCGATTTAAAATAATAAAATATGGAGAAGTTGTACTTTGGCTACTTACCGATAGGATGGCGTTAGTGGTATCCTTACCGCGGTATGGTTTAGTAAGCTGTGAGATATTATATGTTCTCGTTTTCTAGGTTTATTTCAGGTTTTCTAATGTTGTCTTAACACAGCATAAAATAAATAAAAGATAAGAAAACTATAATATATTGCGAATTGATGCGATCTAAGATAGCTATCTTAAGTGCGTGAAAATCATGTATTTGGTATGGCGAAACGTTCATTGTGACCTAGCTGAGACAAATCTCAGAGCTGAGATTTTGTGACCTTTGCGATTGCCATTAGTCAAATTAACCGACTTGGTTTTACATAAGATCTCACTACTTTTTACGATAGAATAATCTGCCCCGCGAGGCTGCTTTTTATATGCAAGAATATTTTTGATTAGATATAATTTTGTTGTAATGAGTAAAATACTGGTAAACTTTATGTGTAGTCCTTAACCGCTGAATACACAGCCTAGAGGTAGAGCGACCTTGTATTGTTACTACAAGTATTGAATTTTTATATTTCTGTATCTGGAGCGGTCTATTTGAAGTGCTTTTAGGGACGACATAAATAGAATGCTACATTCAGCCCATTTTCGTAGACTTTAAAGCGTGGGGTTGGCATGTTAAGTACAAGATTTTTGAAGCAGGGTTCCCATAATGCTTGGTGTCCCTTTTTTACGGTAATATGTTGTTGTTTGTGGTTTTAATCAGTCATATAGAAGCAAAGGTAGCATCATCCACTTCCACTGAAAACCGTACTTTTAGTTTGACCGAAATATATTGAACTAACACTACAAGACTGCATTCAAACTTGCTTTGTAATAAATTAAAAGTAAAAAAAATATATTTTTAAACAAAGCTGATGATTGTGATGGAGCCGGAAGGTGACCTTGGGAAATCGATTACCAAAGGACGCAACCCTATCAAGTTTCGACTCGTTTATTGGTCTTGACAAGTACCTACCTACTCTAGGTCTAGATATTTGTTTTTGTCATATCAAGATAATGCTAATAAGTGAAAAATTAATTAAAAGTAAAAAATATATTTTTAAACAAAGCTTTTATTTTAATGCCCGAAAAGGAGAAAATTTTAATTTCAATTGAATCAAATGCGTCAATTTATTACATTACACAATTATCTATGATATAAAAGCTTGTTGCGAGATTTAATTAGGTAGGCAGGCACCTACCTATTACTACAGATACTATAATATTATACTAATACTATTACACAAAGTAGTAAATCCCGCAACAGGCTTTTATATCATAGATAATTGTGTAATATAATAAATTGTCGCATTTCGCAGACTTTCTATCTGGTTAAGTCAGATCACCTTACTCTAATATAAAAATAACTGTTAACTTCAGTTTAAAATTTCAATGGAAGGCCAATAATAAGAAGCCGGCACTGATTGAATATGCCACGCATAAAAAATTGCTCCTAAATAAATCAGTCTTTATCCAACCATTGATCCCTCTTCCGTATTCCAAATAGAATCACATCAAATTGTATGTAGATGAGATGGTAGGTAAGGCTGCTTTGGTTATTGCATTAGGCGAACCCGAAGACATTGAGCGCCAAATTGTATTATTTGATACAGCGATGGTAAACGTGGTCTTGTGTACCGGTAATGTTGTTATATCTTCGGCTTATACACCCAAGCATTACTGGCTATGTTACTGTAGCTATCTTACCAGCGCACATAGGGATTTTTCATAAAAAATTGCCCAAAAGTATTTTATGGTTCTAATTAGTTGAAAAGGCATAGCCTATATTTTGTGATTCTAAATATTTGGTACCTGTAGAAAAATGTCCTGCAGTCACGCCTAATTGAAGAGGCATACTTCGAAAAGCAATTTTTACTCTACACTCTGGTTTTCACCAATGCTGGACTGTGATGCTCTCATAGACGGTAAACCACTTGTAATTTTCTTATAATAAGAACTGTGCATGAGTGAACAAGATCATCACATTAGCTTACTCCCTCTGCTGGCTATAGGTCTCTCTCTACCAAAGCAAGCCATTTGTTCCGGTCCTTTGCTATTATATCTCTTCTGTGATTATGGTCCACTGTATTTCGTCTATCCATATTCCATTGGTCGGTCGAATTGAAACGAACTATATGGGGTTTTTTGTATTCTTTACTGATTGAGTAACTAGTAAACATTTATATTAAATCATTGCAGAATGAAATGCTTATAGATATATTATAACGACGCTAATATACAGTAATACGTTCTTACGCTTATTACATTACGCTGTCGGCAGGGCACGATTTGTATAGACGTCTCACTCATGATGGAACGACTAGAAAGAGACAGTGAGTCAGACAGGGCCCTGCCGACAGCGTAGTCTAATAGGCCCATACAACAAAGAGAAGAGAGACGAGAATATGGGTCAATCATATTTTTACAGCATAGTTTAACGACTCGCTCGTATTATTCGCCAAAAATTTACTAATGCCATTAGCATGTTACGTTGCTTTCATACTCACAAGCTGACGAAATGACCTCGCATACTCATGCACTTATGATAATGGAACACACGACACAGACGTTTTTAATCTTTTTCGGCGCTTTTATACCGCGGCCAACCCCCAGTGTGCCATCAGGGCTGGGGTGAATGTAACGATAAAAATTTCAAAGCCATGTGTGTGGACGAAAATAGTCTGGCCGGTGGTGTATCGCGTGAAGTAAGAAGCGTTACAGACCGAGTAACGGGTACAAGATGATGTAATCTGCATAAGTAGGTGCTTCAGGCGTGTCTGTCGCGGGATTTGTGACGTTTCTACGGCTCTCGCTGTGTTCCCTATCCGAGTAAAGATTTAGCAGCACAAGCTGGTGAAGGAGCTATTGGTGGCAAAAGCTGTCGATTTTGTATCATCTCTTAGCACTCATTCTGAAATATTTTCAGATTATTATACAAATTTACATCAACATCAACAAAAAATAACATCAACATACATTGTAAAAACTGTGTCTCTTAATACGTGTTGAGCCAATTTATCTATAATGGGAAAGCCAAAATTAAAGTTTGGTAACAAAAGTATTTCACCTTTAGATTTACATAAAACCATAACTACGAATATAAAGGAGACTCTATCGACATATTTTGGATATTTTTCGGCGTTGGCGGCACTCACGTGCTACGGGTCATATCGTTGTCTCTGTAACTACTTAAAATAGTATTTAGTATACATAGTAGTTGTTCTATGCAGGCAGTTTTTATATGTATGTATGTTTTGGCAAAGGAATCGTACTACTCGTTCCAAGATTTCTGTTTTTGGAAATAAATATCGCACGGATTTGCGCAAAAGGGATGGGAATTAAAATTGTAAAGCTCCCTTCCGGTGAAGTGTGCGACAAAGTTTAAAATTCCAAAATGCTTCTCTATTCTCTGTAATAGAACAAAATAGCTGTTCATTTAATGAGAACAAGGTTGAACTTGACTCAAATCGTCAGCACTAAAATTGGTGGTGTTCTAATTAGTGTCTATTATTTCTTAACATTCAGACTTATTGAACTTTACTTCAGATTAGACCCAACACAAACTCCACTGTTAAACATTCTTCCAAAAGATAACTCTTTTTGATTACAAAGCATGACTTTATTTACGTAACGCTGGAACGCTCATTTTCGTTTCCGCATCTTCAATCTTATTTTGGTCACAATCACCCAGCTAAGCTACCTTTGTTCATGTTGATTTCTTCAGGCGATTACGTTAATGACGCGAGAGCAGCACGCGCTGTCTGTATGCCAGCGACGCCATTGCCGCCACCCGAGCGCCGGATATCCGCCACGCCATCGCCACGCCATTCTGCGCCAGCTATGCCATTCACAGCCGTCGCGAGCCACACAATACTCGTCAAGGCGGCGAGCCGGCGAGCGTAGGGCTGCCAACTCTTCTAACTGATAAAATTCAGATGCAATAGCTACCGTACTAACTAAAAACTATGCAAAGTGTTTACGGACGGCGGAACGGGATAGAGCTGTATCTGCTACGCCAACCGTGTACAACCTTCACAACTTTTTATTAGTAAGACCACAGGGTGGTCATCCCATACAAATTAGAATTAGTAACCCTTCGTAAAAAAGAGATGGCGTGAGGAGTAAGATTTGTACTTTAAACGCCATGGTTTCGTGGCGCTAATGTTAGAATAAATCCTATATATCTTAGCGCCATCTCGTGGTATTTGCAATTTTCGATGGTGCTGCACCAAGCGATAATGGCCTCGAACTAATCAATAGGAGATCATGCACGGTCATCGGATCATTTTTGGCCCAAAAGTGAAAGTGCCGCCGGCCAGAATCAAAAAGTATAATGTTTGGATAGATCACAGAAATCCTAGTTCTTTTTTCTATGACACTTTACCTGTTCGCTCCATGTTTTTGTTTTTATAAGCTATTGAAATTCGATTAAAGCCAATACAAAAAAAATAATTCGCGCGGCCATCCACCAAACCTTGTTTTTCTAGTGTAGAATAGTTACACTATGTCTACGTGTAACAAATAAAACTTAGTATGACATGCATACCTCTTCACTCAGTCCGGACTACTCCGGACTGAGTTAGAAGAGCTCGAAGTTTGATCTCAGGAACCAAATTATAGCTTCAAACTTAAAACTTAATAAACTTAATATATACCTGCATATATTTATGTTTATCTGGATGATATGATATCACTAAGATACGTGACGTCTACTATGTTTATAGTTATTTTGTCGGCATTGCTATGAAAAACAATAGTTAACTTATACGATACCAGTTACAGGCACGCATTCGCAAAAATAAAGACGTAATATATTATCTTCCAATAAATCCTGTTAACATTTTTTTACCTGACACATAAAGGCGATTTGTTAAACAATTAATTCAACAATGAAGTAGCAGCCCTAGCTGGAGGGTACCATCTTCAAGTACTCGTATAATTGAAAATTTTCGTCATATCGCGCGCCATTGTTTCTTTAAATATACCGTCCTCAAATATGCCAACCGAGATAAGTAAAGTTGTACTGCGGAAGCTATGCACAATGCACATCCTATACATGTCTACAGTAATAGTCATTCAGGGGGATACAAGTTCAAGTTCAATTTCTTCATTGACCATAAAATCATACAGATTGCTTAGTCAACGTCAATACAATATTATTATTTTTTGTATACTACCGCCCGTTTGGAAGTTGTGGGCTTAGGGATGGAGCAAAGAAGGACAAGAAAGAAGGGGTGATTGAAATGATGTGATGATATTGACACGTGATTTGAAAGATAGGTTCTTGTTTTATTGCGAATGCTTTTTGAGCACCAAAATGTTTCTGAGCATGCTGCATTTATTTGCTTGTGAATATATTGCAAAAAAAAATTGTATATGTCGGCGGCCGATAGTAGAACCGGGCACATCATGATGTGCCTCATTATTTCATGATATGCCCAAGCCATTACCAGGCATATCATGATATGGCGGGTTTTAACGAAAACATGTATTTTAAAAGCATTTTTATTCATCACTACGTCACTTCATCAAAGAACACGAAGACTATTCCGGGAGTTCGCTGCGCTCGTCCCCTTTAGTCTTCACCTAAGCTACCACAGTGTTTGCATCAGAGATTTCATCGTTTCATGATATTTCACGTTTGGGCACTTCATGATGTGCCCAATTCTACGATCGGCCGCCGACATCTACATAAATACTGTGAATCTATTTCCTCACATAACGTTCGGCATAAAACACACTAGCCATGCTGAACAATTAATCGATTCGATAAAGAAGTTACTTACTCAACTGAATAGCCAGCAACAATTTTACCATTTTATTCCATTTTAGCCTCTTTTTCCATGGTTATATGAACTACAGGCTTCCGGATAGTTGTATTCGGTACGTCCAATTGTCCATAATAGAGGTATCTCAGTGTGAAGTACCCAGAGAGCGTGTCCGTAGTTGATAAGCGGAGGGGTGGTCTCATAGACAATGAGGCAGCAAGAGATCCTTGCGCTCAGTAGGAATAAAACATAGTTAATATAATTAAAGTTACTATACTTAGTTCATTCGAATTTTTGTCCACCACGGTTTGTTTGAAAATGTTAAAGATAAAAATCTGAACAACCTGCGATATGACACTCATTGCGGCCAACGAAAAGGGAAATGACAGAAATATTCCGTCGAATAGAGTCTGAGAGCCAAAAACTAGGTATCTTGGTCAATAAATCTAAGAACAAGATTATGATTATCTACGAGTATATTATATTCAAGCTTTTTAATAATCCTATTTAAAAATGTATATTTGCCTGTTTTTAATTGGATCCCTACTACACAGTAAAGTTCATTTATGTCGCAGCTATTGTGTAAAATCAGGCAAAAACTAAAATTCCCGGATCTTTAGATTTAAATAAAGCTTCGTTTTGATTTGAATCAGGTTTTGCAAAATAGCGTCAGTCAACGCAACAGCTAATATTATCATTCACAGTTTTTAACTTTAGTCAAAATACGAATTGGGTGAATCCTGTAGGCTATGTAAGATCTGTTGATCGATGTGTTACCAGAGCGTAGCTTGGGTTATTTAGTTGAAATAGAACCTTATGAATAAACGTTAATCGTTTGCCTAGGAAGGATTAGGTAATTCAAGCGTTTCGTTCATCTGAATATTCCGGCTCTTAGTTCACGACCTGGGCTTTTCATCAAGAGCCTAATTTATCCAAATGGCTACGACACATACACATAGTTATTCGCACAATGGAATAAAAGCTTTCAAGTTTTATTTCAAAAATGTGTCTGGAAATGCTCATTATTTTCCTTTGCTTACACACACACATGTTTATTTTGCGGCGGCCGGGGCGACCTTTCTGTCAACACTGCGACATTTTAAAGTAGCCTGTAAAATATTATTAGTTGTATCATGCAGGGCTACCAGACCGAACGGAAATTAATATTTGAATGAACTGATTTTAATTGGTCATCAATCTTGTGAATCACTTAAATAAACAAACCAGTATGTTACTCCATCCATAGGCTTTGTCCATTGGTCATAAGTTTTTAGAAGTATAATGTATAATTGTATAATTTCTTTATTGCACGGAAAACAAGGTGATACATAGTCTTAAAACAAAGGTAAATAGGCAAAGGCGAGCTTATCTCTAAAAAGAGATTTCTTGCAGCAAACCTAGGCAAGATATGACAGATTGTTCTGAGAGAATAGTCCTAGTGCACAATAAATAAAATTAAGATAAATTAAACTACATATATCTACTTGGTTTGCTGGAAGAGATCTCTTTTTAGAGATTAGCTCGCCTTTGTACACTGTTTTTATTTACTTTTTGTCATTGCAATTAATTGTGTGCAATAAAGAAATTATGAAATTATGAAATCTACTATAATATATTTACACAATAAAAATGCTACATAGACCTAAATATGAAGACCTTTTTTATTATTATTTTATTTGTTTAAGGCCCCGTGTACTTTTGCCAATACTTGCTAATCTATAAACTATCTGTATTATCAAGGTACTAGGTTGTCTAGTAAGCATCAGTTAACAAACTATCTGACTGCGAATAAGATAACACGGTGACAGAGTTTCTTGTGACATGACAACCCTTGATATCCGACACCATTTGTCTACACCGTAACCTAGTACCTTTAGGGAATAGCATGATGATATCTACACGTTTTGGTAACATCACGCCACTGTAAGTAAATGTCACAAACAGGGGTTAGAATAACTGTAAAGTTTGTCTTTGGACATCGCTGGACATTGGTAGACCTTTCCTGAGGACAGTAATGTTGAGTGTAGTCGGTCTTACTGCTTGTGGTCTCCTCTGCTTGTCTTTTATATGAAGAGTTTTTGGTTTTAATTTAAAAGATAAAATTTACAAAAATTATTAAAAAGTGTTAATCCAGTATAATCTACGGGTGTTATTTGAGGCGAGTTTGGTTTCGTAGAATAAACATAAACATTTACATACAGGCACATACATTGCTTCTGGCCCCCACTAGGAAGCCCTGTGTCGTGGGAACCAGAAACAGCGACATCACAAACATGTAAACATCCAAGACCTGGTTTTTTATTGACCCTAGCCGGGATTCGAACCCGGGACCTCTCGCATGATAGGCAGATGCGCAACTGCTGCGCCACAGAAGTGGTTGTCGTCGAACAATACGTACTTATGAATTTCGTTTCTTATATCATCATAATATAACGGAGAGATAACGTCACGCCCCCTTTCCCAGACAGGGTGACAATTATGCCTACATCTAGCAAGTAATCTAATAAGTAGGTACTTAATTTTGCATGATAGAGAGCTAGCCCATCGTAACAGGCGTTTATAAAGCTTCACAATAACAACGCATGCATAGCCCAACATAGCAACGCAACTTACCAACATTTTTATTTTTATTTTCAGGTAATTTATTCTAAACTACTGAAAGCAAGAGACTGTTGAAGGAATTTCTCCTCGGGCTTGTTTGCAGTAAGTAATCGATTCTTTAAATATAATTAATTATATCAAATGGAATTATCGTGTCGAAATTGCCGCATTCCAAACGAGGATCCATAAATTCATTCGAGAATCTTCTGCACGGGACCTCTCTATCATTCATCTCTAAACGATTTTTCACCGAATGAATATTCATTTAAAAGTACCTAATGCCAGCTAAAGGGCATTATGGAGGGCAAAAATCGTGATGCTTTCATGAGCTCACGAAAGTCATTTAGAATTTTTGATTGTGACGGAAACCTTTCCCGGGCTTTTGGTGAATAGACGCAATTGAAATTCCGTTAATTTGTTTTATCTTACGAGAAAATGTTGTTTCGAGAAAATGTTTGGGGCACTTTATCTACAAAAAGGAAAATGTTGAATTGTACGCCATTTGTTTCTACATTATAAGCAGATGCTTCCAACACACGTGGGTAGGGGCGGGTGGCGGAACAGCGCACAGTGGGTAGATAAGCTTCAAGGTGAACATTCGCACAGTTTTTATTATCTCTCTCTTTTTATGGGTGTTATAAGTTTGATGCGTTTCTTTGTGTGTGCATGACAGTGTGTCTGTCGGCAGGGCACAGACGTCTCACTCTGATGGAACGACTAGAAAGAGACAGTGAGTCAGACAGGGCCCTGCCGACAGCGTAGTCTATTAGGCCCATATACAGTACGAACACGCACGGCACAAATGTTGTAAGAAAACAATAGTACGAGTACCATAACTACTATAAGAAATACAGCATAGTACACAGTCTACAGCACAGAGGAATAAATAGGAAGTAAGTAAGTCAAGTCTTGTCACAGAAGAGATAATAGTACTCCGTACAGAACGGCCACTCCCTTCCCCGCGCTGATTCAGATACCGCACCCCACCCGTGGCGTCAAAAGATTGGTTAAAGGATCAATAGACAGGGCTGAACGCCGGACGAGTGACGACGCGTATACTTTAATATCGTTGCATTTGCCGCGCCACCAGCCCTAGCAAAGTTTACGCACACATTTGCACGTATACAAACATCATTTGGTTATGTAGTAGTAATAGGTGATTATTTTACGAGCGTTCTATGGAGTGTCCGAGGTGTGGTCTTGTTTTGTCGGCAGACACAAATAGGTATAAGTTGTTGTTGGGTAAGATCGCTTCGCGCTCGCTCGGTCAATAAAAGCTTGTAACAGTTTGTTAATTTGATTTTTTCTCTTTTGCCAACCCTACTAGTATAGGTATGAATTTTGCAGGCTCTTTGGAACCTTTGTCTCTGGTCGTTATATCCTCTGTGGTCTACAGTAAGCCTTTGAATAGGTATTATTTTTATTAAAAAAAAAAATACGCGTGTAGCACCGTACACGTGTTAGAAGTAAAACTTCTGTAGCTAGATCATTAAGTGGTACCTATACTATACACCGATACCTACCTATACTAAAAGAGATTTAAATTTCCAATTTTGAGATCCAATCTCTGCTTCAAGTTACTTTTATGTTTCAGACGTCCGATTATTTGAAATTATTTTATACTTGTACTTACTTTTAATACGTCATGTCATTTATTTCCCACCATTCCTTATCTACAATTTGTCGCGCTCGTGGTGATATACTTAACTCATTCAATAGTGTCACTACTATTTGCATCTCGCTCAGATTATATACCATCTGACGTCACGTCTTTAAGCCGTCTCGCTCAAATGTATGCATTGCTTTGCTTGTCTCTGTGCCCAGTCCCTTTATTTAATTGATCGAGTACGTATTTTCAACTATTCCAAGTTAATGTGTACCTGCGGGGCTACCATAAGGCTTGCCACTCACCTCAGTCGCGCAGATAAATGACAAAGAAGATGGCTAAATCAATATATGGACGACTGCCCCAGACATGTACAAAGACTTCTCAACAGCCAATAGCATTTAAATATTCATTCATAAATTTAATTTAGTTTGTAGAACTTGAAGAAAAAAATAATTAAATATAGGTAAATAAGAGTTGTTACTCAATACTCCGTGATTCCAATATGATTCCGTGACCTTTGCCGTCGCTAGAAATAAGCACCATTTTGCAATAACATGCAACATAACGCCATCTAGCCACTCCTCTGGAAACCTCCTGTTTTCAACAGTTTTGCTAGTTGGCAATTGGCAATTATGTTGCATGTTATTTTTAACGATGGCAAAAGTCACTAATCAATGGCGGAATCATAGAGTATGAAGTGACAACTCTTAATTATTTAATCATTTCCTTCAAGTTCTACAAACTAACTAAAGACGCAGTAATTTATGAGAGAATATTTATATGCAATTAATTGGCTGTAGAGAAGTCTTTGTACATGTCTGGGGCAGTCATTTTGCCAAATTGCCAACTCCTTTCGCGTCTCAATGATGTTTCTCCATAAAATAGCGCGCATTCATTATGATATGACATTAAATTGTGACAAAATGCGTGGCTGGGGTGACTGGCGTGCCTTATGCTACCCCCGCTAACCTATACATACCTACTTTGCTAGGATTTTTTAGGGTTACTTCATCGCGAAGCGATGACGTAACTCTTATTTAATTTTATTCTTGACATTTCCTTAGTCCGCCATACGACATACCTCGATTTTGATATTTTACTTCAACATTATTGACTGGCATGAAGCATAAACTTTAAAATTACAAAAGCTTATTAAAATCAAAATCAACAAATTTCAACAGTTATAACAACAATTCAACTTTAAAATATGTATTACAAAAATTACATACAAACAAATAAGCGAAACAATAAGCCATTAAACTTATGGCTCTGTAAGCTGTAGACCTCGCTTTGGCCGTTTACTACAGATAAACATTAAATAGGTAGGTATAACACGTACTTAGTAGCTAAACTGCTAATTTGTGACTTGAACTGCACTATATAATAAAAAGTGGCTTTAGAACAGTTCTAGGTACCTACTTATTGTTTTCAAGAAGTCTTAATGCAGCCATCCATCACATCGGAATTTGCTTGAAAACTAAATATCACATTTGGATGATTCTAAGTGACTTTATGCGATTACTAGCTGCCCGTTGCGCGACTACGCAGCGCGTTTTAGGTACCTATTCCATAGTTACCGGCCACAAAACGATTCGTTCATCATTTTAGAAATCCATATCGACCCGTGTGACATTGATGAAACTCTTTTCTTACAAACTGTATGGATCGCATCGCACAACTGTTAAACATAAGTTCCGGTTCCAACAAAGAGGTTGATCGAAGTAGTTTTTGGTCACGTCACTGGTTTTGGCCATACCGGAAATCAAGAACTCGTGGAAGAATGCTTAAAATAATTTTTATTTGTTAACGTTTCATCAGGTTTTTCTCTCACTAATTAACATTCTTTATTGTACGAATGTATTATTATCTTATCTGATTAGTTAAAAACCGTATTGAAAATAGTTGCGGTTTTAAAAGTCTTCAGCCGACCCTGACGTCACCGATTCCAATTTCCGTTACATTTCTTAGCCACTCGTGATAGCACCCGGCTAGTAGCAGTTGAAAAGCAAATATATGAATAACCCACAGTTGAGAGGTTAAATAAATTTTACCCCCGTGCCCCAAGAAGTTTTACTTCAAAAATATACGCGTGTAGCACCGTACACGTGTTAGAAGTAAAACTTCTGTAGCTAGATCATTAAGTGGTACCTATACTATACACCTATACCTACCTATACTAAAAGAGATTTAAATTTCCAATTTTGAGATCCAATCTCTGCTTCAAGTTACTTTTAAGTTTCAGACGTCCGATTATTTGAAATTATTTTATACTTGTACTTACTTTTAATAAGTCATGTCATTTATTTCCCACCATTCCTTATCTACAATTTGTCGCGCTCGTGATGATATACTTAACTCATTCAATAGTGTCACTACTATTTGCATCTCGCTCAGATTATATACCATCTGACGTCACGTCTTTAAGCCGTCTCGCTCAAATGTATGCATTGCTTTGCTTGTTTTAGAAATCCATATCGATTCGTGTGACATTGATGAAACTCTTTTCTTACAAACTGTATGGATCGCATCGCACAGCTGTCAAACATAAGTTCCGGTTCCAACAAAGAGGTTTTTTGTTTGTCCCAGCCAGCGGCGGCGGCGGCGGCACCATCTTGGCCATACCGGAAATCAAGAACTCGTGGAAGAATGCTTAAAATAATTTTTATTTGTTAACGTTTCATCAGGTTTTTCTCTCACTAATTAACATTCTTTATTGTACGAATGTATTATTATCTTATCTGATTAGTTAAAAACCGTATTGAAAATAGTTGCGGTTTTAAAAGTCTTCAGCCGACCCTGACGTCACCGATTCCAATTTCCGTTACATTTCTTAGCCACTCGTGATAGCACCCGGCTAGTATCAATTGAAAAGCAAATATATGAATAACCCACAGTTGAGAGGTTAAATAAATTTTACCCCCGTGCCCCAAGAAGTTTTACTTCAATACAATACATATTTATATTGTTTATCGATTTTATATTAAGTGCACAGTCCATTCGTGACAATGTGAATAATTAAGTTGTTAGATTTCAACTGATACCGCAGCTCAATGTGACTCCTAGTTCCAACCAATTACCTACATTATTACTCCAAGTTATTGAAATATCATATAACCATGCGAACTTATCTGTGAGTATAAATAAATCCATTTAGCTCAAATACATTTCTATTTGAAAATAAAACACTAGCTTTATCTTTTCTCTGTCACAATCAGGTTAAAAAAATAGACAAAAAATCACAGACATTGCTAAATGAGTCCTGACCCACTGTGCAGCGGTCAGAAGACGAACGACTGCGAATCGCACAAAAAGGTCCGTTGTGGACGTCATTAGTACGGGTAGATGGTAACGAGTGGACGTTTGTGTGGACGGGGGCATTCTTCATAACGTGGACCATTGCTCTGTGAAGGGCACAGCCCTACTCCCTTCTATGGTACATATAAATGGCGCACCCTTTCATTATCCCATTCACAACACAACTATCTTTGATGCTTAAACATGGGTGTACATTTGTGAATTGAATTTTATGTCGCTTGATAAAAGGTTCTGTCGCTTTTCCCAGTGATGTATGAGTACTTTAGCTTTTATCTTTGGGCCTCGTTTGTCAGCCTTTACATAAAGTTTGATAACGCACCGAAGGTTTTTATAGACGTACGCAGGTGAAATGGGATAGCACCAATATAAAGCGTGATTTCTCTCCTCGTAATGAGGTTTGGATACTGAGGAGAGGCAAGAAGAACCAGAATTAAGTGTGTGTGCGTCACTGCGTGCAATAACGGCCGGTCAGCAAATGGTCTTTCAAAACTTCAAAACACTATACTGATGAAACTTACATGACACTCCCACTCCCAAATTTTCTTATTTCTTAGGTCTCGCCTTCTGGAATATGCTTCCTACGCTACTGTCTGTCTGAAAACTCAACATATTGTACAGATTTACTCAACTAAACAGGGTCCCCCTGTTAGTTATATTTATCTTGTAGATGTAAACGACATATTTTATATTCCACACCGCACCCGAGTTTCATTTGGTTTAAAGGCACTCGTTTTCCATGGACATAAAGAGAAAAAGTCAGCATTTCACAAACAATTCTTCCAGATATTAGGAACAGGAAAATGCTTTTAACCTCGCCGCGACATGACAATCTTACTCACAATATACCAATTTTTCATACAAGACGTATGTAGAACTACATTTATTTTCTATCATAAGTTAATATATAGAGTTACGTCTGTTTTGTGTAGTTCAATAAAAATAAACGAATTAAGTAGGTAGGTACCTGGATGTATACGTACGTAGTAGATATTGGGATAAGCAGCCATAATAACACTCTATAGAGCTGAGCTCTCAGCACTTGTAGAGCTTCCAATACCAGAGTGAATTACTAGTAAAATTATGTTGTTAGATAGAATCTTCTCTTGTTATAGCTGTAAGAACTACACATAGCAAGTTATTTCTACAAGGCAGTCAACTTTCCGATCACACACACACAATTGTAACTAAAATTGTAACAACGCAGTTTTTTTGACCGTGCATGCTGTAGCTAGCTGCAGGCCAAATATATTAAGCTATTGGCCTAAGCCAATTGGAATAACCTCTCCAGTGCCAGCAGAGTCGCGACGTGATGGGTGCGGTGGAACCAATTGTCCAATTGATCACGTTCCAATTGAACCATATGAGCGGACTCATTGCGGGCTGCTGACCGATCCAAGCACACCACTTGACATTTGTGATTCCCCTCGTTCCCACTAGTTACATCGAGTTGTTCCATTATGCTACATCTATCTGAACCAGCCCGATCAAAAAGCAGATTTATATACCAGAGCTTATCATGAACTAACGCCTTTTTCTGCAGGGGCGACAGAGGTATAATTGTACCCACGTATATCCAGTAATTCAATAACATTTAGCGTGGCGTTATGAATTTTCCATAGCTACGTGTTATAATGGAAACGTAAATCTCCAAAAATAAAATAGATGATCTCGAGCCGTCACCTCGTTCAAAATTGGCGGAAAGAAAAGGACTGACCACTTAAAGAAAATCACATTATTGAAGAACAGTAAACGGTGCGTGAAGTGGGGCGACCGACCCTCCGAAATAATTCTCAAGTTCGTAAAGACGTGACTTATGTCGTTTTACACGGAGTTATAAATATAACATAATATAGCATCGCGCCTTTTTCCAAACGGGGTGACAGAGCCATAACTTTACTATGCCCACTTTTAACCAGTTATTCAATACTCGATTTTGCGTGGCAAGAGGCTAGCCCATCGCCGCAGCTATGGAGTGACGTTTTTCATCACCGACCGTTAGAAATCAAATTGGTACCTAGTCAGCAAAGGGATTCGAACCTGCATCTCCTGCGCGAGAAGCAAGCATGAAACCCACTCGACCACGAAGCTCTTTTTTAGGTATCTAAGACATAATATAGGTACAGTACAGTACAGTAGTACTTACTGAAATATTGGAAAACACACTATTTTAAGGCGACCCCATTCAATGATGCGAACTTCCGGACAATAATAGCGTGTCACTGAACTGCATTGTATAGCTGACCTTTTTCTTACCTACGACTACCCTGCTCAACGAATTTCCACGTCACAAAACGAGTAATAATATCCGTTAGGAATTTCCGTTCGATACTAAGTACTGGGTCCAATTCATCTAATAATGCCACAAAAACGATAATTTATTTTCTCTAGTCTGAATCGTATAGGCTGGCTAAGATCGGACTACACAGCCACCAAGACTAATAGACCGTTCTCAGCTCTGATGGTGGTCTCAGCTATGTTTATCCCACGGATGGTCTACTATTTATGTCTTTAGTATCACGCTGTACACCGCATAATTATTATTAATGAAATTATTATTACTGATTATGGCAATTTCTATCAAGATTCACGCGGCGCGGCGGCGTCGACGTCATGTCATAAAATGTCCTTTTGATGCCCTGTCGATGAAGTTAGACGTCGAGGGCAGCGTAAAATTACTACGCCAATACTATTTATACATACATTCCTAACTGGGGCTGTACTTTCAATTCTCCTTTGTGTAGGACCCCGACTTGGGAGTAGTTCGGGCAAGTTGGGAGGTAATACATCATTGACCGCTATACATGCTACTGATGGTTGTTGTATTTGATGAACGATGCGGTCGCTTTGCGACCAAGCCTATGAACCTCTATTAAACGTCATGTTTACTGTTCAATGGAAATGTGTTTTTTCTCAGATTATATTTTCACCCTTTTGTCTTTTAGTGAGGAGGGTAAAACAATAGACAGTACCCTTTTATGAACAGCGATCATTAAAGTTGAAAATGTCTTACCCGTGATTTGAGGCCATTTGATGGTACCGTTTGAATGAATTGTGAGGGTAGATGGAACCCTCGCCCTGGTCCAGAAAACGAGATATTAGACGATTTAGTCACTGCATTGTTGTATTTTGTAGATGTTTTGTTGTAACCCTTATAATGTTGCAAAATGATAATAAAACAAAATACGGACACGTTATGGAAAAAATATTTACCAAGGCGAGCTTCTCTCTACTATTCCTTTTCTTCCAACCAACCTAGGATGGACAGGATTATTTACATTTCTACTCCGAATGATCATTTCATTTCTCATTTTTACTTTATTGCACAAAAAAACATAGAAAACACGTAACATTTACAGAAAGATATGTACAAAGGCGAGCTTATGTCTAAAAAGAGTTTTCTTCCAGCAAACCTAGGGATGACAGGAAAAAAAAACAGATAAAGAGAGGGAAGTCAGTGCACAAATGACTAAAACTAATGACAAATATGAATAAATCTGGGTGCACGGCAGTGCACCACCAAGTCGAGCAAGCACAGCCGTACCATCCTTTTCTCGAAGCAATTCAGGCCATATTCGACCCCCCTAAAACTTCGTTGTGGATAAAACAAGAAGCCTGATTTTTCTGTTACTAATTAGGCCTTATATCAACACGATATATTAAATTTTTTATTCAATTTGAACCAGTAGTTTAAGAATTGTAACATGTCAAAGTTTCCTCATTTTGTCACTGACTGACTGTCCGATCATCAAAACTCCCAGGCACTTCTAGCAGACATAGAACCTTCAAATTTGGGATATAAATAGTAATTAGTATTCTTATCAAGGGAAAACTTAAACATTTCAAGCTTATGTTATAGTTTTCCAGAAAACCCATCTGCATCAATAACTTTGTAATCTTATATAAAATGTATAGGATTACAAAGTTACATTTGCAGTTTATGAATCATTGAATGCCCCTAGGAAAATATGCCTTTACAAACAAGATTCTATAAACATATTATGTAATACATACATAATATCACGCCTGTTTCCTAGAAGAGGGATACGTACATCCACCAGGGACCACCACTTACCACGGTCCAGGCATACATCCCTCGTTTCCTTTGGTTACCATTATGCTTAAATTATATATTACTAGCTGACCCGGCAAACGCTGTTTTGCCATATAAATAATTATAACACTTAGGGGTATGAAAAATAGATGTTAGCCGATTCTCAGACTACGAAGACAAACACTGTGACACGAGAATTTTATATACAGGGTGTAACAAAAAGGGTTTAACTCCCGAATGTATGTGGTTACTATGGGACCAACTTGATCAGAGCAACTTGATTTTTCACTTCTCCATATAAATCAGCCGAGCGCCCAGACCGAAATGTATGGGGAAGTGAAAAATCAAGTTGCTCAAATCAAGTTGGTCCCATAGTAAAAGTTGCTCAGAATGATGTCCCAAACCACATACATCCGGGAGTTAAACCCTTTTTGTTACACCCTGTATATATGTATGATGTACATTCCCGACAAAATGCTTCAAATATAATAAAACTATTCAATCAATATAACAAATTGCGTTCTAATGCGACGGGAGTGATAGCAGATTAATCCAATTGCTCGATAGATGGCGCTGCCTGTATTTTAACTCACGCTATGGTTTGAAACCGTCGCTAGCTTAAGTAGCGGAGTTGCTCGCCAGCGATTTCAACTAGTTGTTGATAATTTTTGTATCTGCATTAATTATTATATTTACTAACTATTTGGATTTGTTCATCTAGCACATTTGCCAGAACTAGTAGTCGCAATGGATTCGGAAATAGTGTATGTGAATGACCAACCATGCCCACACCGGATTGTACGGATACCTGGCGATGGGTCGTGTTTGTTTCATTCTTTGTCATTCTCTATGTATGAGAATATTGAGTCGTCGTATGAGATTAGACTTGCTATAGTCGAGTATGTGGTAGCACATTGGGAAGAGTTCCAAGTTTATACTTGTGACGAGCACGGAGACCCCTACATTAACGCTATGTTTTTTATTGTTATTGTAAAAGTACCAAAGGTACCAAATTTTAAAAAGTAGAACTTTACAAAAAGAAGTGAGATCCCATCAAAAACATCCTGTAAAAAATACCAAGTCTCGCAGCTCTGTGATTCTACCGTAAAAAGTTGTGAGATCCATGTTATACCAAGTCGGTTAACTGATTTAGTCCCTACTTAAGGGGCCTTCTGTCTTAAGTTAATACGTAAGATATTTTCATATCTATATTCAAATCTTTTACTTTTTAAATAAAAATATCGACTTGGCCATCGCATGAAGGCACAATGTATCTTCGAAATCATATCTACATTATATTAGGTTGTTTAGAGTATAATTGCGTTCTACACGATTAAAACTTGGTTCCAAAACTAATATATGTATACCTTTAACAAGCGGCAACAATAGAAAATGGAAGACTAGTGCAACAAAATTACTAATGCTCTAGTTATTTTCAGTCCATTAAATTCCAGTACCTTTCACTTCTTTATGCATTCGGAAGGAATTTGATGAAAAACCAGGTTTCTGGCTCTTAGTTCTGTGTGATAGATAACGTATTTGTATATATTTATTACACGATACATGACAGGACATAAAAACAGAAATAACATGTACCAAGGTCAGCTTATCTCTAAATAGAGATTTCTTCCAGCAGACCCTGGTTGTAAAGGACTAAACAAACTAAGCATGCGATGGCCAAGTCGATATTTTTATTTAAAAAGTAAAAGATTTGAATATAGATATGAAAATATCTTACGTATTAACTTAAGACAGAAGGCCCCTTAAGTAGGGACTAAATCAGTTAACCGACTTGGTATAACATGGATCTCACAACTTTTTACGGTAGAATCACAGAGCTGCGAGACTTGGTATTTTTTACAGGATGTTTTTGATGGGATATAGATTTCTACTTATAAAACAGTATAATACTAAATATTTAATAAATACACAATATGCAAATATAAACACCTACATAT
Source organism: Argyresthia albistria (assembly GCA_963457715.1). Lineage (NCBI taxonomy): Eukaryota > Metazoa > Arthropoda > Insecta > Lepidoptera > Argyresthiidae > Argyresthia > Argyresthia albistria. Next base: position 5,636,196 of record OY735256.1, read on the forward strand.
ATACAAAATTAACAAAAATACATACATACAATATCTATCACGAAAGAGAGAGGAAGTGTTCTTCTACCCGGTTTTTAAATGTGAAAAGAGTGGGACTGTCTCTTATGGTGGAAGGAAGTGCGATTTGATTATTTCCACTCCACATTTCATCATCATCAGCGTCTCAGCCTCCGGGAACCCACTGTTGAGTGTAGGCCTCCTCATGTGTACGCCATTCAACCATTTACCTTTGCATTATAAGAAGTCAAGATTTTTTTCTTCGGAGTTTTATTTAGAAAAACTTGTGCCAAAAAGTTTCTTTTTTTCCTCGTTCAAAAGAAATAACAGAGAAGAAGATGATACCTAATAAGAAATCTCCTTGTTTTGGAATTCATTAATGTAACTGGATTTTTTACCGAATTTTCGTCACGCATTATAGAAGATTAGAGGCATGTACCGTAGGATTAGGTCTTATTATTTAAAAAAAATACTATGTTCAAACGACGTTCAGTACGAGTATATCGATCCCAGACTGAATAAACGGTCAAGTGCGAGTAGGACTCGCGCACCAAGGGATCCGATCACACTTGGCTTGGAGAGCTAAGCACGTGTAGTTAGGTTTCCACATAAAAAACTAAAGTATAATGTCATCCATGTAAACCAAATTGAATATTTTTGTAGAAATTAGATTGTAGGTCTACGGGAAGTAAGTATCCTATAGGTTTTGGGTCCATTGCGATAACTATGAAAATCCAAAAATTATACAGCATCGACGTTTATGCTCGCAGCGTTCGATTGCGTTGACCTAGAAAGTTGATTTTTTCACAGCTATAAGCGACCACAGACCTTAATAATTGATAAAAATTTCAGTTTGACACGTCCACGTGTTCTTGATATAAAAGGTCTCGACACACAGACGGACGGACAGACAGACGGACGGACAGACAGACAGACGGACGGACAGACAACAAAGTGATCCTATAAGGGTTCTTTTTTTCCTTTTAAGAATCGAAACCCTAAAAAGCACTACAGGAACCAAAGAATTAGTAATAAATGCTATGTTATTGACATGTAACAGGTCAGTAAGTAGCAATAAAGGAAATGGAGTGGTCCATACAACCAATTGGATCATACCATCGATGTTAAGAACTAGAAGATGTGTTCTACAGGATTACTATAACTTACCGGATAGAATTCGTAATATAGACAACACATTTCAATTTAAAAGAGAACTGCGAAAGCTACTGATTGATAAAATATACTACTCCATATCTGAATACTTATTGGATAAAAACTTGTGACTTAAGGTGCTTAGGTTGATTCTGGGCACGCCATTTAATCAATGACGTTAAACATATTATCTAACTTCGAAAACTAAAAAAATGTGTAAATACTAACTACATAAATGTGTAAAATATTTGTATGCCTCATGGCTCAACATAGAGAGACATAATATTAATAATACCACCTAAATGTAAACCAATTACCTATGTTCCACAAATAAATGATTTGATTTGATTTTGATTTGATTTGATTTGATTTAAGGCTCGATTGATATAAACACTATACTATTCTCTGAAGAACGTTGAAATCTACACATAAGAACTCCGTGGTCTAGTGGGGTTTAGCGTTAGCTACTCACGAAGGAGATAGAAAAATATATACTTTACTTACTAAAGAACACCCATATAATTCTGCTGTTCACAAGCATACGACAAGCCTGGCACAAACTTCAATACGAGGTATTTGGTATTCTACTAAAACCGGGATCCAATTCAAACTGGCGCCAGCGTAAGTACGTTTTGGACAGTAGAACGAAGTACGCCAGCGTCAAACTGACGCCAGCGTAAGTACGTTTTGCACAGTAGAACGAAGTACGCCAGCGTCAAACTGGAGTAGAATACGAAGTACCTACGCTGGCTTCACGCTGGCGCTTGTGAATTGGATTCCGGTTTTAGTAGAATACCAAATATCTCGTATTGAAGTTTGTGCCAGGCTTGTCGTATGCTTGTGAACTAAGTAGAATTTGGGCCCCGGTCTCTTGTGATAATTATACGTAAATAAACGAAATCTAAAATATAATTATGTTCTAGTTTAACAAGTAGCAAAGCCGTAGAAGTACTGTAGTATATTTGCAGTCTGATGTTGGTACTGCTGAAGCAACTGTGTTAAACCAAAACATTCATATGCAGGCAGACACATCATATTGTGAATTTGACATCGCCGGAACGCGGCAATAAACCCGGAAACAGTATGACGTCACTGGGCCTGTTCCAATGAATCTTTCATTCATTCGACCTCGTAAACATCATAGATATAGATTATATTTAGAGAGGGGTTGACGCACCCTATTTTACGCTGATTGCGCTTGAAACTCTACAGCTCCTTTGGTCCGTTTTCGTAGTTATGGTTTCGTCTTGTCAATATAGTCAATTCGATTCAATTTCCTAATTAATGTTGGTCTAACAACTTAGGTAAATACCATCAATGTCACATGTATTGTTGAATTTACGGTATTTTGAAGGCTGGACAGGTTCTCTTTCGAGAGCCTGGAAATGCTAGTGTTAATTTGTTGCCCGTTAGCACTACCCGAGATAGACGTGAAGGGCCGTAGGTTCCAAGCATTTTTATGTTTATGTTTATTTTCTTCGGACGTAAGCCGTCAAGATAGCCGTCATTTGAAAAATGACAATGTCAAATAACGCCATATCATATCATTCATATACCTTTAACTCGACACCGATTATTCCGTCGTTGGAAAAATATCCTTTTGTTTAGGTTCAACTAGAGAGTAAGAACATAGGCCATTTTAGCTGTAATGCAAAACCAGAAGTAAGTATTATGTAATAGCCGTGAAAATACAATTTACTAACTCCGACGGGTTTTACATTGTGCAATTTGTTTTGCTTTACATATTAAAAAGCATGGCGGTCACGATTGTCATGAGTGCACATTTACATTTGTGATTATCGATAACGACTCATTTGGTAGGACCATAAAGTGCTAAATTTTATTCGGTTCCGCTTCTCAATTGAATATTGGCGATGACGTCAGCAAAATGCTCCAGGGTTAAAAGTCATTGTAGTTAGAAGAATAATTTTATCATTTTCACAGATTAATAAAGAGTTAGGAATTATCATTCATTATTAATTAGGCATTACAGTCATTAGTAAAACATCATCTCGGCCCAATTGTTACTCCGCCGGGAGTAACTAAGGAACAGAGCTCTGTCCCGTAGTTACTCCCAGAGTAACTTTTTATGAATAAGGAGGTTAAAGTTCAATCTAATGATGGCTGTTCACTAAGGGGCGAAATTAGTTGTATTCCAAGATATGCAATTAGATAACTTTATATTGATATGTCATGCAGGTATCAGAACACTGTCACATTCCTCAGATAAATGAACCTTATCAGCGGATTGAATAATAACCGTATATTAAAAATAACCGGCCAAGTGCGAGTCGAACTCGCGCACGAGGGTTTCCATTATCTATAAAAAACCGCAAAAAAAAACATGTTGTATGGCCCCCCCTAAATATTAATTTAATTATTTATTTTTTAAGTAAATAATATACTCAATAACTATATTGTGAATATTTTAAACGTCTACCTCTATCATTATCAACATCGAGCAAAAATTAGCAAAAAAATGTTGTATGGGAGCCCCCTTAATATTGAATTTCTTTTGTTTTTTAGTATTTTTTGTTATAGCGGCAACAGAAATACATCATTTGTGAAAATTTCAACTATTTAGCTACCACGGTTTGTGAGATACAGCCTGGTGACGGACGGACGGACAGCGAAGTCTCAGTAATAGGGTCCAGTTTGGCAGCCTTCGGGTACGGAACCCTAAAAAACGATATAGAAATATGTAATCTCCCTGTTCTATAAAATCGAACATATTTTTTTCACGTTCTCTTTCTGTAAAGACGGCAGCCGATTAAAATCTTTGTCGTCGACGTGACCGAGTATTTATAGCGAGAAGTAATGGACCGGCTATATTTTTCTATTTCGTTTACGGCGCTATAAAATGTTCTCCAACACATGTGGCTTTTAAAGAAAATGTTTTGTGCGAATACGAAAGTAGTCGTATGTCCGACATATTATTTTGTTGAATATTGCATAGTAGAGTTTAGATTCAGTATGGGTAAAACAATTTAATATTACAATGGATATTTTCAATTCTTGATTGGGCTATGTCGTGGCTATGTCCAATCATATTTTTTTAATTATTATGGGTAGATAAATTGTAGTATGATGTGCTGCTCCTGTATTGTTGTGGACTCTTCCGAAAACGGTAACCAAAAAAACAAATACAAAATACAAAAAAGTTTATTTTGTTCTCTCACATAGCTTTACATGGTGTTACATAGTTTAACTTAGGTGCTATGTGTTTTGTCTTATCTATGTGAGAGACTGGTATCCGTACTAGGAGGTCCTGTTTGACAGATTACCAGCCTCTCCCGACGCTGAACCGGAGTAAATAATCAATAACAAGTTTACTATGCATAAAGAATCAATAACAAGTTTACTATGCATTACAGTATGCTATTGTAAGAAAATCAGATTAGAGAATTAGAGGTAACTTTGGTTTGGTAACAATTTCACTAGAATTCTTTGAAAAATACAATACGGAATTGAGTGCGTACTTGAGATTCAGTCCCCGTAGGAGTTGGCTCGCGACGCGAGTGGCGGCGAACAATCCGAGTGGGATAGTGGGATAGTCGGTTCACGGTGATCAGTTCACTTGTTTGTTTATTTGTTTAATAGTCATCAATAAAATACGAGCAACTTAATACTAAAGTCCCACAAAACTGTCTATGCACAGTTTGTCTATCTACTTATCGTCTGTGCATGTTCCCCTTGTCGCATGATTTGATTATTCCTAGGGTCCTTTGTTTGGAATACAATTTATACAGGATGAAATTAAATTAGCTGACCATATTTTGAGGAATGATAGTACCCATCATTGTGAACAACTTTCCCTGTGAAACATATGGTCGCAAATGAAAAAAATTTTCGTCCCCCAGTACATTGCCCCGGTCAGCCTATTTCAAGTTACTATGGGAGACCCATTTATTTTTTTTCGTTTGCGACCATATGTTCCTTGGGGAAAATTCTTCATAATGATGGGTACTATCATTCTCCAAAATATGGTCAGCTAATTAAATGTCACCCTATATAACATAACTTTACGTCGCCGTCGAGCCTTTTCTCATACGGAGTTGTAAAGGCACAATTGTGCCCACTTTTAGCCAATTATTTAATACACAATTTTGCGAGATAAAGGGCTAGCTTAACGCCGCAGCTATACGGAGTAATCATGGTTTGATCACGATTATTATCCTTCACCATTAGAAGGCCGTCTTAAGTATTCCGTCCGATAATTTACTTATCTAATTTTTACAAGTTCAGGAAGATAAGCGGATGAGATCCTGCATCTCCTGCGTGTGAAGCCGCTGCCGCCGCTGCCGCCGCTGCCGCCGACAAATTCAATAAGCGAATAAAAATGAGGACAAGCAAAGTTATGCGAAGACAAAAGATACAGTTAAATCACATCTTCTGCCTCACACTCCTTTTTGCGTGACAGTATGCACCCCCGTCGCCGCTACAACAGGATTTATTTTATTGACCTTGTAACTCTGTCTACCCCTTTTGGTTTTGTATATGTTGGGATGTTTCTCTTCAACCCTTCTCGGGGCCATTTTGCACCATTTCAATTTCAACCCCTATTGGGCCGATATTATCGTGGACATTTCGCGAATTGAAATCCAATTGTAAAGTTACTCGAAGCAACTCGGTGAAATCTAAAACGACGTCGTTTTCAGTTATAGTCTCATTAATTTCAAATTGTAAATTTATTATAAGAATTATTTCATACTTTGTACACAATTCAATTTCATGGGAATTTCAATAGTTATCATAATAGTTTATCCTATCTCCGCAATAATGTGCTAAGTGCTGGGGTGAGGCTGTTAACAAATGATTTAATAAATGTTTGTAATATCAATTTCAAATTGTTATCTAAATATCTTTGGGAAATTTCGGTGTACTTGTTATGAGATTAGTTTTAAAACATACAAATACAAGTATTATAGCCAGTAAGTTTTCATGATCATAGTTAAAATGGACAACCTCTGTGGCGTAGCGGTGGTGCATCTGCCTACCATGCGAGAGGTCCCGGGTTCGAATCACGGTGGAGGACAAAAAAAAGCCCCCAGGTCTTGGATGTTTACATGTTTGTAATGTCGCTGTTTCTGGTTCCCACGACACAGGGTATCCTAGTGTGGGGCCAGAAGCAATGTATGTGCCTGTATGTAAATGTTTATGTTATGTTTATGTTTTATATGCTGAATATAAATGTAGGTATATATATTGATTCCATATTTCATGTGGTTGATAAATACCACAAAACTTCGGATTCTAATATGACTATTACGAATATGATAGATAACTTAATTCATGCTGATTATCCTGCTCTATCTTTTATTCGTCCGGTCCGAAGTTGAAGCCTTCTCCATTCATTAAAGCGAGGCACCTACCCTACCTACCTACCCTATTCATCGAAATATGAATAGAAAGAACTCTTCTTTAATTTACAGTGTCCACCGGCTGGAACATTTCATACGCTCCCAACAACATCGTAAACTAAAACTATTTATATGAAGCATAAACTCTGTTGTGTATGGACCATATTGCTTCTTGGGCGCGCCTCTGTCATAGCCAATTGAAACCAATTTACTATCGCATCCTCTAGTTCTAACTAGAGCGGCAATAAACATAACAGCGCTACTACACAACACAGTTGACGAATTCTTTGCCCCAATACAAATAGAAACGAATCTTTTAAAAATAACACATATGCCTGCTTCCTAACTGCTTATGAATTAAATTCTGTGCGAAGTGCATCGCTGTGCGAGATATGCAATAACTTCTTCCTTTGTTATTTAGGTAGGTATTTATTTCAAAGCGAAAGAGAACAGGTGATATCCAAATAGCTAATTGAAATTTTAGGTGTGAACTGTAAATTATGCACTTATCATGAAATCTATGAATCAAATCAAATAAAATATTTTATTTAACAAATTAGATTATCGTTATACATAGTTGCTTGTAGACTCCACACTAGGTATAACCTGTCTCGTGGAGTCCTGACCAATTTTGAGTTTACTTAATAGGCTTAGTTGCTAATCGTGAACCGGGTATATTTTTTTTAATAATAATCGAGCAATGAAGTGGTTATTCCTCACGCACTGGCCACTTTATAATTTGTTTTGCCATGATTTGCGTTGATACATCGCTTGCGACCTAGAGCGCAATAACTCTTTCAATAGCTGCTTTTGCCGCATGTCACTCGTCACGAGTGCAATTTGCATTCGTCTCAATGCTCGCTACTCTTCTCGCTTCCACTGACTAGTGTGTGAATGCGCATGAACGCCCCAATTGCATTTGATTCAACTTCGCTATTCTCGTTGGAGACTGCTATATTACCTACTCTTTTTAAAACTATAATGTCGCTTATTGCTCATTTAGCGTTTTGTCGTGATAACGTCTTATCAATCGATGAACACCGGCAGGATGTTCGAAAAAGTGTCACGTTCCGCCTGATGTATCAACGGCTCAACGCACAGGCACATTGCAAATCGGCACCGACGACGACGCCGCAATACATAGCTATTTTCGTCACAGGCAGCTTTATTAAGGGGCCTCACGAATAAATTAGGGGTGCTTTTATCATGTGTATTTCAGGAAATACTCGACTAATCGTAATCAATTTCTAGTATATGTAATTTGACTATATAATCTAGGGTTTTCAAGAAGGAAAACGTGTTTGGATAAAATTTTCTCGATAGAAAATAAATCCAAAGTCAACCCCTTTTTTCAATATTTTTTCCTATTATACCGCAGTAGTAGTAAATATGATTTTTCTATTAATTGAAATATGTGGGTAATCGTTGTTACTAGCGATTTCATGAATGAAATGTAATTCCCTGGAATAGCTTATTTTTTATGTTTTTTTTTTCCGTTTTGGCGCTTACGTTGATTCAGATTAGGCGCGAGCGCACAATTGCCATCCCACTTATTCCTGTTCCCGAGTTATATTTGCTTCTTACTTCCGCAATCTTCGTTGACCTTGGTTTGTAATTATTCGTACCTCGCCTTAATCTGTGCAGGCAGTAACTAGGCAGGCGGGTGGTCGAGTCGTATTAGTCAAGACTCAACAGCGCGGAGGGTCCTGAGTTCAAACCCACAGCGGCTTACTTTTGTGTTTTTTTATTTTGTTTACATTTTAGTAGTAAGTGTTGAGGTTGCGCAATTTCTCGAGGTTTCATTTCACTTCTTATGACGTAAATATATCATCTGTAAACCGACTTTACAGACAACCATTTTTTTCCCTAGACGGCATCGGCTTTCAATATACTGCTTGCAGGGAATAGGCCTGACGACTGTATCAAATAAATAATCAAAGTGATTCTAAGGGAAAATATTAAAAGGATTTAAAACACTAATTTAATTTGATTAAAAACATTGAGATTAATATGATTTTCAATAAAACGAAAAATTAAAATACTGTATTCGGCCATTTTGATCGAAACAGGAATCATAGCGCATGACGCTGCATGATGTCATAACAATGTAAAAATCATCTGATTTATGCTGATTACTCATTTGGACATTGACATGTTTACTTATGCGTGACATCAAAGCCGACGCCATGACACCTGAGAGTTTTTTTCGCGCACTATTACAAAATATTAGAAAAATGGCTTTAAACTTCGTTGAACTTTAGTTTATTACCGGAATAAAGTTTTTTTCGTAAATAGTAAATGTGTACCCACATTGTGGCAGAGGATTTCAAAATCTTTCGTGATGCCTATTCTTATTTTATTTATACCTCCGTAGAAATACCTAAAGCTTGAATTGGCAACCTTGTTGCGTTAATATATCCTTAGGATAATGAAATACCTGAAGCCTGAACGATACATAATAGCATTCCTGAGACATGAACTGACTATTCAATAATTCGACAATGTACTTAATATCCCTGGGGTATCCCAAATTAATTTGCAGATAAGGGTCTCTAGCTATTGGTGCGAATGGAGCATATCGTCGCATCATCGGTGATAGGATAGGCCGTTAGTTTTAATCAATACAGCAATACAATATGGCACTCCAGCCCTATAGAATAGAGTTATACTAATATTGGGGACAACTGTTTGGGGAAGCTTAATTGATTTCAATTAAATGCTAGTATATTTTAAGTGATGACAGACTATGTGCTGGTGTCGCCTTGTTAGTGTAATCAGTGCATGTTGTAAGTGTCACTCTGTTCCTCGAATGTAATTAAATTATACTAACTAGAGAGCTGTACGCTAGAGCGTGTAAATATCAGACCAACTTGTAATTTATGCATTTTTGCATATTGATTTATGTAGTTTTCATCGACATATTCTACGTGTTAATAAATAAAAATAACCGGCCAAGTGTGAGTCGGACTCGCGCACGAAGGGTTCTGTACCATTGTCTATAAAAAACCGCAAAAAAAAAACATTGTGTATGGGAGCCCCCCCCCTAAATATTAATTTAATTTTAATTTAATTACTTATTTTTTAAGTAAATAATCAACTCAATATATTGTGAACATTTTAAGCGTCTACCTGCTACCATTATCAATATCGAGCAAAAATGAGCAAAAAAAATCACGTTTGTTGTACGGGAGCCACCCTAAATATTAAATTTCTTTTGATTTTTAGTATTTATTTTTATAGCGGCAACAGAAATACATCATCTGTGAAAATTTCAACTGTCTAGCTACCACGGTTCATGAGATACAGCCTGGTGACAGACAGACGGACGGACGGACGGACAGCGAAGTCTCAGTAATAGGGTCCCGTTTGGTACCCTTCGGGTACGGAACCCTAAAAATGAAACAATAATTAAACATCAACATAGTTAGTGCCGAAACTGTCTGTCTTCCTTCACGCATACTGATTGATCGCTGCTCGCGCCTGTAATTAATTGCACATGACAGTTCAACAGAGAATTAAGGATATATTAATAGCAGCAAACAAAACTTAGGTAGTTAGTTTATTATTGCAATCGTTGAATTATGTTAGGTACATATATGAACCTATAGGTAGATCAACCTTAACTTTAGCTACTCCAATGAAGTGGAGAGGCAGTGACTACAAGACTTTGAGTGCACAAGCACATTGCGCTCCCGGGCCTAACAATATCTTATTGATATTGAGATATTACGCGTATAAGTTACCCTGATTGAGATGTTACGCGTATAAGTTACCCTGTGTGTATCGCAGCCACGTTCCGGGCCGGGGCAGCAGAGAAAATTTGATATAAGTGTATTACACTTAATTTCATTTAAATTGCTTTTGACAGAACCATGAATGATGAGTTTGGTAACTCGTTCAACAATTTCGTGTTAAACTCATTTTAAAATTAATTCTTATTTAAATGACTGATCTGGTGTCTTTTATTAGTCAGAGGATTATTAATTTTCACGTTCACATAATGCTGGTCGATTGATCAATATCTCCTTGAATTAGTAAACACTAATGAACCCTATCCGATTCTCCTATTTACGAAGTAAGTACTCAGTTAGGTGAGATGATTTTATAGATATCGAGATCATAAACCGAGGCACGGTTTAAAATTAAATTCCACGCAGGCATCGAGATCTATTATGCTATATTCTTCAGTCAAATGAAATTGGAAAACTGAAAATCTATAAAACCTTAATCGAATACCGGGTCGTTTTATGAGTTGTAAGCTATAAAGCTATGCAGTTTCAGATATGAAGCCATATTGATGTTATGCAAGCGACAAAAAAGCTTTTAAATCGCCATCATCAATCATCATCATATAAACGCTGCAATATGTTTTGGCTAATTAAGTACTCGGCTCCTAGATGAGGACTCTCTATAATTTTTACCCAAAACATAATGTTTGTGTTTTCTTTCTGTTGTAATATTTATTATTAGCAATTCGGCGAGGGTTCACTTTTGACAAATCATAAAACATTTAACGGTTGCATTTATAGCTGTCTGGAACTCTCGAACTGTAGTGGTGTGATGTTATCGATCTCCGCCTCCTCGTACGTCCCATTTGATGAGCTTTCCTAAGAACATCACTCTTTAAAATACTATTCCCCGAACATCTCAAAGTAACCCAGTTAAAGAACGTAAACCTTTAAGTGTTTACAAACAGCTGTCACTCGTATTATGTTAGCCACACATCTGCCACTACAATACGCTCAATAAGCCAGATCCATCACAAAAACCACTCCAGCGGAAATAAAACAAAAGCCGTGCCAAGAAATCGTGCGTTGCGCAACAAATGTGCAGTGCAGTGTAAATCACAGACAGCCTTCACACGGCTACGTGCCGCGAGCAACAAGTCTCCCAGCAAGTCAAAAATAAAGACGCCAAGCGCCGGTCTCAATGGAGCACAATTAAGATTCCCGACGACTCTAGAATATCTTGCATACGGGTATGAGGCACCCACCGCACTCGCAAGTCGCTACGAAACGCAACTGTTTTACAATCGCCATAAATCGCACTTCACGCCGCACCGAGCACGCAACTCCGGATAAAAATACGTCCAACCGCCGACCTATTAGCTACCCAACGGAGTACCCATCACGACTCAAATTCCCTGTGACAATCCCGTCCATGGAATCGCTTAACGCTCCTCACGTCACCAAGTCCTCTTGAGTCCGGAAAGGTTATAACTTTTACTCAAGTTCACTGCTCTAAATTAGACCCTAGACTGATGGTGTCAGGGGTTATGTCTCTGAGACGGATACACCCACATTTTTGGCGAGTAACATGTTCCGTTTTCCGGCACGTTTTCACAATTCATTGAAAACTAACGACAACGAGCGAGTGAATTCAGCTCGGTGATCCGCGTTTATTATTTATGTTGCTCGTGTACACGGAATTTTAATCAACTGAGCAATTCAATTCCGTGACTTCTCAAGTTATGCTCAGGTGGTTGCCAGACGTATTAAATGTGGTAGGTAGCTCGCGAAAATCGCGCACGTTTTAACGAGGTAATTTTTTCTCGCACTTATGAAATAAAACAGTCAATCAAAGTCGGTTACAATTATAATAGCGCAAACTAAGAAGAAATATTGAGCGAATGCAGAATGCAGCCAGAGAAGACATTATTAAAAATTTCTCTTTACACCATTACACACCTATTGAAGAGAAATATGCTTTAATGTTCGTATCATACATAGACTGTGGTTACAGACTTCACCTAGTAACGGTATTGCGGTAACCTAGTGTAGGTATGCGAGACATTTTCCACAGAATACTACCGGTATAATGTTCTTATTGTCGTTCGTTTCCTCATACTTATTTGAATTTCTAGTAACACGACGACGACGGTCTCCGTTGAGGCTTCGCTTTGCTGGAACAATTGGCGATTAAAAATTGTTTACAAAGTTGGGCTCGTTCTACAGACCACTTTATCGCGTTTAGTTTATGCTTCTGTGGTACTGCAGTCAGGTAACAGTAGTTTTGTTTATAAACGTTGATTCGTTTAGTTCTTTCTTGGACGTGTTTGTTTTTAGAGTTGATACAGTGTTGACAATTATTTTGACTTCTCTGATTGGTTGCTATGCTATATCATCTCATGGTTTCTTAAGAGAAAAAAAAATGTTGACGATGGTTAATTAATTAATGTTGAGCTACGGATGGAACGGCTTCAGAACTTTCTACAATTAAAACTATAATTTGTATTTATTATTGTTATTAAAGGTTTGCTTGTAAATATTGTGCATTTCTGAAAAATCAAATTTCTGCACTGTGTGAAAGACAAAAGAGTAATGAATCAAGAGGAATTTGTTTGTTGTTGGAATGAATGAAATTGTACTTTTATAGGATTCCTTTAAAAGAAAGGGAGATAGAGTTTTCATTATTTTGTTTGTGTCGTCGTCGGGTACAGCGTGCTGAGAATTTAAAATAGCCTACGAACGTTTATAAAGTGAAAATAAATCTGGGATGTGTTTTATAAGCATTGGTAATGGATTCTTATTGTTTTGTAAAATATTTTAGTGTGAATACTTCATACGTAGAATAAATACAGGAGTAAAACCCTAATTTCTGTGGGGATTTTTCATAATTATAGGATGTTACGTTTATCAATCCTTACTGTGTTACAGTATTGATCATTATATATACTGCATTTAGCCGTACTTGTCCAATTTTTAGGGTTCCGTTAGAGAAACAAGGAACCCTTATAGTTTCATCAAGTCTGTCTGTCCGTCCGTCCGTATGTCGCAGCAATTTTATTCCAAAACTATTAAGACTACACAGTTGAAACTTGGTATGTAGATGTATTCTGTGAACCGCTTTACGATTTTTATACAAAAATTGAAGAAATAAAATATAAAGGGGAGGCTTCCCATTATATAGAACTGACACCAAAAAAATATATTTTTCATCAATGTGTGGTGGTGTTTATAGATAGGTCTTTGAAAATGACGTTGAAGTTCCTAAAACCATTTTTCCTCAAAGTCAATCGTTAAAGAGACAGACCCTTCCAAAGTGGAAAAAATTGTGTCCTCCCCCCTTCTAACTTTTAAAGTAAGAGAGTAAAACATCAAAAAAAATATGCTGTGTACAAACTTTCAATGAAAATTGGTTTGAACAAAATAGAATAAGCAGTTTTAAAGATATAAAACATTTATTAAAAATCTGCAAAGATAACTTTGTCATTCATACAAACACTATGAAAAACAAAGTTACAACACAAACATCCAGTCTTAAATTACTTCCTTACCTTCATGGGCGAGTCCGACTCGCACTGCAGACAGACAGACAGACAGACAGACAGACAGACAGATAGACAGACAGACAGACAGACAGACAGACAGACAGACAGACTTGACTAAACTATAAGGGTTCCTTGTTTCTCTAATAGAACCCTAAAAATGGATTTAGAATTAAATATTATCATGAATGAGTCTGATTTAACTTTTAACATTTGGACAAGAAAAACTGTATGATAAATAGACATAAAACCATTAGTCGAGACTCGAGACCAGCTAATCAGCTTGGACAAAAATACAATAAATATGACTCGTATTTGCATCTTAATGTTTACTATAGAGGAATTTGCTATAACGAAGAATTTAGCTTACTCATCGATGACTTCAACACTAGACGCCGCACCGTAGACCATAAAACTGCTACTAGCCTGCTATGGATTGTAGATAAATGCAGAGGTGCACATAGATGGCAAAACGGGAACAAAAGGGCAATCATAAACATCTTGAAAGGATTTCATATGGGTTAGGGTTCTTTGAAAAAGTTCTGGAAGCCCTCACAACTCTTAGTACAACAATAGTTAGTAGGTAACAATAGTTTGTCATCTAAAGTGGACGGTTTTGACACAGACACAAACTTCATCACATGTGAGTATCTAAGCAGCGACGTCATTCATCAGGCGAACGCTCTGTCAACAATCCGCCACACTGGGCGACATAATAATTGAAACAAAAATTAAACTTCAGAAAAAACCGACTTCCACAAACCCTATTTGATTAGATTGAGTTTAATACAAACTGTAACCCCTTATCCCCCCCACCCTTGGGGAATTAATTTTGTCAAATCCCATCTCAGTGCTACCCCACGCTACTAAGGAACCTCTGTACAAAGTTTCATGGCTCTTAGGTCCACCGGTTTAGGCTATGCGTTGCCTGCCCGTCAGCCACGCATTGTATTTGTACCTAGTATTGAGGAGTTCTGGTGGCCATATGTGGTCTTCATCAGCAGTTCCTCATCACAATATTATGCTGAGTGAGTAAATGCACGAGTTATTACTAAAAACACAAAAATCACTATAGGTCTGCCTATAATATTTGAAGAGTTCCCTCGTTTTCTCCAGGATCCCATCATCAGATCCTGACCTGGTGTCAATGGGACCAATGCGAAGGTAAACCCTTTCAAACAAAAAAATAATTTTCCAAATCGGTTCATCCGTCTAGGCGCTATTGGGGCATATACATAAAAAAAAATAAAAAAAACATCCGGACGAATTGTAAACCTCCTCCTTTGGGAAGTCGGTTAAAAAACGCAATGCCTTCTGATTCCCCAAGTGCTCTTTGTATAATTCGAAGTCGCCTGTTGAGCTTGGTCTTATCGCCCCGGTTCCGCGTTTCAGCACCCGATAACATCAGCGTTAACGCGCTGAGGCAAATCACTTCCTTGCACATTGTGTTTCTTACAAGTGTTTTTTTTTGTAGGCAAGCGTTTTGGGTGTTGTGCCAGAAGTGTGGAGTGAATATTTCACTGGCTAATTAGTAGTTGTGTGACTGTAAGCGCCAAATGATTCGGAGACATGTAGTAATTTAGCAATATATTTGAACTGGTAGTCAGGAATAAAAAATCAAGGCAATTTTTAAAAAGGTCTTAGTTTAGAATTTTTAAATCTGCTTGTTTGTCTCTACAAGGACCAGACGAGAGATATAATGTACAGAACGAATTATAATTCCGAACGACACACTTCACACAAAACCTTGAAATCATTTTTTCCTCAGTGAAAACTGCTCACGAAAAACTGAGGGAGACAAACATTATTTCTCGTTAACTGCTTACGTTTTACCTATATTAGGTACATGTTTTTATTTCTTCAATACCTACCAACTTAAACTACAACCTTGTTACCACAAAAAATATTAAACCTAAATTACCTAGTTTAACCTCAAAACAAACGTCAAATCTCATACATTTTTGTTTTTACACAGGTGTTGGACGGTGGTTTATTTTTTTGCAGTAAGGCCCTAACTATCTTGCACTATACCCATACATAAATTGTATCTTAGTCCCAAAACGACCATTTGAGTATCGTCTGGAGTATAACTAAGTACATGTACACAATTAACCTATCAATGGATGCCTACCTAATTACCTATGCGTGGTCATCTGTGCAATGTTGGAAACTAATCCGATTATTGGCATCTGCTTATAGGATTTATTCGTATGTAACTACGAGAAATAGCTACTTGCACTAAGAGAATATAACATATGTACACAATTATATTATGTACATAACAGCCATCGTCATGGACATCATCGGAAAAGAAACTTATAGTTAAGTCGGAATGCAGTCCGCAGAGCTCCAATATCCACCCATTGAGTGTTATTCAATGAACAGTTGTTGTGAACACGCAACTGAAGTTGAATGAGACTTCTTTTAAACTTCTTGCAATCTCAAGTCTTTGAGTATCTTCGCTACTGCTATGCTACTGCTTCTATAAAAAAATACGATTTACGCCTTTTTCCCTACGCGGGAAGTGGGGTGGGAAGTGGGGTGGGAAGGATAAGTCACAATGTTTTCTTTAACCTTTAGAATATCCTATACAGAAGATTAATTACTTTTGTAAATGGTAAATGGTCCGTATAGGAGCTCGAATCTGCATCTCATGCGTGAGAAGCGGGCGGTAACCACAAGACGTAGACCTCGCACACTTATGCCACTGCCACCATCTAATTACGTTATTGTCTTTTTTGGCAGTAAAATGGTACTTATTCGGCAGACGTGTAATAAAGAAAGGTATTTGGAAGTAAACATTAAGGTGGGTTGTCAGCATTTTATCGCTCCGTTTATGAGTCTACGGGGAGCTGTAAATGACTATGAGATTTCTGTTCACTGAACTATTAGTGATGTACCTTTGATGTACTCGTATTTTTACTGAGTAATCGATATGTCTCATGTCTGAAGAATTCTATTGCTGAGTAGTTTATCCAATTTCAATTGACGACAAGTTATTCGACGCGAACCGAATTGCAGTGTTAGGATTATCCACCGACTGCGGATAAGGTAACAAGGTTATTACAATTTTTTTGGTACTCGTTCTTATATTGTTTCTGGGGACAATGAGTTATTGATTGATTGATTGATTGATTGATTGATTGATTGATTGATTGATTTATTTATTTATTTATATATTTATTTACATTAATATTTATTGTCATTACAGCGAATGCCAAGTCGGCACTTAGTTATATGATTTTGAATTCCGTATTCTATGAACACGAAGTAACAAAAGATGAAAGAGTAAGGATAGGGTCGGTTTAATGTGCGCTCTGATGAACTCGGATCAAATGGTTGAAGATAGTTAGGGAAGGTGATTTCCGATATCCTTGCCACTGGGTAAAAACATACACAGGCTCTCTCACATTTATACACATCCACGGTAATTAATCATGTAAATAATAGTCTAGGATTCGGTGTTTTTATTTAGTTTTCTATGATAATATCGCAGAATTCTGAAAAAAATACTATATAGGTACCTACCTAAGTATATTTTAGTAATTCAGTGAGCAACCCTCGCCAGCCTAACATGTGGTGTCCGCATCATATCAGAGTTGATGCACTAATTACTGCACACGGATTTCATTGGATGGTGTGAGGGGAGTTTCTGCCAAAACTGTAATTAGTCTGCCATTAAACCGCATAACTGTGATTTTATTAATGGCGCTGCAATCGCCTAGTGCGAATGGCGCGAATTGCGTTGCGTTGCGTGCGACCCTTGTTGATTTTGTTTGGAGGACTTATGCCAGGCAGTATAAGTGCTATTTTTGAAACTACCTTTTGTTAACAGTTGGTTATAAACTGTTTTGACATACATGGGCCGTGACTATGAAACTTACAAAGGAAGGACATGTAATCTTAGAACTCGGTGCACTCGGTGTCTGAAATGAGATATCCAATCGAACTAACTCGTCACATTGTGGAAACTTAGAACCGATGATAATTGATGGATCGCTCCAAATGATGCCTTCCAGCGACATCAATCAAAATAATTACTTTGAAGTCAAGTTCGACGTTGACGTTCGAAGTCAAACACTGAGTTTCACGAAACAATTTTTGAAGTAAAACTTCTTGGGGCACGGGGGTAAAATTTATTTAACCTCTCAACTGTGGGTTATTCATATATTTGCTTTTCATTTGCTACTAGCCGGGTGCTATCACGAGTGGCTAAGAAATGTAACGGAAATTGGAATCGGTGACGTCAGGGTCGGCTGAAGACTTTTAAAACCGCAACTATTTTCAATACGGTTTTTAACTAATCAGATAAGATAATAATACATTCGTACAATAAAGAATGTTAATTAGTGAGAGAAAAACCTGATGAAACGTTAACAAATAAAAATTATTTTAAGCATGCTTCCACGAGTTCTTGATTTCCGGTATGGCCAAAACCAGTGACGTGACCAAAAACTACTTCGTTCAACCTCTTTGTTGGAACCGGAACTTATGTTTGACAGTTGTGCGATGCGATCCATACAGTTTGTAAGAAAAGAGTTTCATCAATGTCACACGGGTCGATATGGATTTCTAAAATGATGAACGAATCGTTTTGTGGCCGGTAACTATGGAATAGGTACCTAAAACGCGCTGCGTAGTCGCGCAACGGGCAGCTAGTAATCGCATAAAGTCACTTAGAATCATCCAAATGTGATATTTAGTTTTCAAGCAAATTCCGATGTGATGGATGGCTGCATTAAGACTTCTTGAAAACAATAAGTAGGTACCTAGAACTGTTCTAAAGCCACTTTTTATTATATAGTGCAGTTCAAGTCACAAATGAGCAGTTTAGCTACTAAGTACGTGTTATACCTACCTATTTAATGTTTATCTGTAGTAAACGGCCAAAGCGAGGTCTACAGCTTACAGAGCCATAAGTTTAATGGCTTATTGTTTCGCTTATTTGTTTGTATGTAATTTTTGTAATACATATTTTAAAGTTGAATTGTTGTTATAACTGTTGAAATTATACGATTTTGATTTTAATAAGCTTTTGTAATTTTAAAGTTAATGCTTCATGCCAGTCAATAATGTTGAAGTAAAATATCAAAATCGAGGTATGTCGTATGGCGGACTAAGGAAATGTCAAGAATAAAATTAAATAAGAGCTTCGCGATGAAGTAACCCTAAAAAATCCCAGCAAAGTAGGTATGTATAGGTTAGCGGGGGTAGCATAAGGCACGCCAGTCACCCCAGCCACGCATTTTGTCACAATTTAATGTCATATCATAATGAATGCGCGCTATTTTATGGAGAAACATCATTGAGACGCGAAAGGAGTTGGCAATTTGGCAAAATGACTGCCCCAGACATGTACAAAGACTTCTCAACAGCCAATTAATAGCATTTAAATATTCTCTCATAAATTACTGCGTCTTTAGTTAGTTTGTAGAACTTGAAGGAAATGATTAAATAATTAAGAGTTGTCACTTAATACTCTATGATTCCGCCATTGATTAGTGACTTTTGCCATCGTTAAAAATAACATGCAACATAATTGCCAACTAGCAAAACTGTTGAAAACAGGAGGTTTCCAGAGGAGTGGCTAGATGGCGTTATGTTGCATGTTATTGCAAAATGGTGCTTATTTCATCATCAGGAATCATATTGGAATCACGGAGTATTGAGTAACAACTCTTATTTACCTATATTTAATATTTTTTTTCTTCAAGTTCTACAAACTAAATACAGACGCAGTAAATTAAATTTATGAATGAATATTTAAATGCTATTGGCTGTTGAGAAGTCTTTGTACATGTCTGGGGCAGTCGTCCATATATTGATTTAGCCATCTTCTTTGTCATTTATCTGCGCGACTGAGGTGAGTGGCAAGCCTTATGGTAGCCCCGCAGGTACACATTAACTTGGAATAGTTGAAAATACGTACTCGATCAATTAAATAAAGGGACTGGGCACAGAGACAAGCAAAGCAATGCATACATTTGAGCGAGACGGCTTAAAGACGTGACGTCAGATGGTATATAATCTGAGCGAGATGCAAATAGTAGTGACACTATTGAATGAGTTAAGTATATCACCACGAGCGCGACAAATTGTAGATAAGGAATGGTGGGAAATAAATGACATGACGTATTAAAAGTAAGTACAAGTATAAAATAATTTCAAATAATCGGACGTCTGAAACTTAAAAGTAACTTGAAGCAGAGATTGGATCTCAAAATTGGAAATTTAAATCTCTTTTAGTATAGGTAGGTATAGGTGTATAGTATAGGTACCACTTAATGATCTAGCTACAGAAGTTTTACTTCTAACACGTGTACTACACGCTACACGCGTATTTTTTTTATTTAAGCGAATGCTAAGCAACTAAAACAAATAAATATCCTATGAGATTCTCGCGATAAAATTAGTTAAGTGACAACTTAAATTCCAAAGTAGTTTCGTGAAACTCAGGGTAAGTTTAGCTGCATTAAAGTACTAGCTGGTGCCCGCAACTTTGTTGCGTGTACGGCGTGTACCAAATAATTATTAACCCGTTGAGTGTCCTAGGCGCGACATCTGCGCCTATTATGGCGAATCTTTTATTCTCGAAATCGCGGACATTCAACCGGTTAATTACCGACGAAACATTACCCTCCTTCTGGCACAGTCAGATAAAAAGTATCCTATGTGTTTATTTAGCTTACAAACTATATGTACTTATGTTTAATTTCATATAAATTCACTTACCAGTTTATGCTTGAAAGTGTAACAAACATAATACCAATAAACAGACACATCACACAAACTTTCACATTTATAATATTATATTATTATAGTGGTATTATTCCGATGATCTAAGCATGTATGGAGAAACGGTGGCGATCAAACACGAACGACTTACGGAAAATCGCAGTATTTCATTGAGCAAAAGACCTTACAGTTATTAAAGTCAACAGAAGCGGAGCTACGATTAATTGCAGACTGAAGAAGTGCTTTCGTATAATTACGTAAAAGAAGTTCCAACATAATCATACGAAGTGGTTATTTCGAAAAGAATTCTGAAAAAAAATAGACCTACCATTAGGATGAAACTACAATTCAAGTGTAAACTGTCTCAAGAACGAAGCATGTGTAGATGTAGGTATGTACGTACGTACTATAACCACCCAACCCAATCTTAACTGTTACTCGACGACAACGACAACCTATTGAAAAGCTAAGTTG
The DNA here is from genome assembly GCA_963457715.1 of Argyresthia albistria. Lineage (NCBI taxonomy): Eukaryota > Metazoa > Arthropoda > Insecta > Lepidoptera > Argyresthiidae > Argyresthia > Argyresthia albistria. Next base: position 5,657,181 of record OY735256.1, read on the forward strand.
CTTTACATACTTTTACAGTAAAAAAATATATAAAATATATTTTTGACACAGATACTATATATCCAATTGACTGCGCCTGCGGGGAATGCGGCTCGCCAAACGTTTGTTGTATTCAACATACGTTGGCATACGCAACCTATGTACGATGACGGGCCGCCAGACAGTTTCGCAGCGGCTGACCAATCACTGCTATCTTACCTCGTCCCCCGCCGCCCGTAAATTGGTGAGTTGTGTTTCAAAGGAAAATGTATCTATGCGCTCTCCACTGGATAAGTGCTCCCTGTTTTGACACTTTATTTAGCTCATGGATTTCCCACTCAAGGATTTGACATTTATTGTTATAAAATATCATGGATAAGGTATAGCAGCATAGGGTAGCTTTTATTGTCAGATACGCTTGATACATAATGCAGGTCTCATTCAGGTGGTTTTACTCTGGCGGGTGTGGAATAATGTCAGAATAATTGTTACTGGAAACGACTTACAAATTATTTTTATTGTTTAATTTTTTACGAGTAACGTTACGAAGAAACAGCTCCAGATGAATTATCTCCATACGTTATACTTCAGAAGAGTTGTATGTACTACGGCCGTAACCAGGAGTCATTTGATTGATCAAGGGTTGCTAAGTAAAGGATTTAATTTGGAATCCGTTGCATGGATCTATAAATGACTCCGAGTACGGCGGCTAGTGATTGATAAATTGGTGGCAGGTTTTATACTAGCACAAGCCTCCTCAATAGCTATAATACCCTGGACCAGAGAAGATACAAAAATGTCTATAAAATCTTCCACAGATATACACGTATGGAACATGCAATGTTAGAGAGCCACAAATGGTGTTTGTGATCGTGCTTCCATTGCCATTTCTTCTGAGAGATTGATGGATATACTCGTAATACGGCTACGCGAGCACCTGTCCGGAGGCTGATCTAGTGTGGACGGGGACTAATGGATCACTTGATTATCTACCTATTATGCTCGAAACAATGGGTTTAGTAATAAGCCCGGGTTTGGCGTGTGTAAACTGTAGAGGCGGATTATTCGGTTAAATGTAATGTTTTTAGTTTTGTTTATCAAATACTCACTTTTTATTGGACGTTCTTTTATGCTGTACTCGACGAACTTAAAACGCAGGCAAACATACACAACGCAGCCCATATTTCAACAGCTTGGGTAATGGAATCGAGATGCCGATGAGTCATCCTTCGTTATAAGCAAAGGCTTAGATAACATTATTATCACGCTTTTATTAGCTCCACCTGTATGTTTGTTTGTTTGTTTGTTTGTTTGTTTGTTTGTTTGTTTGTATGTAACCGACTCCTTTGAACTCGATTTTGACCCACTTTAAACGGTAACAGATTCAATTTAATCTTTGTACACTTATCAAAAATCAGCGACAATGTAATAATTTCATAAGTTTATCTCATTATCCTGATTAGGATCGCCAGGATTAATTAATTTGAGGCTGTGTGGGAGCAAGAACTTAAAAAGAAAAATAAATATAGTATTTTTTATTCATTATTGTTTTAAGGTTATATTAAAAATTATTTTTAACTTTTTAGTTCGAAGTGCTTTAATAGAGTGTTTTTTAGTTTTTTAAACTATATTTATTTTTAAGTAATCTCTATTATTCTGTTTTCATGCCCCGAGCCGATTCGTACTAGGACAATGTCTTGAATCTATTCCATTAGATGTAATGGACATCTAATTGGAATCGCGATCGATTCACTTTCATGTTAATTATACCTAGGCTCGTAATTCAATTCAGCAGGCTCCATCACACGAACCTTAAAAAATACCAGATGAAGATTAGGAATAAGAAATTTATTTGCGATGTAAAGGGTATTGTACAGTAATTATTTTGGTACATTAATTGAGCTCCTTGAACAGCTAGTCTGTCATGCAAATATTTAGTTGTATGTACACGTTTACTTGTATCCAGTTTATAAGTGAAAAATTCTTGAAGTGAATAAAAACAATTCTCTAATAGTCATTTTCGTAGTTTCGATGTGAAGAGATAACAGGAAGGTTTTTGATATCTTGAGGTATCCTATTGTATACCGCTATCTATACACATTGCGTCACAACACAATTATTTTGGTACAGTGCTGTTCTGGCACAGTGTTTTAAAACAAGCTTATCGGAATTTCTGGGATATAGGTAAATCACTAGCCTTGGCAAATTGATTTGTGTTAAGTTTAACAAATTTAGATACTTCCATGATATATAGGAAATGGCAGTATTTTTAACTCAGATTGAACAGATTGAAGATATTGAACTATCAGGCACTTGTTTCTTGTAAGATGTTGCGGAACCCTTCGTGTGAGAGTCCGAATCGCACTTGACTGATTATTTATTTTATACGTTTTTTAATTGTCCTCAGGTAAATATAAGGCTTCAATAAACGATAGCGAATTTCTTTTAAGGTAAGTAACTTAAAGTATAGTAGAGGACAACGAAGGTCAAGTTAGTACAATGGCTCTAAAGAATTCACGATGAAAAAAAGCGATTGTGTCAGCGACACTTTTTCCTATTTATATTTAAATCAGGAAAAACTGGACAAAACAAATTAAATGCCTTAACTTCAACCTCGATTGGAGAAGTTACTTAAAATTTCATTGTTGCGGGTAATATTGCTATATGTATACCTATGTTATATATTTACTTTATTTTTCTTGGCGAGGACGGGGGTTGATGTTTTTTTCCTCCAGAAATGTTCCCGTTACCTCCTCTCAAACCAACTTTCAAAGTGCCTTTATTGAATTTTCTCAAGTTTTGATAGGTTTTTCCGTCAAATTTATTCAATGTAAATTTTTGATGTAAGTCGGGTCGTTCAAGTAATTATGGTAGCAAGTTGGATCACGACTTTTTACGTAACTCAGTTTTATTTTGGAGTAGTTTCGATCGTTTTGTATCATAAGAATCATAACCATTGGGCGTGGCGGCAACAGTGGCCATTTTGTTTTACGTCATCCAGTTCAACTACAAAGATATAGATTTTATTAATACTCAATACTCCCGAGATCTGGTAGAATTAAATATTGAATGAATAAAATACAGCAACATTTTGATAATAATACGTAATAATAATAATAAAAATCTTTATTGTCAAATAGGTTTACAACTTTTATGATGAACACTTGACCAGATATCAGTCAGATAGTTCAGATACTAACGAATGTACAGTAACTATGACAAATTATGCTGACATTTTCAGTCAGTGACTGTGGATGGCACTACATAGAAGATAGACTGACTACTAGATAGACGCAGTTTTATGCATTGCGTAAAAACCTGAGTATTCGAATACGTTTTGACAACTCGTTGACTACTTTTTGTTAACGACACACTTTTGGATCTATAATTCTATACATACCTATATCAGATAGAATACCCTCCTCGAAGTGGAACCAGAAACATATTTTGAAAAACATCCAAGTAGGTCCTCTATACACCTCACACCTTTATTTCCACCTCCAACTTAACTCCCCAACTACCAACCTACATCAACTCTTTGAAGCAAAATCTCCCCAAATACTACTTTTCGCCCCCATATTTGAAGAAAAACATATTTTCTCAAGATAACAATTCATTAATAAATTGCGTCAAACAAACAATTTTATAACAAAAACTAAAACAAAACGTTTACTATTCGCTGCTAACGCCATCTGGCGAAGGTGAATCGAAGAGGATGGATTCCCCTTAAACTTTACTGTCAATTTATGCTGCTTTGCTGTTTATTTGAGTTTTTTCTTCTTTTTACCTAAACCTCCTCTGGACTGACGTGACGCAAATAAAACCCAATACGCATTATACACATCGGTTGGGCCAATTCACGGGAAAAGGAAGACTTACGCACAACATTTTATTTTTAAAGTATAGGCGATGGAGCCCGCTGACGGACAAACAGACAGACGGACAGGGTCCCGTTTAGCGACCTTCGGGTAGAGAACCCTAAAAAATGTACTATTGAATATCTAAATCTACGTAGAAACATTCGCGCTTCTTTCACCTTGTAAAGAAAAAGGCGTTACGTCAAACGTTTTGCTTTTCTTCTTAACAATTGCGCCAAAAAGGTCGCTAAGTAGTTTCGGGTCAAAAGGGAACCTAAAATCGTTCTATTCCTATATTCAGTTCAAATTCAATGTACGATTGTGACCATCGGTCTATTTCAGAACATGTCAATTGTCTGGGTGATGTACGAGGCTCGGCTGTCAAGGAAAGTAATGTTGCTATTTCTGATTATTAAACATGATGTTACAGAATTGTATAGGCCTTATGAAGGCCAATCACCTGTCATTTCGAGGAAATTGTGACGTTCACTCGTACCAATATTTATGATATTTACACAGTTTTAGGGGAAAAACTTTTCTTTTCGTTTCCACGAGCATTCCCCAAAATACTGATACTAATAGGTACTCAGCTAATAATAATTAAATGTCACATTGCATAATACAAGGTGTAAATGAATTAACGCAAAATGAGAAACTATTTTGTTAGGGAAATTATTATAAATCTTCAAGAGGGAATGAATATTCCTATAGGCAAACAACCGCTAGTTACTTTTAGTTAGATAATCTGAAAAGTTCTATAAAATTTAGTGTCCGACCGAACGTTCGGGTTCGGGTTCGGGTTCGGCAAGGTTCGGCAGAAAAATGCAGGTTCGGCGCAAGGTTCGGGTTCGGCCATTTAGCGGCAGAACCGTTCGGCACCGCCGAACCTTTGTATTTGCTTGAGTTTTCGTGCGGAATTCGTATGATTTCATGTGTTAAAGTATCTTTCTGCGCCGCCTACCAGTGTCCCGAGCGAGCAGCTGTTTAGTGCCGCTGGACAAATTTATGCAGATCGTCGGAGTAACTTGCTTGGTGAAAATGCTGAAAAACTGCTTTTCTTAGCGTATAATATAAGACTCTTTAACTACGAATACTGAAAATAAAGTCATTCATTTTAGTGTAAGATTAACGACTGACTGAAGACTGCTTTATCGAAATGATGATTTACTACTTGAGACTGATTAAATAGTACGTATAATGATAAATACATACAAATGACAAATCTAAGTAATGTGAACAAAATAAAGCTACTTACTTTAATTGTTGATTTTTAAAAGTTTACTTATAGAAGTAACGTGTTGTTATTGTTTTTAGGATATTGATTATAAATAAAGGTAATTTTTTCTAAGCTTTAATGACTGTTTATTTAATTTAATTGAAGACATGTTCTCACCTAATTTTATATTACAACTAAAAAAAGATTCTGACTCATTATAAAAATGTTTTATATGGTTGAAAAAGGTTCGGGTTCGGGTTCGGGTTCGGCCGAACCTTACACCAGTGCCGAACGTTCGGGTTCGGGTTCGGGTTCGGTTGAAAACACAGGTTCGGTCGGACACTAATAAAATTACTTTGGACTTGAGCAGAAAGTAAAATATGTATGAGGTATTTTGCTTTTTGCTCAAGACCAAAACACCGATTATACTCTAACATAAACGGGTTGATGTCTGAGATAGTAATTTACTATTATTTTAGGGACTTCATTCTGAGCAACTTTCACTAAGAAATCGATTTGATCAGAGCAACTTTATTTTTCACTTCCCACTACATTTTGGCCTGAGTGGGTCAGCAGCTGATTTGTATTTTATTCGAATGGAGAATCGAGTTTCTTTTGTTTTATTTTCACGGGTCGTCGTGCATTATTTTTCTAGATGTTGTTGTTGTTTTTGTTGTTGAAAATTCCTGTCTTTCTGCAAAAATACATAATTTATATGAATGAAATCATACTTTTATATATTATTATGTTGAAATTTATTACACCAGTTACGAGGTAACAATCTACAAATGTGATCGGAACCGTTTGGTTCGCGGGTCCTGCTCGCACTCGACCGTTTATTTTTTTATAAAAACAAAATTAGTAGAGTTATATTGTTAAACCTATATTGTTTTTTTTTTTCAAATATAACGTCTTCAAGTGGTGTTATTGAACGGTCAAATGGTCGACGTGATTTTCAAACAGGTGAATTATTTAATTGACGTGATCACCTTGTAATTATTGATACTACTTAGCTCCCGTGAGACATTATTACGAGTATGATATGACAGGACTATTCATATCACATAATATACGCTCGTAAAGTCGGGTAGACAGTCGGAATAAATCATGTGGATATTGAACTAAACAATACACTTGATAATTATACTATCTTTGCGATTCTACTAAACTGAGGGAGGGGTAGCAATGGTATTATGTTACAGTTATAACCCGTTTTTTGTTAGAACGCATTTTCACTAGTTAAAACTAGCTCTTATTACTAAGTGCCTTTGTTAAAACAAGAAATAACTAATGCTCAAAATTAATATCAGTTAAAACTAGTTCTTACTAGTCAAAACGCGTTTTTCCAAAGCGAGTCAGTGAAAACTGTTAAAGGTTAAAGTTTATCGTACCTTATCATCGTACTGCAAAACACATTCGACCCGTTTTATTTGCATACGCTTCGCTCCGCTCTGCTCCGCTCCGCTCAGCTCACTCCGGTTTTGCTTCTTTTAAGTTCCAACCTAACCTAACCCAATTGAAACTTAGCCACAATAACCTTCTCTAGCCAAAGGTATTTAAAACTTGTCATAAGCTCTAGTTTATAAAAGAAAATTGAATTTCTATAGCGGATAACATACAAAAGTAAGTTAAAATCAATGAATTCCCGGTCGATGAGTAACACAACAGAGCATTAATTCCCCCGGTAAGGTAAGTAAACAAAACCCTTCAGACTTTTCTGCTAAGAGGATTACTTTAGCTTCAAGTGCTACCTAAGATTTCTCCCGGATCGGACGAGCAGAGCAAGACTTGGGTCGTTTTGTTTGAAGAAAAAACTCGCGACAAATAAAACGGATTTCCTGGGGCATGTTCCTATAGTAAGTTAGGTGGATATGATTCTAAACATTTTATTTGTTAGTCTCTATATAATGAAGAGGCTTGGAGCTCTACTCATGCTAAATTGAATTTGTATAAGTTTAATTACGTATCTGGTTGCTCCTTTTTGGGAAAGCAAGCTGCATCAGTATTAGAACATGAAAAATGCGTTAATTACTACTTCAATAATATTTCACGTTCACTGAACGTCATCGTCACATGAAATCAGGGAGCACTTATCTAGTGGAGAGCGCATAGATACATTTTACTTTGAAACACAATTTACGGGCGGCGGGGGACGAGATAAGAGAGCTGAGATTGGTCAACCGCTGCGAAACTGTCTGGCGGCCCGTTATCATACATAGGTTGCGTATGCGAACGTTTGTTGAATACAACAAACGTTTGGCGAGCCGAATTCCCCCGCAGGCGCAGTCAATTGGATATATAGTCTCTGCATGAAATACTTCCTGCTACTTACACCTGCGCTTCGCTATAGAATGTAAAATATTGTATACGGTAGAGCTAGAGTTGCTAGACTACGGGCAATGACAGTTTGATAGGAGAGGACATGACTGCGTTATAAAGGTGAACGTACACGAAGCATATTTTACGATATGTACAATAAATGACACGTCCCGTAATGAATTTGGTGTGCAGTGAGGCCAAGTCTGCACACGGGATGCTGCGGCCCGCAATAGGGATTTTGTGCTCATCCCGAACCTCTTTTGAACATCGAACCTTTCTGGGATACCTACAGACGAAATTCGCTAAAATTACGTATTTTTTGGTGTACACCTATAAAACATAATTTTATCCGGCCATGATATTTTCAGCATTATACGATACGTTGATGAGGTAAATGTTTAACGGTCTGTAACTTATGTTTTTATCCTAAAATACGTCTTTAAATAAATACTACATTTACCTATACTTTTCAATATGCAGTACAAAAACCTTTTATTTCCATTGCATCGCTTCCACAATAACAATTTACTTGGCGCCCAACTAGGTAAAGCTTCTTTAACATTTCTAACCTATTAAAACTGTGCCTCTGCATTATTTATATGAAATCCCGATACCAATCTAGCCCACATCAAGCCCACTCGAGAGCTACTTAATTTAGCATTCTGAAAAGCTTCGGAAGCAAATAAGGGTAAAAGGATTCATTAATAAAGAATCCATTCGTTTGCTTGTGTTGTAGGGTTTTGGGGGTTGGGTAAATCTTTGATATGGAAACCGGGAGATTTGTTCCCTAAATTACTTTCGCACACATAATATGTTGAATTTGCATTTGCTTGGCATTAGGAACAAATGACTATCATATGAGATTCTCGCCAATAAATTTGTTAAGTTACAACTTAAATTTCAAGATCGTTTCGTAACTTAGGGTTAGTGACTCTTTTAAATTCATTATTAACGGATCCCTTTGCTTCTCATCATTTTGTGATTCCTAATTTTTATTCACATACCAAGTTTGTCATAACAGCAGTGTTATTTTTTGTTAAAAAGGATTCATATTTCCTATTAAAAAATCTCAAGCCCTTACATGGCTGCACTTTCTCATTAGTTAAGTAAATCTAATACGGATCCGCCTGTGCAGTGCATTGATCTCTTTTCTCATTAGATCAATAGGTTAGATAAAAGAAAGAAACACAACCACACAAGGAAAAAGGGACTTCGAGTCTGTACAGCGAATTACTTACTAGTTCGAACTTGCACAAGATTAGCTGGACTGGAGTCAGAGGAGATTTTACTCTCTATTTTTTCTTTGCAGGTTTAATTTTTCTTTGCTGCACTTTGTTTCGTGATTGAACATCCGAGATCTTGTAACATACCATTTTATCCTGACGATCTAAGTCGAGCTTTGCCACCAGATGTAACATCTCTTTACAACCCTATGACTTGTTATCTCACAACAGAGCCTCTTTGAACTTGTCACTCCTCATTAAAAAATATCGAGGAAATTCCCAGAATATTGAAAATATCACACTCCTTATTCATTACTTCACGAATGGCATGTTAGGGACATGTAAATGTAGTATAAAATTTATGGGTAACGTATGAATTTTAATGTTTTGGCTCGACTCAGTTATATATCTAGAGAGTATGCTTCCGGTTTTAAAATATTCATCAATATATCATTGTAACCAACTATTGAATTGGAAAACGGATCCCCAAGTTTCAATCTCACATCCAATAGGTTATTCAGAGAACCAAAACAATAGATTGGAGTATATTAAATACGGACTATTTCATCTAATGGAATACAGTACAATATGGATTAGAATATCTCATAACATCGGAACAGAAATCAAAATTTCACGTATCTTGAAGTTAGTACGTTGTTTTTTTCACATTTAGCTACTTATTTTAAAGTTACTATGCAATCTTGGCCACTATCTAAATCAAGACTTTCGCTCAATTTCCGCTTTAAAACTGGCAATAGATTTGCGCAAAAATAGTTAATGCTCTACCCCGCTTTAATACACGATACACGTTGGAATGTTACGAGTTGGCATCGAAGCGATCATTATAGCAAATAATCTCGATACACCACCAATAACAGACCTACATTCATATAAATTCCACTCAGACATCGTATGTTGGAAGCAAAATATTGATATTTGATTTCAGGCCAGTAGACGGCCGTAGACCAGGGGCGCATTATTTCTAAATAAATAATGTTCATGACAGTTCACACGTCTTGTGACGTTATGCATTAATTACCTACCATTCTTCGGGGCATACACTTTATTTATATGTTTGTAACCGAAGAGTAGCATGAGCTCTATTATGGTCTGTTCATCGTTTTATTCCATTAAATTATGAGATTGCGTTTCTAAGCCCCAGCAAAAGCGGTTAATTATTATTATTATTATTAATACTTTATTTCAGATAAAAATCCATACATTTTACTTACTAGCTAACTATTTACATTTTTTTTTTTTTTTATTATTAATTAATGTGTACCATACAATGGTGCCTCAAAAACGAGCTATCCATCCTGGCACTTAACACCCTCAAGATGCTGTTGGGACTGTCGCGGGTTCTGCGCATCAAAGAAGCCACGCGATTTCGAATGGTTGCAGCGAAACCGTCAACCCTGGCTTCGGCAAACATTCCCGACGCACTGCAGTATCGCGGCAGCCCCAACAACATCCTGAAGACATTATTATATTGTACTCGGAGGGCGCTGAGGGCCCGCTGCGTATAACTAACCCATAGACCACACGTGTACAGAGATTGGCAGAATGCCTTGAATAGGGTAATCTTTACCTCTCTGGTACATCGTGCAAACCTACGGGACAGCATGTTGCAGCGGACCGCCAACGCCCTTCTTTCCCTATCAATATCTGCGTCATCCTGCAGACGCTCATTGACCACGTGACCCAGGTACTTGAACTGTGACACTCTAGCGAGAGGCGAGCCACACTTTGACCGTCACTTTGGAGATAAACCGTCCAACAGAAAATTTTCACTACTGGATTGTAAAACGTTTCAGCTAGCATCTATTGGTGTCTCTAAAAATGATTTTCAGAAGAATCATAATGAACCTTACATTGGGCTTTCCCTATAAGTCGTAGTATGACATCAACAGACTGCTACGTAAGCCAGGTCCTTCTCACATTCATTCTGAATTATCTCAAAGTTCTATCTTTCAGTTTCTTGTGCTCTTCTTTACCTCATGCAGACAAGTGAGTACCAACAATGAGCTATAGCCATAGAAATAGAAATAGACCCCCTCCCCCCGCACATACTTGCTATCTCGGCATTGTCTATCGACGATACACACAACGATGTTTATGTGTAAACAAACTCCCTTATATGCTTAGTGCCTTTGTTAGTTGATCATATATTCTAGACCGCGTTCAGATCTTTACAGTCAATACACAGCATAGGAATCAATACATGAGTGAGTACTACCACAGGTAGGGTTGCCAGATGTAGCCTTATCAATTTCTGGACATTTTAGGGTTACCAAAGAAGTTGGGTAGATTTTAAGTTTCATTATATTAAAATTCATTTATTATAATTATAAGCGTAGTGGTATTTTTAAAGAAAAATAAAATGCAAATCACCGTTTACACATATATTATATTAAAATCTTCTTATGCTATACATGTATTTAGGTCATTACCTATGTGAATATCGCTCTCACTCGCTTATCAATACAAATTTAAGCGTGGTCGAGATACCGCTCAAGCACAACAACACTCTCAAGAGAGGATCTCAACAAAAGTTTGACATCTGTAGTACAAAAAAGGTATTTTTTATTTGAATCTTGTTCAAGAATTAGTAAAATCTCTACTCACATCTGAGATCACTCAGATGAATTATGATTTTTGATACGAGTCTCAAGCATCGATTCAGAATAAGCGCGTACTCTTAAGACTACTCTTGAGTAGATCTCAGATTAGAGATTCATTCTAGAATACGACCCTTTAGATATAAAGAAAAGATAACGCCTCTCTATGGCTTTGATAAAATATTTTTTTTAATCGTAACTCAAAACAAAAATTACGCTCTTTTGCCTTTTAGGTAAAACAATCTTTTTTATGTAACTTCTCGTTGCGTGTACGCGGGGGCCACGCTTGCTCGCTTGAATTGGATTCGTTTTCGGGAATTCCGGGACATTAAAGTGTAATTACTGGACACGGGACCAGACGCAAAATTCCGGGGCTTTCCCGGATTTCCCGGCCATCTGGCAACCCTAACCACAGGGTGCTCATCCCATAATAAATTAGAATTAGTAACCCTCCGTAAAAAAGAGATGGCGTTAGGAGTACGATTTGTACTTGAAACGCCATGGTTTCAGTTAACATACTCCTAGGTGGCGCTAATCTAAGAATAAATCCTATATATCTTAGCGCCATCTCGTGGTATTTGCAATTTTTCGATGGTGCTGCACCAAGCAATAATCGCCTTGAACTAAAGAAGCTTCCGTAGCATCTCAGTTTACGGTGTCATATTTTGTTCTAGGTGGTCTATCTGTATTAGTATAATATTATAATATCCGAGGTAATACACAGAATACTGCACTGTCTTTTGATATTTTACTAGTGATTTATAACCAACTCTTGCTGTTCAAGTAGTTAAGGCACGCCGAAGAACATTGTAGCCCCGGCTAGAATAAATAAACAGATATTATTGTAATTGACCCACAAAGCGCAAGCTTGTTGCGATGCCAACATGTTGCAGTTTCTTAGTGCTACGTAAATTTGTTTTATGCCTACCAAGTCAGACGTACGTAATTCGTTTATGTGCTACATTCTGGGCATGTGTCTACTTTACTAGACTGTTTTGCGGAATTCAGTGACGTGATAACTGTGAGTCGACGTAAATTTTCACTATGTCTGGCTTGGCTGTAGAAACAGCGAAACAAGATTGTTTAAAAAATAAGATATTTTAAAACATCCCCGACGCAATAAATAAATAAATTATGACGATGATAAAACAACTGAACCAATTTCAATAAAACATGGCTAAGTACCATCGATCGCAGGGAAGTCTATTACTATTTACAGAAACCCGCATTACAAACCGTCCACCAATTTGAGCTAGGGTACCACAGTGCCACACACTCACAAACTTCAAAGTCACATACATAACAGCCCTCCTTTTGGTCGTCGGGGGTTAAAACAAAATGGCTGAACGTCGATTTTATGACACTTTATACGGTTTTTTTCGTTGTATATAAAACCTCGGCAGGCCGCCCGGTGTTTCGAGTACTGAAAAAAGTTTTGCTGCTTCGGTTTTTGTGCTGGTAGAGTGTTTCTACCAAGCGTCGTTGGAACCAATAAAACATGGTAACCATCTGGTTCCCATAGCACAACATCCGTGCGGTTTTGCATTTGGCAATTGATCAAAGACCTAAAACCGTTCATGTTGACATGAACGCCAGTCAGACTTCACTCGTTCATTGTTAGTATTATTTATGTTCCGTTTGTATGTTGTACTCTCCGGTCTAATGGTGATGGTACAAAATATTGTATCCTATTTGTTTGGATTCTCGGTATTTTTTATGCCTTTGTTAGCACATTACTTCGTGGTTTACGGCATCCGACATTTATATCATTGGTGTGTAACTCTAAATCAAAACTCAAGAGGTAAGTATTCCTCGTAGTTTTCAGCTAACATAAAACTAATAACGAAATCTGTCTTCTTATTCAAATATCATCTATCCGAGAATATAAAACACGGACTAATTTCGGACCGGTTAAGATAATTATAGCTCGGAAACATTCTTTCGCTGATTTTTTCCGTCGCACTACGGGTTTAATCCACTCTGGCGCAGCTGTCGCTAGAAATCTCTTCATTAATAGTGCTCGCATCTATGATGTCGATGGTTAATATTAACAATACTGCTCCGGCGATGGGCTAGCCCTCTCTACGCAAAATTTTAGTATTTGATAACTGGCTCAAAACGTAGGTATATATTTTCCTCTGCTACCGCGTATGGGAAAAAGCGTCGAACTGTGTTTTGAAGAGATTAAGTTTGTAGCAGCATCGACACAGCGACTCATACTGAAGATCGAGAGGCGCGGCCCGGTTTATTATATGGTGTGAGACAGCCTATCATGCATTCCACTCGCACCCTCCGCACATCGTAATCCTCTTGCGCGATCCTTACAGGGTCAGCTATTTTGTATATATTGCATTATAATATTAAATAAACTGTCTCAGTTCGCTAATAGCAAAGCATCGTTTTTATTCATCAGCTACAGCATTCCTGCCTCAACAAGTTATTAGCTGAAGTGATGATGATGGTGATGTATGTGGTCCGACCGATTTCTGTCACGGTGGCGACAGCTCCAACTTGCCGTCTGTAGACGCCGCCGCTCGTGGGCTCGTATTGGCTTATGTAGCCAATTTTTACGTCCGTTTTCAATAACCTATCTATCTTCATTCTGCAGATAGATAGAGTAAAATTTGACTCAAGTTCCATAGCGCAACCTGTTAAATAAACTCTGTAACGTGAAAATAGATAGATAGATATAGGTTATTAAAATAGACGCATGTGATTAGTAGAAGTATTGTGTGTATGTATCAACGAATGGATCAGCTGAATTCCAGCCGAGATCCTAATTTCCTAACCGTGATCGATGTTACGCAAATATCAGCGAAATCGATAACGACTTACGAGTCTTAATAGTTCATCAGTTGTCCGTCGAGTCTTTGCCTCCAGCTTCCCGCCCCCCTCTCACGGCCCCTTTCGTTTTCACTTACAAAGTAATTTTCGCTCAATTAGCCGGCACAGAATACGCTTCCTTCGCATCACTGGGCAGAAAGATTGCTTCCTCGATCTATGTTTAGGTAGGTGTAGGACCTGCACGAAGACATATTGGCGTCTCGATAAAGAAAAAAAACCGGGTGATTGTTACGTTTATGAAGTCTTTGTTTCTGGTGATATTGGGTACGCATCATAGAAAAATCTTTAGTTATTGTTCTGAGAACCACACATAAAAGTTGAAAAAAAGAAAATTAACCAGTTTGATGGAAATGAAATCCTTCACATTAAAAAATAATAATATTTATTTACATCAGCCATTTTGATAAAATTTGTTGATGCTGGCTAACAAACAGAATTGAAGTTTTTATGACTCACACAGTGATGCTTGTGGCTTTTACGAGCTGGATTCATTGAAGATATTAAATTATTTATAGATTTATGTGCTGTTTTTATGTTACAATGTACTCAAAAAGAATTCAGATCCATCAACTGTACGTCTTTAACAGCATTTATTTTTGTACTGTAAATTACTATTGCAGTTGATTTAGGGAGTTTATGATCTTTATCCACCAATGAAAGCGAAAAGTTCACCTGAGATTCCGATTGAATTTACAACAAGCATTTCAAACTATCTTCAGATCGGATAGGTGACAATCTTTAAGTTTCAATTGAATTTTGAGATAGACGTGGAAAAATGTCCATATTGGTATCGGGCACGTGTCTCGGATTCAGAGTCTTTCCGATGCATTTCTTTTTATTCTTTTCGCCCGAAGATGCTTCCTTTGCATGACATATTCCAGCTTGCTTGTTTACTTGTCCAAGATCAATATAAATATAACAATCGGCCAAGAGAGAGTCGGACTCTGATACTGAGGGTTCCGCACCATCGTGCCAAAAAGGACAAAAAACACGTATTACACGTATTACACAAAAACATGTACACGTAAAAACAGGGGACACCTTGATTTTTTTTCTTTATTTCGTGTAGTTCAGTATTTGCTGTTGTAGCGGCAATAGATATAGATATACACGTTCTTTGAAAAATTAAACTCTCTAGCTATTACGGTTCGTGAAATACTCATACTCATACTCATATATTTAAATAGAGCCCGGTAACGGACAGACAGACAGACAGACAGCGGAGGCTTAGTAATAGGGTCCCATTTAGCTCCCTTCGGGTACGGAACCCTAAAAAGTATTGCGATTTATTGACGATCTATGATCTAGTACTAAACATGTTTTTATTTTGCATGTTTCTAAAATGAAGACAGTTTACGTTTTGCTAGACAAACCACATGACATTTCACATACAAAATTTCTCTGTCATGTGTAACAGAAATAACACATCTTCATATAGTCCATACCTTGTGCTAAGCACGCCTGCATGGTATCTATGCGTTATCTCTTTCACAACTATTAATTATTATTATAGAATTATAGGTAGTATGTATAGTATTTATTAGTTTGTATATACTATATAAATATATTTCATATTTATTTGAATAAGTATGCACTAGTTTATGTAGTCTATTGATTTGTAAGTAATAATTATATGTATTGTACACATGGGTCTACTCCTGCTCAGCAATCCACCTGTCTCATCCCTATTTGGTTTGCTGGAAGAGATCTCTTATTAGAGATAAGCTCGCCTTTGTACACGTTTTCTATGTTTTTTACTGTCCTATGTAACTGTTTGTGTGCAATAAAGAAATTATGAATTATGAATTATTAGTGTATATCACATTGAAAATTGTATTGGACTTTACTTGACTAATAAAGAAATAAAACTACTTATTTTATCTTTGCTAGCAAGAGGCCGTGTTGCTCTATGTTGTTGCCATAAATTGTAAAGTTTTGGCGATCCTTCACAAGACAAAAGTAGTACTCAAGATACAGAAATAAATCTATTACGAGGTTTAGTTTATTTAGTTTATTGTATTAGTCACTAATCACAACTCATAGCCTAGTCCACTAGCTCTGTACAAACGCGCCGTCACATTCCGAAGGGTTTCCGCACCGCCACTTCCTAATGGCTCCGCGCGGCCGGCGGATTCTCCCAAGTGCCAGCAACATATTGAATCTTGATATAATCTCACAAGTGGCTCTCACACTGTAAAGCGGTTTATAGTTAGGTCTTCTAAAACTTGTAAGTCAGGAAGTGGTCGTGGTTTTTACTTCGCAAAGGTCGGAAAGTAGTTGGGTGTTAATAGCAAGCATCTTCTTTTCTGTGTACTATATTTTCCTTCAGTTTCCAGTTTTATTCAAATCTAGTTTTGGATCTCGAAATATAGTATGTAAATAGTTGCTTTAAGTAAAACGAAAACATCCACAAAAAAAAACCCCGTAAAAATACCATCTACTCAATGTCACTCAACAAATTGCTCTAACTAACAAAACAAACTCATAAAAGTTATGTGATTTGAAGAAAGTAATTTCATTCAGCAAAAGCTAGCAATATCAACTTGAAAAAGTAGCAGAAACTTGGCCCGAATCACTTCAAAGTATCCTTGCCAAGAGTCCCAATACCTCAACATTCAATATTCTATCCTAACTTTATTCACTTGGAACGGGTGCAAATGGTCGTCGAAAAGAAATATCGTCCATTCTGTGTTATCTTATCACAGTTGTGGTCCCGCTTTGTAAAAGCGACCTTTTTATGTGTACTCGTCGAATAAAATGAAACCAAATGCTTCTTCATTCGGTCTGGAGCATGTACTCGTAGGAGAGATTATTTCGTAGAAATATTGATGAAGTAAGTACCCCTTTATTTTTTCACTTTATATTTTTCTTTTACTAAAAAAAAGTACAAAGAAAATGGAATTAAATAAAGAGTTTTATCATAGATCGATACGGTACCTACACTCTCGCGATATCGATATCGATATCGATATGATAATGATATATTTCACTCAGTTTAAGGGGAATCACGAATAATTAATTACGCATCGAAAAATATTCGAATCGTAATTTTAGTGACTCTCTGTTCAATGACATAATTGGTTCATTTCATCCGATTTTTAACGATTTTTCTATTCAAAATATCCGTGATCCCCCACTCTGTAACTTTGTAACAAAACTTTTGGACGTGACACACGTTACCGGAATTAAATCAGGTGTTTTTTTATTTATTGGTGTTATCTTAAATATACATAAGTATATAATTTCATAAAAAGCATTCTTAAACCATTGAGGTTTGTCTGAGCACTGAACATTTGTAGTTGTCACTGCACACTTTACGTAGACAAATTACACTACTGCACCTAACCTAACCAAACACTGCAAAATTATTATTCTAAACGTCGTCTATTTGATTTAGGCTCAACTAATAAATGCTCATTATAAGTGAACAGTGACCAGTAGCGTATAAGTTAGTTGAAACATATCAACATGTATTACTTTATACGTTGAGCCGCGTAACAGCCAGTGTATAAATATCGTACGTATCTCATCATCATCACCCTCACGCTCGAGTGGACTAGCCCCCGAACACATCGTCTCGAGGACTCTATTACGGAATACTTCACCTCCCGCACACACTGAGAATAATTAGGACTGAAGGCGCATATATAAAAATTATATAAAATCCTTTTCACTATAAGTCTGCCGGATATTGTCACAGTTTTCTCATTACAAGAAGCGTCAATTAAATATAAATTGCGTCGATTTTGCTCTGGATTGAAGTTAGTTTCAGAAGTGGGAGGACGGGATAAAGTCTAAAAAGAAACAAACACATTATCGTCGCAACATACGAGGCCCTCACATCACGTCTGGGCAACAGGACTCTATTGCGCGATAGAGAAAAATAAAGAAAAAAATGCACAGGGAAAAATGGAAAAAAATTGTAGAGGTATGGCGTCTCCGCTTTAAATCCTCCTTGGTGTACTATTATGAAGCGATCATCCGAGTTTCAGTGAGAGAGCTAATGGCACGTCGCGAACAAAGTGTACAGAGAATAACAACAACTATTCAAATGCGTTCTCGTTTACAAACGAGAGTCTGTTGCTGACGTCAGAGCCGCCTGCATTATTTATGTACCCACGGGTTTTGTGAGCTGAATAGACAGGCCAAGGGACTTATGCATTGCTGGAAGGCGCAAAGGCCAACGCAACCTATCGGCATGTCTTACTTTTTCCCTTTCGCCAGAAATTAAACCTAGGTTGTATGTTAGAGGACAACAGGACAAACGAGAAATCGATACTAAAAAAAAACAGCACTATCAACCGTAACCGAACGAAGATAAAAGGAAGTATTGTTAGTTTTTTTTTGCCAGGCGTTATATACTTATGTTTTACTAAGTAGTTTTAGCCCGGATTTTACTTACGAAAAGTTATACGGAGAATAACTATCCCGGGAATAACTTGTATGACAAATGACAGTTCAAAATGAGGTGATCTGATCTAGGTGTCACTGGTGTCTATGAAAAAGTTACAAGCTATCCCCGGGATAGTTATTCTCCGTATTGTTGGTAAAATCCAGCTTTAGTGATATAAATTGGTTGCGGTTGAAATACTTCAAAACCTGGTTCTTTTTTTATATCTTTATTTAAAGGACTTGGTTCTTTTTGCTATTGATTTCACATACAGTCCTCTAACTTATGGCCTTGGTTTCAGATTTAGCCAAGAGAAGGCATAAAAAATTAATGTTTCGCTAGATAATACTTTGTGTTGTTTCTTGTTGTAATCCACAATTGCAAACACATATTTTTCAAACATTATAACATTTACATTAACATACAGGCAACTAGGTACGTGTGACCTAAAATAAATAGTCTCTATTTACTAAAAAAAAATGTTATCTTAATTTAGCACGGGTTTAGCCTGTTAAATAAATACTCCATCCACTATAAAAAGCCATCGAAACTCCAACGATACTCGTTGTTTTTCACCGTTTCGTATTTGGTATATATTTATTGCACATAAAAGACAAAACACAAAAAGATACAGAGAAGGAATAAGGAGAAGGAAAAAGAGATCTCTTCCAGCAAACCCAGGATGAACAGAGAATATTAAAATACAGAACAGGTAGGCCTATGTGCTCAAATAAGTGAAAAATTAAAATAAATAAATCATATTACTAATCTACTGAATATACTACATGAATATTAAATATATATTTATATATAAACCTAACAAAAATAAACCAACACATATTTAAATTTAATCTACGTTTCCTGTCTATTTCAAAACAATCTCCATGGAACGTACAGAGGGCCTCCCGATTGCTGAAACTAGATGGCACTTAGGGCGCGTTAAAGTTGTTTCATGAACATGAATATGGAAAATGGAACGCTAGTTTGTTTACAACAAAGACTGAAAATTGGAAAGATACGCGTCTTTCAAACCTTATGTTGAGGGAAACACCTAAATGATAAATGGGTCTAAAAACGAAACAATTAAGTACATAAATACAATTATACGGTAATAATTATACGCAATTGACGCTTACAAATTAACAGTAATTATTTCGGCTTTGAATAAATACTGTAGTGTTTTCAACTCTGTGAAACAATTTATCGTAAATTCACAGTTAATGGTCAATTATATTTTAACACCGAATGTAAACTAATTACAAGTTTACAGGTATTTATCGTTATGTCACAACTGTAAATTTATTATTTCATAAAACATGTCAACTACGAGTATTCTAGATATAGTAGGGAGAGTATTCAGGTATACAAATTCTAATGAATACAAATTTAAATTCTATTCAAATTCAAAAAGGTTTTCAAAATTAAGACCAAATGATTTATTTTTTCATTCAAGAAGCCAACACAAAACACAACTCCTGAATCAACCCGCACCGCTGTTTCCGTGTAAAGGCCTGTGCCCCTCGGTGGGGACTTCATCATCAAGAACTTACTCTTACTTATAATAATAATATTGTAAGCCTGGATTTTACCAACGAAAGAGTAACTTTTACTCGAGAGTATCTTCTACTTTTTCTTAGTCACCAGTGACACCTAGATCAGATCACCTCATTTTGAACTGTCATTGTCATACAAGGTATCCCCGGGATAGTTATTCTCGTATAACTTTTTGTTGGTGAAATCCACCCTAAGGCTGGAATCCCTTCAGCTCTAAGGCTGAATTTCACCAAATAAAAATTATACGAGAATAACTAAGTTAAGTTTTTGATCTGTGGCTTCTATCGTGTGTTGCCACAATAATTTCGCCAATGTCACGTGATGAGCCCTGCATAACGAGAATAACTATCCCGGGGATAATTTGTGTGACAATGACAGTTCAAAATGAGGTAATCTGGGTCTGGTGTCTATGAAAAAGTAGAAGATACTCTCGAGTAAAAGTTACTCTTTCGTTGGTAAAATCCAGGCTTAGAGTAAGTTCTTGCGATAGGCAGCTTCCATGATGTCTTGTTGGCCTGCTTTGAAACTGTTTGCTTTGAACTAGAATATAAACTAGTCTGTCGTCGTCGTCTCTATTGAAATAAAACAATTGCGTCAGACCTTGAGCGATAAAGATCGCGCATTGCGTTCCATCACCGTAATTTCTTCTTGGCGGTTTGCCAAACGAATGTCGTCTTTATTGTGTACATGTTAAGGTTTCTTGTGTCGTTCCCATTTGCAATAGAGGAATAATATTATACAGGGTGACATTTAATTAGCTGACCATATTTCGGGGAATGATAGTACCCATCATTGTGAACAACTTTCCCTATGAAACATATGGTCGCAAACGAAAAAAAATTTTGGGTCTCCCATAGTAACTTGAAATCAGCTGATCGGGGCAATGTACTGGGGGACGAAAAATGTTTTTCATTTGCGACCATATGTTTCATAGGGAAAGTTGTTCACAATGATGGGTACTATCATTCCTCAAAATATGGTCAGCTTATTTATTTTCACCCTGTATTGCTAGCCACTATACCATAGCATAGACAGACTGTGTGCTTAGCGGGTTCACTATCCCATTTCGAATTACATTTCGTCGAATAACAATTCATCGATGACACCGCGAGTGTTATTTACCCGGAAGTTGTTACGTCGATGGTTCATTTCATTTTGCTGCCTACTATGTTTTACTATAGTTGTTTCACTATTTGCATTATTAACTATGTGCCTTAAGACCCTGTGTCACGCAGTCCCTAGATAAGCCCTATGTCACAAATAAATCATACATTTTGTATGAGTTGTATGACAAATGATGCCAGACGAATCTGTTACAACTTATAAGAGTTTATCGGAGCTTTTGAAACCATCAATAGCCATGAGGGTAGTAAACTGATAGAGACAAATAATGATATATACTTCTATAGGATTAGAAGGGCTATTAATATCGGTCAAATGAAGAAATTTAAATAACCTTTTGCCTAAAGTATATTTTTATGTGATTGTTATTGATATTTATGTATTTTTTTTGTAAAATTGCAGTAGAAACTTATCCTAGTTTATGAGGCCCTTTAATACCTTACGATGAACATGATTGTAATGATATTCTTTATTTCTTTTTCAGGTAATTACAGTAATACTCGCTCTAACAAAGTAGCAACACTAAAAATAAGGTAAATAAATAATAAAATAATCACCGTCAGAATAAGTAGATAAAAAGTCAAAGTAAAGTACTTATCGAAGTTTTCTAGTGTGCGTGCGTGGAAAACTTCTGTTTCCCATTTTTCTCGCAACATGAGGCTTGGCGCTAGTGACGCAGTCAACAGGGAAGCGATTGCTCTGCTTATCCCACTTTGTAAACTGATGGCTAAGTAAGTCCGGGTGCATATGCCTAGATGGCGCCACGCGTATAAAAGTGATGTGAAGGGTTTTTTTTTCGTGAAATGCCAAATGGTGTGTCGGAATGATTCTGAATGTTTCCCGAAGTGATATTTATATACGAGTAGTACCATTTTATTACTTCAGGAAATCAATCTCAACGATGTTCAGTATTAATATTTGTTTATCTAGGCGGCTAGGCCTAAACTGCGATTACTTCTTACCTCATTTCATTTTAATTCATACTTTATTGCACACAATAAATAATATTTAGTTGAATTGAAACATAAGTACAAATGCGAGCTTATCTCTAATAATTGAAACAAAAAGTAAAACTTAAAAATACGACTTACAAAAACCCTACCTATTTGATTAGAATGAAACCAATGTCAAGTTCTTTTTGAGTTTAATACAAACTGTAACCCCCTATTTCCCCTCCCTTGGGGAATTAATTTCGTCTAATCCCATCTCCGTGCTACCCTAAGCTACATAAGGAACCCCTGTACAAAGTTTCATGTATCTATAAAAGGTCCACCGTACCGTTCACCGGTTTAGGCTATGCCACACCTCGGACTGAAAGAAGTATTCTAAAGAAAGAAGTATTCTAAACATCAAATTAAGAGACAGACAGAGAAACAGTGATATAAGACAAAAAACAAAACTGGTTGATGCAGCAAAACTCGCCTGTCAGCTCAAGTGGAGATGGGCAGGACACGTGGCTCGGATGACAGACGGTCGATGGACAGAGCGAGTCCTACACTGGTACCCGCGCGAGGACAAGAGACCAAGAGGGCGACCTCGGCAGCGCTGGCGAGACGACATCGAGGAAGTAGGCGGGGGAGTTGCCTGGCCTAGAGTGGCGCAAGATAGAGCACTATGGAGACAGATGGAGGAGGCCTTCACCCGAAAATGGGTGTCCCAATAAACAAATACATATATGTAAATAAATACTAATTATAATATCATACAATTAAAACATAAATACAATTAAAACATAAATACAATTAAAACATAAATACAATTAAAGCATAAATACAAGTCAAACATAAATACAATTAAAATGTGAAATTAATTATTAATAAATTAATCTTAATTGTTTCTATATAATTTGCATGCAATATTAATAAATTAACTTAAAATAGGAATGATTTTTGTACTAAAATGAAATAATTTTATGTTATTTAAGCAAAATTAACTAAATTTGGAAATAAAGGGCTTCATTATTTTTTTCATTATTACACCTCGGACACTCCATGGAGTGTGTGCGTAAACTTTGCTAGGGCTGGTGGCGCGGCAAATGCAGCAATATTAAAGTATACGCGTCGTCACTCGTCCGGCGTTCAGCCCTGTCTATCCTTTAACCTATCCTTTAACCAATCCTTTGACGCCAGGGGTGGGGTGCGGTATCTGAATCAGCGCGGGGAAGGGAGCGGCCGTTCTGTACGGATTATCTCTTCTGTGGCTATGCGTTGCCCGTCAGACACGCGGAGTAGAGCAGTAGTAGTATTGAGCAGTTCTGGTGGTCATGTGTGGTCTTCATCATCTGTTCCACATCACAACATTATGCATACCATGAGTAAATGCACGAGCTATTATGAAAAACACAAAAATCAGTAAGGTCTGCCTATAATATTTGAAGAGTTCCCTCAATTTCTTCAGGATCCCATCATCAGATCCCGACCTGGTGTCAATGGGACCAATTGTAAGGTAAACCCTTTTATTGTAAGGTAAACCAATTATAAGGTAAACCCATTTATTTAGTGCGTAAGAGTTTACGAAAATTCATAATTATATGTCAACAGAAACTGATCAATTCAGTTTTGCATATATTAAGCAAAACAGCAATCTGAGCCATTATCCGCCATATCTTTTAATTGCGTTGTCCTAGAAGTTTTTTTTTACAGCTCTGAGAAACCCCAGACTTGAGTAATTAATATCAATTTCAACTTGATCTCGTCACGTGTACCCGAGAAGAAGGGTCTTGGCAGACGGAAGGACGGACAACGAAGCGTTCCTTTAAGGGTTCTTTATTTCCTTTTAAGTTACGGAACCCTAAAAGACACAAAGGCTCCTTAGAACGTGACTTTCTTATGACGAATTATTCAAAGGAAATCTTATTAAAGCTACCTCTATTAAATATTCATTCATTGTGTTTGGATAATGCGTGTGCCGAACAATCTTTATCATTGTCCTCTGTTTGCCCCGTGATCCTGGAATTCTTACTCCTGACTTTACCTCCGACCTTATGCATTTCTTATGACGCCGCCTTTGAAAGCTTTTGAGACAAATGTCAGCTATTTAAATGGAATATTCAGTATTGTAGCTTCCATTGTAGAAATTTACTATTCACTGTGTAAGCAGAATTGTTGAGTGTCGTAGACCTTTTTGATACTGACCCTATTACAGCAAACGTTTTTATGTAAATACGTAAAGTAAATACAATGAGTGACATTAACTACTTCTTATGTTTTAACATAAAAACAAATGTTTATTCTTAGGGTTCCGTACCCGAAGGGTGCCAAACGGGACCCTATTACTGAGACTTCGCTGTCTGTCCGTCCGTCTGTCTGTCTGTCACCAGGCTGTATCTCATGAACCGTGGTAGCTAGACAGTTGCAATTTTCACAGATGATGTATTTCTGTTGCCGCTATAACAAATACTAAAAATCAAAAGAAATTTAATATTAAGGGGGGCTCCCATACAACAAACGTGATTTTTTTTGCTCATTTTTGCTCGATAATGGTAGCATGTAGACGCTTAAAATGTTCACAATATATTGAGTATATTATTTACTTAAAAAATAAATAATTAAATTAAAATTAAATTAATATTTAGGGGGGGCTCCCATACAATTATTTTTTTGCGGTTTTTTATAGATAATGGTACGGAACCCTTCGTGTGCGAGTCCGACTCGCACTTGGCCGGTTATTATTTTATTCTTATCTACTTGATGGTTATAAAGAGTATTCTTGAGAGAGACGTCTTGTAAAAGCATATGCTGGAAATTTGGGCTTCCTCGTAGGTTTCAAAGCACAGGTTGGTCATTGGTTGTGCTACCGTAACGAAGAAGAATCTTGGTACATCACATCATCGTACACCGTATAGCTATTCAAATAAGTCCTCTTTGTGCACAAAATGTAAAGCACATTTCGCAGTACGCCTTCGCAACTCTCAGAAAGGCAAATAAAATCACAGATACTGAGAAGAACTTTCATAAAAACTGTTCCATCATTACCGTGTTGAAAGAAGTAAATTGGAACGAGGAATCTATTTAAAGGAATCGTGATCACAGCTGTGGATTGCATTTAAATGTTTCACTTAAGTCGCCAAATGGGTTGGAAACGGTTAAGAGGGTGGTGAAGAAATTCTTTCCCTGGCATTAAAATATGTAATGGGGAAAAATGGGGGAATAACAGATGGTCGTTGGTGCGGCGGCGAATGTCGAGACGGACCCCGGCCCTGGTAAGAGGGCCCCAGGGCGCTGCCAATGTGGGCTCAGGGAAATATCGCTGTTTGCCTAAAATATTGTTATTTACCCATCACTTTCACGCCGTATCCGAGGATAAACGGGGAAATAACAAACAAAAGTATTATCTTTCGCGGATGTGGATCAGTCAGACTCTATTATCAGAATAGATCTGCCCCCTATTTGAAATTGAAGGCGCTTACTTATTGAATATTTTAGATATGCAACTTTATGTTTGCCGAGCAAAGTATCACGTTACTTTTCACAACAAAAAGGTCAAAACGATGAAGTCGGCTACCAGACGTTTATTTCAATCATTCAACATATTGTTTGCGTAATACCCGGTCAGCCCAATGTCACCGCTGATACAATTATCATCTGTATATTATTATCTTTTAATTTCAATACCTTCCCCCTGTAATAAATGTTACAGTAATGTAATAATATATTACGCTACCTATTTATTTATGCTTGAGCCTTCCGCGGAATTGAAGAATAATATTGATGCTCATTTCTATCTACTTATTTCCTCATTGTTGTCTTTCGCGGTGTATCCTTATTTGATATCTGTCTATATATAATAAAGGTCTAATCCATACGGCGAATAGGAAACGAAGAATGAGGAAAATCTTAAAGACAACATAAATGCAATATTATCAATTAAATCGAAAACCCGAACTGTCAACACCTTATAGCATAATTATATGTGATTTGACCTATCAAATTAATTATTAAGTATGAATTTGTTAGAATTATGCCAAACCCCAGTTTTCTGGTGTCGTTAAAAGTAAAAGGTGATTAATCGAAGATTAATTTAAAAAAAAATGGCTAATAGCGAGGGCGCGAAAAAACCTGTTTTTACTTGTCGACGGTGCCGGTGCCGACCGAGACGCGCCGCGCGCGCTACAAACAAAACAATTTCATGCTCACGCTATAGACACTGCCAAGCCATACCCGACTCATACACGAATCGCAACCCGGGTCTGATGATGGAGCCGGAAGGTGGCCAAGGGAACTCAGTTACCAAACAACGCAAACCTATCGAGTTTGGGCTCATTTGATTTGTCTTGGCAAATAAATTGATACTGCATGAGGTCCAGGGTCTGATGATGGAGCCGGAAGGTGGCCAAGGGAACTCTATCACCACACGACGCAAACCTATCGAGTTTCGGCTCAGTTAATACGTCTTGACAAGTACGTTGGTCCCACATGAGATCCATGGTCTGATGATAGAGCCAGAAGATAGCCAAGTTGCCGCCATCTTGAACTTTTTAGTAACTGGGCTGATTTGCTTCAAAATCGATATCTAAGGATCCGATTAGAGTCCAATCATGATTCTGAAGTGAAATATTGAAAAGTCGCCGCCATTTTGAACTTTTTAGTTACTGGATCAATTTGATTCAGAAACGATATCTGAGGATCCGGTTGGAGTCAAATCATGATTCTATTCTAAAAAGTTGGCGTTGTTTTTTTTTAAATCTGACTTCAGAATCATAATTGGACTCGACTCAGATATACATTTTGAAGTAAATCCGTTCAGTATAACTAAAAAGTTCAAGATGGCGGTGACTTTTTCAAAATCTGACTTTAAAATCATGATTGGTTTCCAACCGCATCCTTACATATCGATTTGAAGCAAATTAGACCAGTAACTAAAAAGTTCAAAATGGCGGCGACTTCTTCAATATAAAAAAGGTTCAGGCTGTACGGCTTTGATTGCATTTGCCTTTCCGAAATTATAAATATAAAAAAATACATAAAAAGAGCTGGCATCAGAATCGCCTCAGACTAGCACCAGAGTACGTTTTGGTTAGTAACATACAAAGTACGCAGACTCATCGAAATAGGCTTGTGACAGGCTTGTGCACGGCTTGCAGCCGGCTTGTGCTCGGCTTATGCTAACCCAGCGTGCTTGTATTTTTGTAGAATTGGCGCCCTAGCTTACACACAAATTAGCAGCTTCGAAATACCTGTGGTAACTTTGCACTACTCGAAAAACCACGAAATTTTCGTTTTTTTTTGTATACTCTGTATATGTCGTAATAAATTATACGCGCTTTCAATAAAATATTTGAATACACTTTCAAAGAAGACTAAAATAATAGTAATACAGTGTACAGGTGAAAATACAGTAGATCTACGGTAATTACAAAGTATCTGGCAACGCTGACTCTAGCTGAAACGGTTGCAGCGGGCGCGGTCGCGGAGCGGCGTCGGAGCGGCGCGGAGCGGTGACGAAGCGGCGTCGGAGCGGGCGCGTCATCGTTTGTCCACGCCAAGGATCCATACCATTGTCTATAAAAACAGCAAAAAAACATGTCTGTGTGTGGTATGGAAGCCTACTTTAATATTTATTATAATCTGTTTTTAGGGTTCCGTACCCAAAGGGTGCCAAACGGGACCCTATTACTGAGACTTCGCTGTCTGTCCGTCCGTCCGTCCGTCCGTCCGTCTGTCTGTCACCAGCCTGTATCTCATAATGAACCGTGGTAGCTAGACAGTTGAAATTTTCACAGATGATGTATTTGTGTTGCCGCTATTACAACAAATACTAAAAATCAAAAGAAATTTAATATTAAGGGGGGCTCCCATACAAAAAACGTGTTTTTTGCTCATTTTTGCTCGATATTGATAATGGTAGCAGGTAGACGCTTAAAATGCTACGGAACCCTTCGTGCGCGAGTCCGACTCGCACTTGGCCGGTTATTTAGTATTTATTGTTATAGCGGGAACAGGAATACATCATCTGTAAAAATTTCAACTGTCTAGCTATCACGGTTCATGAGATACAGCCTGGTGACAGACGGTCAGACAGACAGACAGACAGACGCGGACAGCGAAGGCTTAGTAATAGGGTCCCGTTTGGCACCCTTCGGGTGCGGAACCCTAACGACGTGTACCAATAAAAATCAATCTATACCGGCAATATTTACCCGGGACGGGACCGACTAGTGACATCCCACTTTCCACCCTTCGTGACAAATTATCCCCGCTCCGGGGCGAGCGCTCATTGAATGATTGATTTATCTCCCACTCTATGGTTGTGCTAACAGGTGATCTACCACTTGATTTACTAACTCTAATGCTCCACCGATTCACTCGATCCTAATTCACGGATCGCTCCCTCTTCAAACTGATGTGACACGGGGAATAAGTTAATGCCGGTCCGTGGAGACGTCCTAGCAAGTTCATTCCTAGCTCCAACAGTTTAACAAAGTTACGCTGCCAGTCGATTTTGAAGTCACACATCTGTGGGTTGGTGGTTTTATTTGTGGTTGATTCGATGGAATAAGAGACGAGGATTTCGTTTTCGTATGATGTGAATGGTTTCCTATCTCATAAATCTAATTCGGATAGATATTCGATACCTTTTGGGTCTGGCGTACAATGCTATTGATTTTATGAATGAAATTAAGTTTAATAATAAAATTGATTCCATGATGGTTGTAATTGATGATGGTAACCCCGAAAAATCCTTTACAAAATCGCTGTTATATATTTCTGTTACGCACGACCCTATAAACGTTTAGAGTAAATCATAGTTTTAGCCACAAAAAAGTACAAGTGCTGTTGTCCCAACACTTACACCTGCAACCCAACACAAATACGGAGCCAAAGAGTATAACGCAAGTAACTCTGCATACATCAAAGAGGAATGTCTGAGGTAGACTTGAAAAGGGATGGGGTAAGTTGCGAGGGGAGGGGGAAGTGGTGTTACATCTGCATAAATAGGTAAAAGCGGTCACGTCACTGGACACCCGAGTGTTACATAAATCTACTATGGACCGAGAGCTGACAGCGGTTCTTCGATGTACGCTTCGTCGATAGGTTTGTCGACAAAAAACGGTGGACACGTCAGACAAATAATTGAATTCATTGATTCGTAAATATCATGAAATTACGAAAGGATTAATTTTTGTTTTACAGAGTGTAACAAAAAGGTGTAGTCATATTTTAGGAGGCTGTTAGGGGCACCATTCTGAGCAACTTTCACTATGAAACCGATTTGATCGAAGAACTTAATTTTTCACTTCCCAGTAGATTTTGGGCCGAGTTGTCAGCTGATTTGTATGAAGAAGTAAGACCTAACAACCCCCTGAAATATGATTACACCTTTCTGTTACATCCTGTATATTACAAATTGAACTGAAACTAAATGTTTGTATCTAAATAAAAGGAGGCGTTTGATTTTTGATTATTTGTATGGTCAGCCGATGCATTTTGCTGTTGGCGTATCTTCCATTCGACAAAGTGTGTTTCGGGGAAATAGTATGGCGCATTGATGGTCAAGTTGCTTTAGACCTTCCATTTAACTTGCTCTTTCTGCTTTATACTAAATTTTTATGATTTGAAATTACGTCGCAAGTTGCAATTAACTCGACTTCAAATAAACTCAAAGGTGTGTTTCCGGTAAATATAACGAAATTTTAGCCACCCAAACTAATTAAAATGTAGGTACAAAACTAATTTGCTGTAGATAATTTTTGAGGTAGGTGCTATGCCTTGAGAATCAGAAACTGTAAGTATTTTTTTTGTAGGCACCTACCTCAAAAAATATCGACACCAAATTAGTTTTGTACCCATTCAAATTTCATATCAATACATCACTACATAGTATAAAACAAAGTCGTTTCCCGCTGTCTGTTCCTATGTATGCTTAGATCTTTAAAACTACGCAACGGATTTTGGTAGTGATTCAAGAGAAAGGTTTATATGTATAGTACATGCATAATACATACAGGGTGTTGATTTGTAAAGTTACGCCCGACTCAGGGTTGATAATTTACGTATCGCTGATGACAAAATAAAAGTTTGAATTTTCCCTCGCATAATTTTCATTCATAAATTACCATCTGAAAATTTTCCTGAAATTACCTAAAAGTGTGGATACCCCCGCCAGCCACCGCGCACAAGTGCTAACAGACTCTCCCTCGTGCCCTGAGCCCCACCCCATCCCGTGCGACTCTTTTCAGACCACATTTACATGTTTATTTTTATTTTTTAAATAAATAATTAATTTAAAGAAAAAATACTGAACAAAAAATATAGAGTTCAGAGAGAGTTCAGAGTTCAAAATTTTTATTGACCATAAAATCATACATATTACTTAGTCAACGTCAATATAATATTAATATTTTTGTATACTACCGCCCGTTCGGAAGTTGTGGGCTTAGGGATGGAGCAAAGAAGGGCAAGAAACCTCCCCCGTACCTCTTTTAAAATATCAGAGCCTTAAAAATACAATGTTATGTATTTCTACTTAAGTCTAAGGAAATACACCGAGGAGAGACGTACTGACTCAGTCCATCGCCCCTCTTTGGATTTCTGTGCGCTGAGATGGTAAAGACCATGCAGTTTTGTCATCTAAATATTCTTTTACACTGTAATATGACTTCTTCAATAGGCCGTTTTTGACATAGTTTTTGAACCTCCTTTCTGGTAGGTCCGTTGCTTCATTAGGTATTTTATTATAAAAACTAACACATACTCCCATAAAAGAGTGAGCAACCTTACTGAGTCTGAACGCGGGCATAGCAATCTTATTTCTATTTCTAGTGCCAATACTATGATTATGACCTAAAGTCTTAAATAAACCTATGTTTTTTCTGGTATACATGATATTTTCATAAATGTATTGACAGGTAACAGTAAGTATATTGATATTTTTGAATTTGTCCCTTAGTGATTGCCTAGCATCTAGTTGATAGATAGCCCGAATGGCCCTTTTTTGTAAGACAAATATTGTGTTTATATCTGCCGCTCTCCCCCAAAGAAGTATTCCGTAAGACATAATACTATGGAAATAACTAAAGTAAACCAATCTGGCAGTTCCTACATCTGTGATGTGTCTGATTTGCCTGACCGCATAAGCAGCTGAGCTAAGTCTTCGTGAGAGACTAGTTACATGAGGACCCCATATATTTTTTTTAGCTTCAGTATCATGTAAATAACAACCTCTGAGCTCGGCGTAACTTTACAAATCAACACCCTGTATAGTGCACCGTGCATTGCAACCGCGGCGGATCGCTGTTGTAGTGTTCCGTGTTGCCGATGACACGCCCGGCTACTACTTATCGCTACTTGGTGGTATGTAGGAGTCGTAATACCCTTTCATCAGAGACTATGTATCCAATCGACTGCGCCTGCGGGGGAATGCGGCTCGCCAAACATTAGTTGTATTCAACATATGCAACCTATGTACGATGACGGGCCGCTAGACAGTTTCGCAGCGGCTGACGAATCACAGCTCTCTTACCTCGTCCCCCGTGCGTCGCCCGTAAATTGGTGAGTTGTGTTTCAAAGGAAAATGTGTCTATGCGCTCTCCACCGGATAAGTGCTCCCTGCCTTTCATCAACCCGCACTGAGCCAGCGTGGTGGAGTACGGCTCAATCTTACTCGTACGCGGGTAAAGGCTTGTGCCGCTATGTGGGGACATTAATGGGCTAAATTAACTAACTTTATTTACTTATGGCAGGGAAATCAAGGTAGCTTTGACAATGAAACCGATTTGATCAAAGCAATCACACTTCCACACATTTTTTACAAGACCACTCATCCAAGCAAGTTCACTAGCTCAAGTACTAAACTACGTTAGAATCTGCACGGTCGGTGGCGAGGGGGTGAGGGGGCCTTTATTTTCTATTTCCGAGCGAAGCGACGCGCGGTCTGCCTGAGACAAACACCGCAGCTAATCGCCTAGCGTGTCCTGCCTGCTACCCTCTAGAGTTGTTTACAGTGTCGGTCGATATCGATAGATCGACCTTACTACATTACTGATTACTTTATTCCACTAAACGATGATAGGTATACAGGTCATAAATAGTAAATGTAAAAGTAAATGCTCGCTAGGTCATGAATACCAACTAATAAATATCAGCTCAACCGGAAAACGAGAAGTGGGTCAAATTCAAGACGACATATTTGATGTCAATATACAAACTTAACATACACTGCAAGTTAAATAGAAGCTTTTAAAAGACGAGCATCACCATACTTGGACTTCTCCCTTCCTGGAATTGTGCTGTAAGCCTGTAAAACTGGTCATTGTACAATTGTACATGCTCGCAAGGGTTTTTTTATTCCTGCTTTTGTTTACCACGAATGTCAATATTTAACTGTCTGGTTTCTAGACATAAGCAGTGTGTTAAACCAAGTTCGCGACGTACCATTCATGTGCACAAAATAATGTAGTCCGTTAATTTATTGATCGATGGATATCGATTAACTAGACAAAACTGCTTCATTATAGTATTGTAGATTGTTTGGTAGATACCAGAATGCGCTAATACGTTATTGTGCAACCCAAGACAATAAAGGTTCTCAAAAACTATCGATAGATAGTCAACCTTTCGATAGACAGCACTAAATGTCTTGATGTGTCGCAGAAACTCACGTGTACTTTTAGTGGTTTGCCCTACGCCTTTGCTACGTGCCTTGACTACTTACTTGAGATCAGTTTGCGTATCCATGTATTTGTATGTGTTTGACTGTTTATGTCTGGGTGGTAGGCAGGAGTGATAACCGTGTTTCTTTGACAGTGTTGTTTTGCGTAGAAAAGGTGTTTGAAGTTTGAATCGATAAAACATATTTGATTTTTACAAAGTAGCAAAAAGGTTCGTGACAGAGATAATCAGTTCAATGTATGTGCCTCTGTGTCTCAGCCACATTTAATGTATGTGCCAGCCACATTTAATGTATGTGCGTGTTTGTGTTTGCCTCTGTGCCTCAGCCACATGTAACGTATGACGTATGTGCAGTGTGCATGTCTGTGCCTCAGCCACATTTAATGTATGTGCATGCCTGTGCCTCAGCCACATGTAATGTATGCGCATGTCTGTGCCTCAGCCACATTTTATTTATTTATTTATCTAAATTTATTGATAAAATTAATCAAAATAAACATGGTAACATTCACCCTTAGTTTTCCGAAGAACAAAGAAGATAGTCTAGTTATCCACTCGACTGTGGTTATCCCGCTCTGGTTATCTACTTTGTTTTTGTTCTAAAGAGAAAGAAATAGAAAATATTGTTAAATCATTCCAAAGAATAAACAATATTGGTTCAGTCGTGGTATTGCATACTTCACAATGCATCTGTAACAAAGTAATACCCTAGTTTTACCTTCGCTGTTAGAAAAGACATGTAAACAGAACCACCAACAGTTTATCACAAAACTTAGCGGTCCCTGTGAGCTTGTACTCACGTATTGGCCAAATATTTTGAGCATTTATCACATGTGTAAGTCAAGTTGGTCATAGTTTGAGGCGGCGGCAGTCCCTGTTCCCCTGATTTATGTGTTCTCGGGAGACCGCCTCATAAAGTGCTGCCACCTGGGCCCCTAACTCTAAATATTCATTTGTCAGGCTCTACCGTAAGTTTTAAAAGGATTGCTAATTTCTTAGATGGGTTTTGTTTTCTTGTTCTGTTTTCGGTAAGTTCAAGTGGGAATGAGTTCAAATGTTTAGGATCCTTAGTTGTAAACATAGCCTACGGTATTTGTGTTTTTTTATTTTTTCATTTAGCCGGCATGTGTCCCACTGCTGGACAAAGGCCTCCTATATCTCAGACCATTCCTCCCTGTGTTGTGCTGTGGTATTTATAGATTATTTTATTATACCTGGTTAGGAACATACCTTTGCATGTTAAAGCATACTTATATTTTTTGAAGCTGGAAGCAGATAAAACTAATTATCAAGATACATGTGGGGATATTTGCTCAAGATATTATTCCATGACATTCGATCGAGTCGATCGATTACAGGACAAGATTTCAAGTAAAAGACGATCAATCGAAGAGTTATTAAAAATGGCGCCACGTCATTGGCTGAGATGCGTTTGACACGAGACCATAGAGCAAGAGCAACACGGCCTCCCACGAGACTGACAGTTACATTAGATTGCTTTTCCAGAAACCGGGCGTATTGTTGCTCATTTATAAAAAGTATTATTATTTTAATTGCGACGTAAACGTTCACATGTTCGTTTGAGTTCGGTTGTGGATATAAT
This sequence comes from Argyresthia albistria, assembly GCA_963457715.1. NCBI lineage: Eukaryota > Metazoa > Arthropoda > Insecta > Lepidoptera > Argyresthiidae > Argyresthia > Argyresthia albistria. The sequence continues at coordinate 5,691,515 of OY735256.1, forward strand.
TCCTGTATACTCCCAGGAGAGGGTACAGTTTTGAAATGTGGGGATTTTCGATGAAATTTTGCGTTATCTATTTCAAAACACTTATTGAGGATTAGCGGTTTGTTTATTATCAAATTACTAGCTAGCGCAGGTACGAGTACGATATGTGAATATATGCTTTGATAAGTTAAGCCCTGTGCCCCTCTGTCAGGATGCCAATGTGTTCAACTTACTACTCGTATACCGACAAAAGATAGGTAGACAGAGGCTACCTTGGCCTAAGTTTATCCGGGTAAACCTAGCATTACCCGAGCCTCTTGGGTAAAGTCCGAAATTTCAATTAACTTCAATCTGTCTTCGGGCTTTAATACTAATAATAAAAGATAATTATTAATGTAGTTGGTTTTTCATTTTACAAATTATTCTGACATTACCCAGCCAGTGTTGGTCAAACCTAGGTCTATCCGGGTAAAGCCCGAAGACAAATGGAAGTTGATTGAAATTTCGGACTTTACCCAAGAGGCTTGGGTAATGCTAGGTTTACCCGGCCTCCTAGATTGACCCGTAACATATGCATTAGTAGTGTAGCGATAAATATACAGGTACATACTCTATATAGTAGCTTATACACACTTTATAATAACCCATGCTTGTCATATTGGTTTCCAGCGTTACGGGGAATATTCTACATTATATTCCAATAATTGGCTGGACGGGTCTTTCCTCCCGTAAAAGGAATGTATTACGTATTATGCGAAAGGCATTCATTATTTCAGTATGGAGGAGATAAGGTAACTTTCCTCTCTTTCTTTTATTAAATTAAATGAACCGGTCAATTTAGGGACCTTTAGTTGGAAATACACTGTAATTCGACTTTGTCCTTGTTAAATACAAGGATTACTACAAAATAATAATAGGTAATTTAATTACTGCCTGCGATTTGGGAGGCGACACGAAGTATACTAACGAAACTAATTAAAATTGGGTTTTGAAAATAGAATCTGTGGCCACCGCGGAAGTGCTGTCAGATTTGAAATTGAAATATAGTTTATGCAACAAATACTTAATTTACAGTGCATATCTGACATATAAAAGTAATCAATAATCTGTAGTTGTTGAAAGGGTGACCAGCACAGCTAATGATCGCAGACCGTGATCTGTGATCGCTGATTTGAGGTTGTTAGTTCAGTGCCTTTAGTTCCTTTAGTGGTTTTGACACCTCCCAAATAGCCCTCAGTCACTCATTAAACAATAGTTTATGATCCTGGTAGCACTAAATTACGAGTTATTTTAGTCAAGATACAACTCACTCGGTAGAAAGTGACTGTCGCAGCTATATTATTATTTATACATACCTACTTACCTACATACAATCCAGAAGGCGAGCCAAATGCGTTTGAATCCGTAAAACACTTCAACGAAGTGTGACACGAACGACACGTGTCTTTGCAAGTTCCGTCATATGGTATAATTTTGTCAAGGAGCTCATTGGCTGGCTTTGTGCACGCACATATCTCAATAGGCTTGCGTCCTGTAGTCCTGTTAGTCAAAATAGATACTTTTAAGAACTGTCAAAACGATACTTTTGTGCCTGAATTCTAAGTTAAAGCACTTCGTGACGTCATGTGGCGTGTGGAATCAAATGCTGTCTTTTTTTTCACAAAATTGACTTTATAAAATATATTTCCAGCAATTGCAATTGCAGGAAATATGCAATTCAAAGATGCTTCAACTTTATACTTGCTCTGAGGTTTATTTGATTACCCTGGACACAAGCCTATGGTCTCGCCTTTTTGCATGTATTTCATATTTTAGATAGCACACGAAACTCACGTCTTTCTAAGAAAAGCTTTAGGCAGACACATAAGTAGTAATTGGCTGCTGATTCGTAGACCTACCAAGCTCTTTTGTCGTGTAAAAAAAAAACAAAGCTCTTCCGCAAATTTTGTTCGGAAATGTCGCATTATTATCTACATAGGTAGCTTGATGGTTTTACAGTGGAAATTGGAACCAGTAAAGGGCACCATGCAGGGCCCGAATTCTACTGTACACAAGCATACCACAAGCCTGGCACAAGCTTCAATACGACGCATTTGGTATTCTACTAAAACCGGAATCGCAATTCACAAGTACCAGCCTACTTCGTATTCTACTGTCGGACAGTAGGCTGGCGTCAGGCTGGCGCTTGTGAATTGCGATTCCGTTTTTAGTAGAATACCAAATGCGTCGTATTGAAGCTTGTGCCAGGCTTGTGGTATGCTTGTGTACAGTAGAATTCGGGCCCTGGTATTATCTAGTTAGACAAGAGCTTCACATCGTGCTTCTGCGAAATCAACCTAATTATAGTATCTTCGCCTTTCACATCAACCCTTCACAATATATAGAATTAAGGTTTTAGGTACAGCCTATTGAAATTTCAAAATTTTCTGTAACTTTGTATTTGTCACAGAATTCTATAATAAAAATAACCACTTACTAACAATAAAAACCGGCCAAGTGCGAGTCAGACTCGCGCACGAAGGGTTCCGTACCATTATCTATAAAAAACCGCAATAAAAAACACGTTAATTGTATGGGAGCCCCCTTTTTTTTTAGTATTTGTTGTTATAGCGGGAACAGAAATACGTCATCTGTGAAAATATCAACTGTCTAGCTACCACGGTTCATGAGATACGGCCTGGTGACAGACAGACGGACGGACGGACGGATATCTTGAGATTTTAAGGTACTTTCCCTCCAGGGCCCATTCGTTTGTTCCACCCTGTATATGTGTGAACTGTAACTGTATTTTTCATGAAATACCCAAAAAGTTTTGTTCAAATTATCATCTTATGTCAGAATAACTTTGTAGCTAGTTGAAAAATAACATTTGAATTGATTCAAAGCTTGCCGCGCTTTTAGGGCCTTTAGTACCTACTAAACGCCGCCGTAAGCAGCACTGTCTACAACCTACTGGAAAACGTGAGACACCCATCTACAATTTCCGTACAATGAGGTTCACTCACTCATTATGTCAATGTCATGCAGACTGCAAAACATCATTTCAACGCACCAAAGAGTATTTAATTAAAACATCACTGGCAGCCAAACTTGAAGTGGCCAAAAGGAAAAAATGAATTTCTGAGCTCTGAGATTTGTATGAAAACAAAAGTAATTCAAAACTATTAATTTTATAATTATTTTCTAAAAGTTCTGCAGAATAAATAGAGACGTCGTAATTCATCAATGAATATTTAAAGTCTTTGTAGAAGTCCGGAGACGACATATCATTTAAATTTTGTTTCATTAAAAGAAGGCTTACCTACCAAAACAAAATGGCCTTGGTATAAAATTTTCAAGCGGGTTGTGAAGACGTATCTTGTACCGAGACCACTTTCAATTTGTAATATCTCTCGTATTTCAGTATTTGTGGTTGGTGCGGCAACAGATATACATATTCTGTGAAAATTTCAGCTTTCTAGCTATTACGGTTCGTGCAGGCGGACCCGGTGACAGACAGGACGGACGGACGGACGGACGGACAGACGGACAGCGAAGTCTTAGTAATAGGGTCCCGTTTTTACCCTTTGGGTACGGAACCCTAAAAATTAAAAGTTCTTACTAATTTCATTATAAATAGTTGATGTGTTATACATATAATAACATATCGTCACGCCTCTTGCCATAGAGTGGCAGAGGCACAACCACAGACTATATAGGGGGGCACAAGGCACAACTGTGCCCACTACATGTTATATTTATACTTTAACTCTTAGGTACTGTTTTAAGTAGTTATACAATCATACATTGTGGGCTATTTTTGAGGTGTCAAAACCACTAAACTAGAGGAACTAAAGGCACTAAACTGACAACCTTCAAATCCGACAGCTCTTGCGCGGTGGCCACAGATTCCATTTTCAAACACACCATTTTAATTAGTTTAGTTAGTATAGTTCGTATCGCCTTCGGAATCGCTGTCTGTGTGAAATTACAGCTTTCTACTTTCTAACCATATTTTGGCGCCCGTCGACAGTTGGAACTAACGTTTGACGATAGGTTCGTCGCGTTAAGTTGCATAGAACTAACGCCCCCTGTAAACGTCACTCAATTACCAAAAGATAGTTGGAAGTCTGTTTACCATTATTGATGTAATTTTAAGAAAAAAAAAAATATTCTACGCAACGAACCTGTAAAAAACGTTACTTCCGCAAGCCAAAAGATCATTGGTAAGCTGTACTCACAGACTATATTATCCAATTGACTGCGCGTGCGGGGGTGCGGCTCGCCAAACGTTTGTTGCATTTAACAAACGTTCGCATACGCAACCTATGTAGGCTCACGGGCCGCCAGACAGTTTCGCAGCGGTTGACCAATCACAGCTCTCTTACCGCGTCCCCCGCCGCCCGTAAATTGGTGAGTTGTGTTTCAAAGGAAAATGTATCTATGCGCTCTCCATTGGATAAGTACTCCCTGGCTGTACTACTGTAATGACAAATGATTTACTCTCTCTATACAATTACCTTCGCTCACACCACAGCCATACGATATTCCAATATGGATAGAGAGTAATGTTAATACGTCTTCAGAATTCTCGGAACAGACACCAATCAATCGGTCCTTACTCCATAATGGAGTCCCGTCCCTTGTATCCGACCATATAGTTCGGTGGCGCTATGCTCCGAAATGCAGAGATTGTCGCATTTACCTCTTGCATGCATACATATACAATACAGTATTGTGTGTAGCTCAGCCGTCTTGTAATTTTGCTGATTAATTCCCATTTGTCGGTGCTGTGTATATGTCGTGGTCAGATCGTAAAATTAACCAACTTGCAGTCCAACTGACAATTCTCTCCTACATGGGGCGCCTGAAGAGACGTAACATATTAGAGCTGGACAGCCTTTAGGGCATAACTAAAGAGTAATCCCAAAGGGGAATTACCTCTACATAACACCATCACTCAAAAAATCTGCTCATAGTCAAAGACTGATTGCACGATAAACTAATAACAAAAAAAAAAAAGATCGTAAAATTGATAATTTCATGGCCAACCATTTTCGTGAAATGGTGAAAGGAAAAAGTGTTGAAATCCATGTTTTTTTTCTTTTAAAACCATTTTAATTCAGCACTTCGTGATGTTTCTTTTTGATTTATACTACCTAATATTATCCAACTAAGCTCGGGTCTCTCAAGAGACGGATAAACAGGCAGATAACTTTTTTTGACACTTTTTGTGAGTGTGAAATGTCAAAAGCCCCAAATAAACAGACAGATAAACGCTAACTGAGGAATGAGAGAACGGCACTAACACGAATACTATTTAGGAAGCTTCGCTATGCTCTCCTCCTTTATTCTACCGCAGGCTCTTGCTCTAAATGATTTTTTTTTCATATTCAAACTTCGCTTCGCATGTATACCTGAATAGAGAGAGATACGATAAGATAAGATAAGAATCCGTGTATTCACTGATAAGATACACACAGATACAGTCGTCAATACTCAACCTGATTTAATACAGAGAGATGTCAATACTTAACCTGATTTAATTACGGCTAGTATACCCAAATATCAAGAGACTAATTAGCCCCAGCAATATACTAACATAGACAAGATAATCACGAAATCGGAGCTGTCTGCAAATCAATGGATTTAAGCGCGATAGTGCACAGAGTTTGCACCCATCATTGTATTGTGGAGTAAAAATTATATACTTTATTTATTACTATACTATTATGGGTGGGTACCTGACACAAATTATTCATATAAAACCGTAATTTATAATCACTTCAGACTGAATTGTGCGTCTCCCACCCCGAATGGGGAAAGTCGTAACGTTATGATGTCGCTGTGTTTGTTCAGTCTAAATTGTTTACTGCACTGCTAATAGACGTTGTTCTCACCACGGAACACAAAAAACAGTGGAACTGTCAAGTAGGCGTGGCGAGTGTGCCATCGTTAAGCATCCATAACCACCACACCATTGACCATAAATCGCCGTAGTCCGTCACAGTGATTGGTCCGTGACAGTTGTGCAAATCTCAAAATCGAGTAATAGAAAAAAGCGGTAGAGATGCCTTATTGCTCCATTTTGGAATGAAAAAATGCTAGCCGCACCAAAAATATCACGCATGGTGGGATTTCTTACCATCGGTAATTAATATAATTTTAATCAATTTCTCATTTTTCTTTCCACGCGCGCTCAATGCTGCCATCTAAACTTATTTACTTCCACTACTCGACGCTAGATGACGTAAAGTGGTATGCATATTTTGGCTTTGTAACCGAACGTCGTAAATAACAAACATGTTCAATATAAAGTGAACAGTATCACTCAGATATAAGGCTTAAAATACATTAACTGGCAGTGGTTTATAAACTCATTTTTAGTGAAATGCTACGGCCAATCATGTTCAAGATTCCTTTGTAGTTTACGATTTGATAGTGTGAGTGTTGACGACATCGGTTCTGATAGTAATCGAGGCGTATGCTGCTTCCACTGTTTTTTGTGTTCCGCGGTTCTCACCTATAACCGTTTCCAATCCTCCATCTGTCTAATCTCCATTTCGTATAAGGTGTATTATATTCGCCCAAGTTCAGCTCAGTTCAGTTCAAAATTTTTACTGACCATAGTTCAGTTCAGTTCAAAAATTTTATTGACCATAAAATCATACATATTACTTAGTCAACGTCAATATAATATTAATATTTTTGTATACTACCGCCCGTTCGGAAGTTGTGGGCTTAGGGATGGAGCAAAGAAGGGCAAGAAACCTCCCCCGTACCTCTTTTTAAAATATCAGAGCCTTAAAAATACAATGTTATGTATTTCTACTTAAGTCTAAGGAAATACACCGAGGAGAGACGTACTGACTCAGTCCATCGCCCCTCTTTGGATTTCTGTGCGCTGAGAAGGTAAAGACCATGCAGTTTTGTCATCTAAATATTCTTTTACACTGTAATAAGACTTCTTCAATAGGCCGTTTTTGACATAGTTTTTGAACCTCCTTTCTGGTAGCTTCATTAGGTATTTTATTATAAAAACTAACACATACTCCCATAAAAGAGTGAGCAACCTTACTGAGTCTGAACGCGGGCATAAAATCACACAGATTGCTTAGTCAAGCAGCTCTGGGTTCCACGTCTGATATACCAATGGGTACTATTGTTATACGAAACCAGAACACTTCGAAGTACTCGCAATTGATACACGCTGGTATTGAATGCACCTTGAGACTAATATTCTGTGATCAGTAAAACACAAAGCCCGGAGGCGACGTGCTCTGGACAGGAATCGTATCTACTGTGTTTGCAATCTGGCTGGAATATGCCTGATGTGGACATCATGAGTTCCTAATTGCCTACTCTTAGAATAATCCAAGTGCGTACAGATAGGATGGAGCTTTTCCAAACTAAACTGACGCGCCCCACTACCGCAAGCAAATCGCAAATGAAGGAGTGGGGTGCGTCATTTCAGTTAGAACAAGCTCTGATAGCTACTCAGCGAATGAATTTATCTTTTGACAGCTCAAAAGCAATTCATACATTTGTGACATCTGCAATGTCAAGATTATATCTTTGCTGAAAACAATATTGCTGCCAAAATTCAAATTGACAGAAACTGCGTACCTACCACCACAGATACTACTTTAATAATATAGTAATACAGATAGACCACCTAGAACAAAATATGACACCGGCGTAAACTGAGATGCTACGGAAGCTTCTTTAGTTTGAGGCCATTATCGCTTGGTGCAGCACCATCGAAAAATTGCAAATACCACGAGATATAAAGGATTTATTCTTAGATTAAGGATTATGTTAACTGAAACCATGGCGTTTAAAGTACAAATTTTGCTCCTCACGCCATCTCTATTTTACGAAGGGTTACTAATTCTAATTTGTATGGGATGAGCACCCTGTGGTATCACGTTGTATCTCCGTTAGTTCCTGCACATATGGCCGGTTCCAATAACCGATATAACCATGATCAGGGGGTTATTAGAGTTACATTTGACAGTTGTATGATATGAGGTTTAGGTCTAATTTGACACTGGTAATCTGCAGATCAGTGAAAGATGAGGATATTGAAACCGTCTGCTAGTCCACCGCATCGAACAAAATAACAAATAAAATAACAATAATAATATTAATAATTAATATAAACTTAGTTTAAGGTGCCAATGTATCTTTCATCTGTATATTACTTTGGTAAATAAATTGCATTTTCATTTATTTAAACTAAATGATATTATAAAAAATATATAATATACTAAAAATAAAAATAATTAATATATTTTTATGACACTTTTTCTAAATCTTCTATTATTGCTAAATGAAATGAGTTATGGTGCGGTGAGCAAGTAAGGACAGCTCAAACATTGACGCTTGGCATTCTTGATTTTCTTAGCAATTTGCGATGGCGCATATAATGCTTGTAACTAAAACACTAATAGTGATTAAATTTTCCTTCGCAACCAACAGACAATAGTAATAGAATGTAATATAAGTAGAACTTAAAAAGTAAGCTACCGGTACATCTAGCTCCTCACATGTATGGAGATGTAACTACCAACGAGGTTTTATTGCACCCTTCAGGAGAGTAACTAAAGTGTTGCATGTAAATAACGCTTCTCGCGGAAACTACAGTGACTTGGGCAAGTTGCAGAATGGCAGGAAATGCAGAACGAATGTCTTTACTTTTGCATGCTGTGGATTTATGCCGTCAGTGCAATGTCGCACATCGAGTTACGTCGTTTCTTTCCATATTTATTGATGCACCATCCTAAATTGAATGAAAACAAAGTAATACCTACTATTATATAATTTTTTGCCTGTAATAATTTCGATCTTTACGATGTTAAATATCCGCTTTTAACGAAAACGATTATGCCCTCACGAGAATTTGAACTCACGACCTACGGATTGAGAGCCTACATCATACCGGGTGAGCTACCACAACGAAGTACGCGAAATACTATACCATCATATTGAAATGCGTAGGTGTATCAAAACACATCTCTTGTATGGGGACCCCCTTTAATTTGAAATATCTATCGTATTTCAGTATTTGTTGTAGTTGCGGCAACAGATAACACATTCTGTGAAAATGTCAACTTTCTAGCTATTACGGTTCGTGCTCTAGGACCCGCTGATGGACAGATAGACAGACAGACGGACGGACAGCGTGGGCTTAGTGATAGGGTCCCGTTTGGCACTCTTCGGGTACGGGACCCTAAAAACACCCCTGAATAATAATGTATTAGACGTAATCAATAAATAGTCGTTGTATGGTACGCGTTGTGTAGCGTACCCCCTGTCACCTCTCTAATCTAGTCGGACCATCTAGTTGGAGCACGTCTTCAGCGCATTTGCCTTCCATTTGGCCAATTATAATGTGCTTCTCCAGTCGGTGCCTAGGTGAACGCATTATGTGACCGAACAAGCCGTTTTGTAATCTTCAGTTCACTCAGAATCGACACGTTTGTTCTCATAGCGGTCCACGGAATTTTGAGTAGTCTTCTCGAGCACCACATTTCGAACGCATCGATTTTGCTGCGTTCCCGGCTCTTCAGGCACCAGGTTTCTGCACCGTTGAAGATCGAGAATACCAGGGCCCGGACAGGACGAACCTTTGTTATGCTGCGAATACTCCTGTTCTTCCAGATCTTTTTCAGGTTGGTCATCGCGCTTTTGGCCATGCCAATACGTCAGCTCAGCTCTCTAAAACAACTGCCATCGCTACTCAGCATCGAACCCAGATACACAAACTCTACCATCTACCTTTTCATATCCATCGAGGACGTTTGAAGGTTGGAGTACTTGTCCTCGGTACACCACCATGATCTTGGTCTTTGACTGGTTGATCTTAAGACCGAGTTAAAGACTCATTAACTTCATCTTCAATTCGCATGAGGAGTGCCACCATTTCTTCTTTGCTGGACGCAAGTACCTACTGTCGGTGTCATCTGCATATCTGAGGTTTGTCAGCTTTTCGCCACCCACTGTTACTCCGCCGCTCCAGCCCTACAGCTGCCAGTCTTTCATTATGTATTCGCCGAACAGGTTAAATAGTTTGGGTGAAAGTATGCAGCCTTGTCGTACACCTCTCTCCCAGTTCTTAAGACTTCTGATTGCGAGTCTTCTAACTTTACGAAACTGGTTCCCTCGAGGTATAGATTCTGGTTCAGGAATGTGAGATGTGGAGGTATACCCATTTCATCGATCATGATATCGAACATAATGGTCCATTGAACGCAGTCGAAAGCTTTGGCGTAATCAATTAAACTAAAAACCAAGGGCTTATTGAACTCACGGCCTTTTCAATAAGTAGGCGGACGTTCAATAATTGCTCCCTGGTCCCCTTCCCGGAAACGAATCCTGCTTTTTCGCACGGAATTTGCCTGTCAATAGTGAACGCCAAAAGTGTGTTCAGGATGTGCAGCATGACTTTACTCGCATGTGACATCAGGGAGATTGTTCGGTAGTGGTCACTAAGTTACTCTATGGTGGTCACATCTGAAGCTCTTTTTATGAAGCGGAATTACTGCCGATTGTGTCCAGTCCTCCGGCCATGCACCCGTTTTCCATACCTTCTGGCAGATGGAATGCAGGATTTTAGTGCCTTCTGGTCCTAAGTGTTGAAGCATTGCTGCTGATACTCCATCAGGTCCCATTGCTTTACGCTTCATCCTCATTACGGCTGCTTGCACTTTGGATAACAGTATGCCAGGTTATTCAATGTGATCATCCCATCTCCTGTTAACCTCGAGCCCTCCTTCTTCCCGATATGGCTCGCTACAGTATTCCCTCCATCTTCGCAGAACCTCAGTGAGGTCTGTTTAGGCGTTACCATTACTGTCGTCTTCGTCTACAATCCAATGGGCTTAAAGGGCTTGCTCAGCTTTTTGACTTTTTCAAACAGGTCTCTTGTTTGTGTCTCCACTGCGTGCTGCTCTATCTCCTCACATATTCTGTTTATTTGGTCGTCCTTGTCTCTCCTTACTAATCTTTGCAGCGGGTAATATGATGGCGGAAATTGTAACAAATTGACAAAAAAACATGCGTGAGTTCGACGAAAACGACACGGGGCCGGCCGCCGCGTACCCGCATAAAACAAAATAAAATGGATCGGGCAACCCTACCTGCGAAAACGTCTACAAACAATGTTAGCGAAAATTCAATCTCGCAAAATAGAAAATATTTTTACGGTCAATGAATATGAAAGTGTGGACGGGGGCATTACAGCGCAGGTTATGTTGTCTTAGCACTAAAGTTTAGTCTAGCACGCTGAATATTACTCTCTCGGAATCGCGGTATTCATGGTCTGCTCTAGACTGTGCGGTATACGCTTTTTTTACTTCGTACGCAACATTGAATTTTAAAACACTTTTGAATAAACCCGACCACGTTTAGGAAAACAAAAAAACAAAATATTCGAAGAACATCGTGTACATAGTTACATAATATATGTAAGCACTTAATATTTTGAAAAGTAAATTAAATATGTATAAGCGGTAAACAACATGAAAACAAGGTACCTACCAAATATGAATTCACTTCACTCAGACATTGTTTGGAATTTATTCCGAATGAATTTGCAGCCAAATACAAAACGGTGTGTAACTACCACGATACCAAAGAGACTGTTAATAATGGCATTGTTCAAGTTAAATTTGGTTTCGTTGTACAAAAGTGATGTTTGCCACAAGTACTATGAGTGAGTCGAGTTTTGTCGGGTAGCTTGATACTTTTGGTTACTTTGAAATTGTTCGCTGTATTGTCTAAAGTCTTAAGCTTTATTATTAGTAAATGAGCCGTTGAAATGTTTTAAACACAAACACAGCGTTTACAAAAGTGTTTCTTAGAAATAATTTTTATTACAAAAAGTAAACACACACACACACACAGAGTAAAAGTAATTACACCTGTGATGTTTCAACCAGGTGTTTTAAAAGCATACCATGTCTCAATCCCCACGACTAAATCACACACAATTTAGAAAACTATTATCTTACTTGTATTTTAACACGCTTTTATTAGCTTCACTCGTATGTATGTATGGTATGCATGTTTGTAACGGAATCTTCGAACACTCTTTTGACCCACTTCCCGTGATCTGATTGAGCTGAAATTTTGCGTATGAAAGTTGGATGAAAATGCAATAATTTTCTGATTTGGAGCTGATCTGATGACAAAGGTGAGAGGAAGGTGGCCATGGGAACTCCGTTACCAAACGACGCAACCCTATCGAGTGTCGGCTCATTTGATTTGTCTTGACAAGTACCTTAGTGAGGTACCCGGATGAGGTCCAGGGTCTGATGATGGAGCCGGAAGGTGGCCACGGGAACTCTGTTACCAAACGACGCAACCCTATAGAGTTTGGCCTCATTTGATTTGTCTTGACAAATACTTTGGTCCCGCATGAGGTCCGAGGTCTGATGATGGGGCTGGAAGGTAGCCAAGGAAACTTTGTTACCCGACAACGTAACCCTATCGAGTTCGGGCTAACTTGATTTGTATTAACAAGTAGTTTGGTCATGAGGTCCATATGGTTTGATGATGGGGCCAGAAAATAGCCAAGGGAACTCTGTTCCCAAACGACGCAACCCTATCAAGTTTAGAATAAAAAGTAAAAAATAATTCTATAAAAAATTAACGAGAAAATTAATTTAATATTGGTAAAAGTGTGGGGTGCTTTATATTTGTATTTCAATTTTACACTTACTCGACATTTCGTAATAGAACTAGTAAATAAATTTTAACAATTGGTATCGATCACCCCACGGTTTTACCAAAATATCATTAATTTTGTCGTTGCTCAATTAAATAATATTTACTATTACATATTTATTTATTTTTACTTTTTAGTTCACATGAATTGTGTTTTTTAGTTCTTTAAAACTATAATTTATTTATTTTTTTCCAGTAGGCTCGCACCTCTTAGAGATGCCGTAACGAAAGCGGAGAAAGATCTGATCGCATCTGCGCTTATTAATCTCTATACAAAATTATCGACTTGTCCTATTACGTTGGAAGATACGACATGCCTTTGTCGCGCGCTCATTCACTGAAATTTTAAATCGAATCCCTGGCGTTTCCTTCTCAGAAACCAATCCCGCAGCACAATACATCTCAGCCACAATAGCAGTTATTATGGCTGCAGGATAACTGTAATCGGAGCGCGATAGTTAGTAGTTTATGAAAAATGTGAGTACGTTTAGTATTGTGGTAGCGTGAGGTAGGGACGCAAATACGTGTAGGAGAAATTGTCAAGAGATGTGTTTTGGTTCGAAATTATTCAGCCGAAAACCTACTACGGAGGCTTATTTTAATTAATTGAATCTTTACCAAGTTCCAAGAGAAATTATCATCACTACATAGTATAAAACATAGTCGCTTCCCGCTGTCTGTCCCTATGTATACTTAGATCTTTAAATTAAAACTACGCAACGGATTATGATGTGTTTTTTTTAAATAGATAGAGTGATTCAAGGGGAAGGTTTGTATGTATAATACATGGATAATATAGTGCACCGTGCATTGCAGCAGGGGCGGGTCGTTAGTAATAATGATAATCGAAATCTAATCGAAAATACGAGACATCCGACATCGGAAACAACGGAAAAGCGAGCATGAAACCACTACCTTTGGAGCTCTAAATACTTTATTTAAAACCGTAATCCTTTGCGTTTGCAGCACCTCCTTTTTGATTAAACCTACACTTTCTTAGAAAACCTGAGCTTGATATGGCATAACTCAGACATGAGCAGTCAGTGTTTTCGTGTACACAGTATATCAGTGCAACTCTACACACCCTCTCACACACACTCATTCATACTCAAAGAGAGGTTCTTCCTTACACTCACTAATTCCGTTTTTTGTAATGTATTAATTTAAATTTTCGCACTTTTAAAATATATTTTTACTTAGATGTAACGTATTCTAAATTTATTAAATTAAATTTGTCTTCTTAAATGAGATTAAATTAATGTATTTACTGTTTCTCAATCTATGTTATCACCAGCACGTATCATGTAACTAGGAAGAGCGCCGAATCTGAAATACAGGTTAATCCTAGCTCAGGTTCAGATGATTCTGTTTTGTCTGACACAAATGCTCCGTATTAATTAAGTCTGCTATCTAATTGTGAACCTTTAAAATTATTATTATTATTATACAGACCTCGCATATTACATACTTGCATTTCTGAGAATAAAGTAAACCCTAAACAGATGTTGGCTATAAGGCCCGTAATAATAAACCACTATCAGATCTCGGAGTGTTCTCATTGTGACATAATGAAGATTCTATACGCACATTATTTATATACAATTAACTTACTACTAAAGGAGGTTTAGCTACGGAATCTATCTATCTATCTATCTCTCTCTATCCACTGATGTCAATTTATTAATACAGGCTTTACTGATGTCAATTTATTAATACAGGCTTTACCGAGAAAAAGTTTGGGTGCAAGAATTTCGCTTTTCTGTCCCCATAATAGCTCTTTGTTGGGTAATTCTAAATTAAATCACCGGGTATTCGTCACGGATAATTTCAGTCGAGGTGCCCGTCGGTCCATTATACTCTCCTAATGATATTACAGCAGATCCAACACACCAAAGAATTGGATAAGCTTGGTATTATTCAGGGATTATCATCTGATTTTCTGAGCGTTCGACTGAAAAAAGTATGCCTTTGTTGTATCACACAACCCTATTTCTCTTTGAAATATCTCTTGAAGGGACTGATTTAATGATATGCTTTCATGCAATCACTCCTTAGATGGGATACTGTTAGAGTATGCTTATGTGAATCAATTTACAAAGCTTCCATTTATCATGTTCAAGCTCTTTATTCTTCAATATGAGGTATTATTATCTACATTCATCTCTTTAGGTACTAAAGATATTGAAAGGCTTATTGAATCTGCTGTATTGGAGGGTACATGGAAAATGTAATAAAATTTATGTTAGCAGAAGCAGTCTAGTCTAAGTCTTTAGACGAATTATTATAAAATCTGGCTAAAAGTGGGCACCCTTGTGTCTCTGCCACCCCGTATGAGATGACTAGGCTAGGCAAATAACAAGTACCTAATGTAAATAGTTGTTGTTTAGTTAGTCGACTT
The DNA here is from genome assembly GCA_963457715.1 of Argyresthia albistria. Lineage (NCBI taxonomy): Eukaryota > Metazoa > Arthropoda > Insecta > Lepidoptera > Argyresthiidae > Argyresthia > Argyresthia albistria. Next base: position 5,706,600 of record OY735256.1, read on the forward strand.
TTTTACAGGATATATAACTGAACCCCAGCAAGCAAGCTTGTAAAACAGCGGACATTGTAACAGATATTTTGGTACTCGAACTTTAAAATTTCCAAATGAAATAGTCAAGTTAAAAGAGAGTTGAGTTGAGACCGAACGAAACGAGTCACGCAAAGTTGTAAAGCATGAAACTGTAACGGAAAGTTTGTAACAAATCAAACCGTAAAAACTTCGTTTCGATGGAGGCTTCCGATAAAACGCTGGTGCCCCGCCCAACCACCGGATTCAGTTCACATCGCAACTCAGTCACAGCCGCGACGCGTTTCAGAGAATAGGTCCACGCATTTAAGGGGGATTAGGTGCAGTACAGCAAATAACTGTGTTTTTCCTTTTAGATTTTTGCTGGGTCATTAGAGCGGAATTCGAACAATGCCAAATTTATTGATCCGCAGTAACTTTTAGGAGCTGGTTAAAAAAAGTCAATGTTGTAAATCAATCAAAAGTAGGCTTGAACTCATTGCATTAATTACCTATTTTCTGGTTATTGCAGTGGTTTTCTAAAGCTTTTAAATTTTTTGAAGTAAATCCGCTATCTACTGCCGGATAGAAACCGAAGAGAATAATGAGAGCAAATGAAAGAAACACATTTTTCGCTTATTTTGATTTATTGATTTGATGATTTTTATATTGTCTTTATGAAATAAAAACCAAAAGTTACGTGTAAAGGGCACTTTTTCTCAGATACAGTAATGACTACAAAAATGGATACGTGTCTCTTAATCTTCATAACCCACTTCTCTAGATTTTATGTCATAATGAAAAATACAGTTGAAAGCCAGTAGCAAGGCCGTTGAGAATGTCGCTATCGATTTGACATGAATCCAAGCCGCAACTTCTACGAATTGTACTTAATTTATATGGAGAACCAACCATCTGCTTGTTTCTTCTTAGTTCAATTCAGATTGCTCTGTTAAACAACTGCATTGAACACAGTAAAAGACAATGTGTTGTACGTTGGAAACACATTGCTTACATATTTACAGCCTTCGAACAATACCTGGACATTTATGACATATTTTAAGTTGACTCTTTAGTTCTCGTTTCATTTATAAAATATCATCAAACATCATTAATAAAACATTCATTTAGAATTGTTCAAGATACAAATTCACATGTAATATTATAATTTTGTTTATATATTATCATATCATTCTTCCGCCGCCGCCGCCTTCTTAACTTATAACTAAGAGTATCGTATGCCTGACGTATACGTCTATATCACGCAGAAAAAGCATACATTTTAGAAGCAGTAAGGCGTTAAAAGGGAATCTGAGACGCCGTAAACCAGAACAAAGGTGGAGTGGAGTGGTGGAGTGAGTAATAAAATTTGTAAACGGGGCATGATACGGCCACTTGAGCGCCGGTGTCGCGGGCGGCTGCCAAAACGTAATGAAAATGAGATAATTCGCTCCACGCGAACGCTCCCGTCGTAACAGCCCTTGGGGGGCGTAAAAACAGCCTTAAAACATTTTGAATATAGTTTTCATGAGCTTCTGTAAAACGCGAGCAAATTATTTTTTTTACCATCGCTACTGCGCTTAAGTCTGGGGTGGGCATTTCATGTTAAAATCGTGACAAACATGGCAAAAGCTTTAAAAATGCTTATCAAACTTTCTGTTTCGTCAAGCTAACTATATGTACACATACAAGATAAGCATTAATAAGCAACCAAGAATACGAGAATAGTGTGAAAAGTAAAACACAAATTTAGACGCGACCACTAAAAACTTACAAAACTGTAGTGCAAAGTCTAAAGTCTAAAGCTTACCGCACTTCGTAGCCTACTCAACTGCGAAACCGTAGCTACCGTAGGCTCGTAGCACAAAGCGTTACGGCGTAGCATCTGGCCAAGCGCCAAGTTACCTGTTGTAGGCTCTTTGGCGTCGTCGTAGTCGCGAGCTGTGCTAACTGTTGCATGTCTCGTAAAAATACTATGTCAAGTGGATTTGATATTGCATTGTTACGACTGAAGCAACAGTTTCGTTACAATTGGATTCATAAAAGTCCAAACAAAGTTAAAATCTATTTGTAAAAATAACAGTGCAGCTACGTAGTGTTACGATAAATAGTAATATGCTATTGTAATTTATGTAGGCGAGTATGTGTATGTGTGACTACCCAAATGATGTATTATTTAGCAAAACATATACAGACGTTACAGGTACTCATAATCATCTACTCATTGCATACACATGTGGTGAGGCAGTCGTTTCTTGGACACGTATGATATGTTTTCGAGTATGTAAGCTCTCACAGCAACCCATATTTTTAAAATATCGCCAACATACACAATTTATCTCTTATCTAGCAATTCATTTAGGACTTACCCACATGAATTTGGGTGGAGTTTCAAGCACTTTTAAGCACTGTCATAATGTAGAGACAGCCTTCTCTGGCACTCAGCCAGTGCCAGCACCTGTTGACTTCTAAACACTTTTTGTGTGATAGTACTTTTGAGGTTTACGTGTCTCTGGCCCAAATGCGCAACAGACAATAGACAAGGTTGACGGATCATTTATATCATACGGCCTTACGGCCATTGTGTTTCAATGTATTAGAAGCCCAGCGTTGGCTGCTTACCGGAAATATTCTGGGATGCTGTCAAATTATATCGTACAAGTATTTATCTAATTAATTTCAAAATTGTTACAGGTAAAATCCTGAATCTGGCTAACGGGTTATGGATTTATACGAGCAGGATATTATCAACCAGGTATTTATAAATTTGATTACTAATTTGCATGCAAGTATCTAAATTTTAATTATAATTTCGCAATATCATGGACAAATTATACTAGTAATGACAACCGCCACATACAAAAAATCGTACCCTGCTACAAAGTAAATTCTGTATTATTCCAAGATGTCACTATTATTCTCGTCAGCTTGGCTACCACCACGAAATATCAGAAATGGCGCTAATTGTCATTAAATTAAACTACATAGGTCCATATGCACTAAAAATACTTACCATGATTACCATGATATTTATAGCTGTCAAAATGTATGAAATATATCAAACTTAATTGTGACAATTAGTATTTTTGGTGCAAGTGACACTAATACTGTGATTACTACACAAAAAGAAAATCCGATTAATTCTACTGTTTATTGAAGTAAAACTTCTTAGGGCACGGGGGTAAAATTTATTTAACCTCTCAACTGTGGGTTATTCATATATTTGCTTTTCAATTGCTACTAGCCGGGTGCTATCACGAGTGGCTAAGAAATGGTAACGGAAATTCGAAACGGTGACGTCAGGATCGGCTGAAGACTTTTAAAACCGCAACTATTTTCAATACGGCTTTTAACTAATCAGATAAGATAATAATACATTCGTACAATAAAGAATGTTAATTAGTGAGAGAAGAAAAACCTGATGAAACGTTAACACATAAAAATTATTTTAAGCATTTTTCCACGAGTTCTTGATTTCCGGTATGGCCAAGATGGCGCCGCCGCCGCCGCCGCCGCTGGCTGGGACAAACACAACATAATTGCCAACTAGCAAAACTGTTGAAAACAGGAGGTTTCCAGAGGAGTGGCTAGATGGCGTTATGTTGCATGTTATTGCAAAATGGTGCTTATTTCTAGCGACGGCAAAGGTCACGGAATCATATTGGAATCACGGAGTATTGAGTAACAACTCTTATTTACCTATATTTAATTATTTTTTTCTTCAAGTTCTACAAACTAAATACAGACGCAGTAAATAAAATTTATGAATGAATATTTAAATGCTATTGGCTGTTGAGAAGTCTTTGTACATGTCTGGGGCAGTCGTCCATATATTGATTTAGCCATCTTCTTTGTCATTAATCTGCGCGACTGAGGTGAGTGGCAAGCCTTATGGTAACCCCGCAGGTACACATTAACTTGGAATAGTTGAAAATACGTACTCGATCAATTAAATAAAGGGACTGGGCACAGAGACAAGCAAAGCAATGCATACATTTGAGCGAGACGGCTTAAAGACGTGACGTCAGATGGTATATAATCTGAGCGAGATGCAAATAGTAGTGACACTATTGAATGAGTTAAGTATATCACCACGAGCGCGACAAATTTTAGATAAGGAATGGTGGGAAATAAATGACATGACGTATTAAAAGTAAGTACAAGTATAAAATAATTTCAAATATCGGACGTCTGAAACTTAAAAGTAACTTGAAGCAGAGATTGGATCTCAAAATTGGAAATTTAAATCTCTTTTAGTATAGGTAGGTATAGGTGTATAGTATAGGTACCACTTAATGATCTAGCTACAGAAGTTTTACTTCTAACACGTGTACGGTGCTACACGCGTATTTTTTTATTTATTTATGTACAATTTACAAAGTCAACAGCACAAAAACAGTTGAACATAGGCAGTACTATAGTTGTATAGTATAGTAGTAGCTCCATCTAGCTGCAAAATTTGAAATACAAAACCGTGTTAAAAGTATGAAGGTTGTCAATCCTCTAGTATAATTCATCCATACAATATACGTGTGACTTAAAAAGAGGCAATTTTTTGTAAGCAATCCAACGTTTGCGGGAAGCTTTTCTAATTTCACATATCGCCCTGAACGTACTTAACTAAACTAAATACTAAGTTTTAATAATATCTAATAACTTCTATAGCATTTTAGCGAAATATCTTAATTCTTATACTCTTGTTATTATTTTAATAATTTGGAGTAAAAAGTTGTGAAGCAAGACGCCATATTTGTTATTACAATCTTAGACTGTTTTCCCTAAAATATGCAGGCGAACGCTACAAAATATATTCGCCACGTTGTGTCATTTGAAAAATTCTAATTAAGGTCGACCAGCTGTCGTTTTTTAGAGATCCGCGTGAGATCCATGTACTGAAGTTTTTAAGTACCTTTAAACAACACGGGTGGCTATTAAAACATGTACAAGCGCACTCGAACAGTTATAGTGGACCAGAGAGTAATATTTAAAGAATTTTTAATTACCGGATCTGTTATACTTCGAACAATCAGTTTGCTATAAACTAAAAAAAAAAGTTTTCATTATTATTATTTTTTAACCAACTGGGCCACTAAAAAAAAAGTTTTCATTATTATTATTTTTTAACCAACTGGGCCACCATGGACTGGCATGTCGACGCATGTCGCGCCATGCAGCACTGAATGATGTCATCCGCCGGGCTCTTTTCAGTGCAGGCGTTCCCGCGATGCTAGAACCATAAGGAATATCGCGGTACGATGGCAAGAGGCCGGACGGGATGACAATTATTCCGTGGAAAAACGGGCGGTCGCTTGTGTGGGACGCGACTCGTTTCGATACGCTGGCACAGTCTCACATACAAGCGACCGCTCGCAAGGCTGGTGCGGCAGCGTCGACCGCAGAGGGCTTAAAAGGCGCAAATATGTCACCGTTGGCCAGGGCTACATATTTGTGCCTTTTGGAGTCGAAACCCTCGGTCCAGAGGTGCGAGCGCTGTTCAAAAAACTTTCATCGCACCTGGTCGACGCCTCAAATGACCGGAAGGCTGGAGCCTACCTTGGGCACAAAGGCTGAGCCTTGGCATACAGCGAGGCAACGCCCCGCCAGCCTTCTGGGCACCTTGTCTACAGCAGCAGTGATCTGGCTCAAATTTTATATTTAAATTAAAATTTAGACTTTTTATTATCTTAATTTAAATGCATAATAAGTATGTAATTATGTAAATATATGTTAATAAGTTGTTTGATTGAACTAATAATGTTTAAATTAAAAACTTATCGTGAAAATATCTTTCTCATATAATTTGTACGATTACGATGCATGGCTGGAATATACGCCCGTATGGAATTATGCACTATATTTCACTAAAAATGTTTAATCCTGATTGAAACTTGGATTTTTTATAAAGATTTACAGTACTTCTGAGAATTTATGTGATAAAAACGTACCTACTCAAAAAATAAAAGTAAAAGTCTACGATTATTACTTGGGGTCTGGCTTGAAGGGTCTTGTAAAATTTTGTTAGTCTACTCATGAAGTTTAAGAGTATTCCGACCATAACATTAAAACTAACAGAACATCGATAAAAGCTATTTTTGTCGATTTTAATACAGACAGCATATACTACGACTATACCCATTATTTAATTAGTTGAAACGTAAAAAATTGTCCTTTAAAATCAATTAGATCAAAAGCCAATCAAAACCACAACGGTGTTGCCAATATTTGTTACCTACTGAATAACTCGATATAGGTCATGTTTTTGGGCTGGTTCAAATATTTAAAAGAAATATACGCGGAAATAACGTTTTATTATTTAATGTTTTGAAATATTGGCATTGCTCCCATAGCTCGGATTCGATTACCGAGGATTGAATTCGCTTTTAACCGGATCAAAGCTTGACCGGAGGGCTTTTGGCAGAAGATAACATGTATGTTCGCAAGCATTGCTACAAATTAACATACTCCTGTTGCAATATTCGAATAGATTTTATTGAATCTGAATTTGTCCGGAAATTATTGTATGTTTCAAAATGTATTTTATTTTTGTGTTTCATTTATTTTTCACTAGCAGCTGTCCGTGGCGCGGCTTCACAGCACGTTTTTAGTATTGTCAAAGTTCCGGATAAGAACATTTATGAAATAGGGTAAGAGAGATGCATGCAAGGATCGTACAAAGCGGAGGTTTTTAGTTTCTGCCTACCTCTCTTCCGGGAAAAAAGCGTAAGCATATGTTTGCGTAATGAGAATGATTGTATTGGAATGCAGGAAGATTTGAACCGGCTTTCCGAGTACTTATAATGTAAACAATAGAATTAAAGTCTTATTTCCAAGTCTTCAGATCTCCTTTACTCGTAGTCCAAAACGAATTGTACATGCGTATACTTTTAAGGATCAGGCTATCGCTCGCGTGAATACTGTTCGTGACTTGGGCGTCACTCTTGACGCAAAATTAACATTACACGTTTTAAGGCACTTTACTTCGCCTATGTGCGCAGTATCTTGGATTACGCCAGCGTTGTTTGGTGTCCTAAATATATTGTGCACAAGGCACGAATAGAGCGCATTCAAAGGTCTTTTGTAATATTTTTAGGTTATCGCGCCAAAAGAGGATAAGACTACTATTCTTCGTGCATTCATCATCATATAATGAATCTTGAGGATCGTCGAATGGCTCTCGATATATCTGTTCTGCATGATATCCTGAGCGGCCGTATCGATAGTCCTAATCTTGTTGAGCTAGTTGGCTATCGCGCTACTACCACACGCACACGCCATTCAGCAAATCTTCTATTTAACACACACCCGTGTAAATACTAACTATGCCCAGAACTCCCCTATTATATTATCCGCATTATGAATTTATATAATAAACTTTACAGTTGTGTAGACTCTTTTGATTGCACTAAAAATACATTCAAAAGTCGCATAATGAAGGTACTTATGATTAATAATTAAGCATATAATGCCTTTACTACTGCTCCCTTTCATACACAAACACACCCTCACACAAACATACACACGCGCACATACACCCTCACATACACACACACCCTCACACACCCTCACACACCCTCACACACACACACACACCCTCACACACCCTCACACACCCTCACACACACACACACACGCCCTCCCTTACAATCGCACACATGCACCGACACACATACTTACAGAATAACAACACTCGATTTGTTTAACTACTTAATAACTAATTTTAAGCATAACGTCGTCAGCTATATTTAGTCGTCGTCAGTTATATTTACATATGTTTACTGTACTTTTGTGGACATTTGTAATTGGCCTTTTTAACTGTATTTTGTTCTTTGTAAGAATGTATGTGTATTGTGCTGTTCATATCCCAAATAAAGAAAAAAAAGTAACTTTTTGCGTCCATCTTTTCTGAGGCACTAACCTACGTACCTCAAGATCATCAAAGTTCACCTAGAAACCAATTTAGTATTAATCGGTTTATTTTGCAAAGTTACATTCAGACAGAGAAAAATAAAAACAGTAATCTTCTTGCCGGGGTGGCCGGAGGTGGCACAGACCAGGGAAGTGTGGACGAAAGAGGGGGAGGCCTTTGCCCAGCTGTGGGACACTTTAATGGCTAAATAAAAAAAATAAAAAAAAACTTCTAACCGTTTTCCAGAAAGCCGATATCGTAAGAAAACCTTCTCAATATCAATCAATTTTCCTGGTACCGCAAGCCACTTACAAACAAATAGAATCGTCCTACGCGCAGTTGAATGGAGGGAGGGATTTATCATCTTGGAAACTTTAAAGTTAATACTCATCCTGTATCAAACAACAAGCTGGGCTGCCTTTCATCGCAGATTGATTTCAAAATTAATTAGCGATAGTACAGGCGGATGCTTTTATTAAATATCTTGTCTTAGCGGGATATTCAATTTTAATCTACAATGTTCCAAAAAGTGGGTAGGGTTGGTACAAAACCATCGCCCATATCTAGTTAATTAAATCTCCTCAGTAGGGTGCCACAGCGGAGTTTTCTCAGCGTTTTACATCTATAGAAAATCAAGTAAACCCAGCAGCGTCTCATATTAAATTTTCCTGGAATATTCGCCGAACATTACCGAGGTACTGCAAAATAGTTTCAGCGTTTATAACTTCGCCTCCTAATAAAGGAACCTTTTAGAAATTTAATTATCTTTAAAGAACAGATTGTACATGGGCACAGTGTATTTCTTTAAACCTCTAAGAGCGAATTTTACCAACGAAGAGTAACTTTTTACTCGAGAGTATCTTCTACTTTTTCATAGAATGACCTCATTTTGAACTGTCATTGTCATACAAATTATCCCCGGGATAACTTTTTGTTGGTAAAATCCAACCTTAGTAAAATATTATTTCCTAGTAGTCAAGGTAGGTTTATTCTGGTGAAATACTTCCAGTAACATTTTGTAGTAGTTAGTGAAAATACTACACTTTATCTAAAATTGTTTGAAAAAAGACTGACCCCGAAACTCTAAAACAATCTGCTGGCTGTACTGAATCGCCTTGAGGTAATTTTGTGGTTGGTTTCGATTTATGACGACATATAATAATACTGAATCGATATTTATCGACCCGAATTCATTTGTAATGCAGTGCGGAAAAGAGTATTTTGTAGATTTTTTCCTCATCTTTGCCGTGACTAATGTTACACGGAAGCTTAATAAACTCTAGTCTAGCCCTTTCCATCACTTTTGATTTTGATTTATGATTGATTCAATTTCAGTGGCAAGAGTGTGCGTAGCAGGGCTAGCCCATCGCCATGCTACTGATTTGATTTAAAATTTGCTTAGATCTCTTTTCATTATAAGCAGAAATAACAAGACTTGGTCGGACTGGGAAACTGCCTAAATTCGCGCTTGAGTTTCGCGGCAACATTTTAATTAAATAACATTTAAATCAAATTACCGATCATATTGTTATAGCCTTTACACTCTTTGCTTTTAATATATCTTCGCGTAATGTCCATACTGTTCAATTTATTACGTTCGAGCATTGAAATGGTTTCGTGAAACAGCCCGTAGGCATATATTGTATCAGATTGAAATGGAAATACAGTAATTAAGAGTGCATGCGAAGCAATAAAATGTAATGCTTATTATTATTTGTAGCAGATTCTCTGTGCAAAATCTCCAATAATTCATTTTGATACAATTACTATTTCTTTTCGATATGCCAATCCCATTACAATAATTCCGGCTGAAATGGTATGGTATCCGGATGTTTACGATGTTTCGTTAGACCAAAATATTTTTCTCCTTAATTCATAAAGCAGGCAAAGACATTGTGTTCAAGTCGCAGTAACAATCTACGGCACCATATAAGCATACCTTTGAGATAAACTTTTACTTACATTCTGGGTTCAATTTTCACTTGACAATATGAAATTGTATAGTAGATAATACGCATTGTTATAATATAATATTTATATTTCTTTTTCCTTTTTTCGGATGAAGGTAAGATTATATCTTGTAGTTTTAGTTCATGGAGGATTTTATTTACAGTATATAGAAATGAAAAAACATGCCACACCCAGCATGAAAAACTAATTCAATTCAATTCAAAAGTTCTTTATTTTTAAGATTATTGTTACAATTACAAAAGACTCCCACAAAACTACATTTCGCAGTTTGTCTGTGGGTAGACAGTCTTACTCTTAATGGTTAAGCGCTAGACTAGAGATCAAAAAGCTATCAAAAGCATTTCTGTAGATAACGTTAGTTGAAAGAGAATGCCACTGACCATACTGCTTTTTCAATATCCCTTTTTCCATGTGTCAATTAAACGACTACATTACTGTTTTCGTAAAGCCCCGGGGCCGACGGGCACAAAGGTTGGTTCTCACGGCCTCCATTATTGAAAAAGAGGTGATCAAAGTCAAAAGGAATGTTTTCACATATTGTAGTCCCTTTACTTTCGGTGGTTTTTGCACGTGCTTCGCTGAATTTCCATTTTGAGAGGTGGCGTCGGGATGGCATATTGGAGGTGAAATGTGTTGGAGGTAATAAGTACAGGTAATAAATAATAAAGCCCACCTACAAGTAAAAAATACAGGTACACTACACTTACAACGTCGATCACAGGCTCGTTTATCGAAGATAGCTTTTAGTACTTAGTGTTTCGCTACAAAAAGTTTTCCAGCTTGCTGTTTATTTTATTTCATTACCATCTTCGCTGCTTCAGGCTTCAGATTGAAATCAGAAGTGATGATCAAGGAGCAACGGCGACGTTAGTACTTATTTTTACCTATTTTACCTCCTTATGCGGATAATTCAGCTTTGCTATTCAGGTAGGAAGAGCATTTGCCCAGGCCACAATGGATATTTTTATTTATTCAATCGCGTGCCAGTACTTGCTTTTGTTCCAAGTTACTTTGATAGATTAGTAGCGAGGTAAAGCTTTTCAAAAGAGATAATATTGTACTATCTGGCTATTTTACGGCGCTTCCTTCCCGAATACAATATAACAGAGCCCCTCACATCTTTTGGGAATATAAATAGATATTCTTGTTAATAAATTATTACATACGCCCTCTATGAATACACACTGATCTATTATATTGGATTGCTACGCTTACTCAATTTTGCTGTGCAAAAAACAAATAAAAACATGCATTACATAGCGTCTTTCTTTTCAGAGGCACAATAATTGTGCCCACGCTTAGCCAGAGAGGGCGCTAGCGGTTTTTTCCATCACCGTTGGAGCTTCCGTATAGTAGTATAGTATAGTAACTTATGATAAATTGCTTATCTCCTTGATCTGCACCGGGTTCAAAGTCGCATCTCTTGCGTGAGAGATACCACTATTAGACCAAGGCGCTCTACAAAAAATAGCACTCTAAAAATAAAGTAAAGTTGAACTTGAGATAGAATTATATGAATTCCCGTAAAATGTTAATCAGAAATAGAACTATTCATTCATTAGTTTTAAAAAGCTTTTTGACAATGACTGAGTCGTTTTGAGATATCTACCTACCAGCCAACAAAAACACCGATCGTTGTGTATATGTATCACCATATACATCCTACATCACCGTACAACATTATGCTAAAGGCGACAACAGGCCCCAAACAAATTTATACTCAATAACGATAGAAATGAGCCATCAAATAACATCAAAATTGTTTTTCCCTCCACGAAACTGCGCCCGCCACACAACGTAACAAAATGAAAAGTTCTCACATCAACCAACTGACGTATCGACTGGCGCTACGTCTTTGTAGAAAAAAGAATTTGTGCCTCGCAACACAAACTAAATTAAACCATATGCGGTCATGAATATTGCTCTCGATGTTCTAGAATAACGTGGCATTCGTAAGGTTTATTTTGCAACGTTGCCCGCCCTGTGTTGTTTAGAAACCACCATCTACGGCTATTGGTAAGCAATCCATCATTCATTGATCTGTTAATGGAACAAAAGGGAGTATGCATAACAAAACTGGAGGTACCTAACATGGTTTTCCAGCGGCTTTAGAAAAATCTTTTTTTATTCTGTCGGAGTTTACTGAGATGCAATGGTTGGTTATTGCATAGTACTGCACCTGTAACTAGACTCACTTGCAATATTACGTTAGTTTGCTACACCCAATAGCTGTTACCATTGTTATTTTATTTATATTAAATAACATCTTATACCACATGTAAGCCTATGGCAATAAAAATACTTGAACTTGAATACTAATTAATTAAGGGCTGATTAGCGCAGAATAATTGTAGTTTAATTGGAATTAGAGAAAAAAATCTGATATCGTCTTGCTCCACGCAGATTTCACTGCTAATTACGATTACCCTCCGGTTAAGCTAATTCTAGTATAATCGGCCAAGTTCTGGCGATTAAACTCCATTTAGGGGCTGTCAAAATTACATATAATAGTTGCTATGGTTACCAACTGACTTGACGTTTGCTGACAACTCATGACAAGGACAAACAATCAACAACAATAAAAGAAAAAGAGAAAGAAAATAACAAACATGCCTTCTCGCTCTGTTTTGTATCCTTTGTCTCTGTCTCACTGACTCAAATCACAGAGTATACCGGAAGTCACTCGAATAGTCGAATCATTCATTCTTCTGGCTAATTAGAATTAAAAAGCAAGAGAAACGCTTATCACAATTATGCTGATTGTGATAAGGGAGTTAACTCAAATTAGTAAAATACGATATAATCAGAATTAAGGGGATTTTCTAGCAAGCGACCCTATGCTCATGTCAAAATGACCGACTTAGGGTCCCTTGCTAGAAAATCCGCTTAATTCTGATAATATCGTGTTTTACTAATTTAAATTAACTCCCTTATCACCATTAGCTTAATCGTATATAAGCCTTTCACTTGCTTCTTGCCTTCTTTTTAATTCTAATTAGCCAGAAGAATGAATGATTCGCGTGACTTCCGGTTTACTCTGTGATTTGAGTGAGTGAGACAGAGACAAAGGATACAAAACAGAGCGAGAAAGCATGTTTGTTATTTTCTTTCTCTGTTTCTTTCATTGTTGTTGATTGTTTGTCCTTGTCATGAGTTGTCAGCAAACGTCAAGTCAGTTGGTAACCATGGCAACTATTATGGAATTTTGACAGCCACTAAATGTAGTTTAATCGCCCAAATTTGCTCGATTATGGTAGAATAAGCTTAAATGGAGGCTAATCGTAATTACCAGTGAAATCAGCGTGGAGCAAGACTATATGTTTTTTTTATACTACATTTATCCTGCGCGATCCTTAGCATCTGATTAAATTTTGGAGAAAGCCGCCCTAATGTCTTAATTACCCAATTATTTAATTAACCCTACGTTAACGGAATATCGCAAGTGGGCCTTATACTGTGAACTTCCGAATTGAGTAATACAATGTGTTTTTGTACGTCGCAGACATATTGTTTTTGTCTCTTATTTAAATTAAAGGTCTTCCACGGTTAATCACTCCAGTTTGTTGGGATAATTCGTTTAAATGGTCGCCTTTTCTAAACGATGGAATCATTAAATTTCCCTACGACATAACACTGCGTTGCATCAAGGTGGAGCCAGTAAACAAGCGAGCTGAGATAGTGTTTGTATTAAAGAATGGTAGTTCGCTTCTGTTTATACTTTTGGTACACATTGCCGAGGAGGTCTTGTTATCTTCTTAAATGAAACTGATTAAAAAAAAATACTGTTGTCACGAAAACATGCGGTACAAAATTTAACTGTGAGCCTCGTACATTTTTTCAATCGCTGGAGAATTTAAATAGTATGGCAAATTTTCATTCAATACACATAAATTCCACCTACCCGCACTGAGCCTGGTGGAATAAAGCTGAATACTACTACTGGTCTGTGCCTCTCGGTGGGGATATTAAATTAAGGGAAATTTTTATTTCACACATACGAGTATTTACCCCTTATTATAATATAATTTCCAGATTTATAGCGAAAACCTTAGGCCCTGTTGCAAAAAATCTTCAAAGGCCCTTTCAAAAGATAAATCTCAAATATTTGTTTGTAATATGACAGATGGATAACTGGCTTACCATGATCAATGTGCCTCTGCAACTTTTTATGAGAAAAAGCTTGCCGCTGTGTGTTTGTGTATTATGTTACTGTAAAAGCCCGAACTACGGTAAATCTTAGGATTCTAGCTGTGGTAAAAGCCCGAAAATTTTTGCTATCGTCATTTATTTCGGGCTTGGTGGTAATCATTAACTTCTTAAATCCAAAGATTTACTTTAAATGCACGGTAAAAGTCTCTTCGCCCAGGCTGTGTCGGTACAATCCCACACACAGCCTGGGCGAAGGCGCTTTTACCGAGTATTTGAAGTAAATCTTAGGATTTACCAATTGAATGGTGGTAAAAGCCCGAAATGAACGGAAGATATCAAAACTTTTCAGACTTTTACCACAATTAGTTGGTAAATCTTAGGATTTACCGCTACCGGTAAAATTTACATCCTAGAATTTACCGAGTTCGCGCTTTTACAGTAACATACACACACACACACACCCTCACCACACACACACACACACACACCCTCACACACACACCCTCACACATTCACACGCACACACACGCACACACCCTCACACATACACACGTGTGTGTACGGTCTATCGTTCGTTTGTTTCGCAGCCCGAACCCCAAGAGATGGTGTTCAGAGAATGCGTAACGTAATTAATCCCGATCAATCGCTAATGGAAATCTGTTTAAGGCGTGTTGTCCAATCCTCGAGTATCCAATAACCACGTTCCTTAACTGTTATGAAGTCTTGGTAGATGCTTGTATTGGTCCTCCGCAATCTGGTCGAATCTCTAGCCGAATTCCTTTCTATACCCTTGTTAATTAGATTCTATGAGAATGTTGCTCATGTTTGCATCAAAATAAATGCAGGTGAGTAAAATATCTTCAATAAAAGCACATAAATTAATTAATTATGGTTTTATTCTTTAGAGACACAATACAACGTATGTCGAGCGTGTTGCCGAGAGAGAGAGAGAGAGAGATATATTTCTATTCCGTTCTACTCAGTACTCAGTATACCACACTCTCCCTTACATAACTGAAAACATAGGATGTTTTATTTTTACTTTACTTATAGCTATTCATACCTTTTACAAACCCTGTTCATTCATGTATTAAAGTTTATCTGAACACCACTTAAAATACAGTTTATAATTTTAGCAACTTAACTCTAATATTAACTCTACACTAGTTTACTATTCAACTGTCCTCTCTTGCTTGCCCTACGCCTATGACTTGGGATTGGATAAATTTCCACAAGCAAGAGAGTCAATTTAGTTTAGACAACAATCTAATAAACAAAATATGTACATGCTTAGTTAAAGCCTACTTATTCTTCTAGGGATTCAGCACATGTTATTATTTGATTTACATGCCTTTTCCATTTACTACCTTCTACGTCTACTATATAAGTTAAATCCGGTACAGACTCTTCCACTATTACACCTGGAGTCCACTGTTTACTGTTTTTCCTATAATCTCTAACCATCACTTTCTGGCCTATCTCAAACTTTACTTTCCTATTCCCTTGTGGCCTGTTTTGTACTTTCCTCTCTACTTCTTCACTTAGTGGCGGCGGTCGGAGTAAACTAAACCTGGTCCTCAGTTCTCTGCCTAACATTAGACGAGCCGGCGTTATTCCCGTCGTCCTTTGTGGAGTGTTCCTATAGTCCATAAGGAACAAGTTTATTGCATACGACATACTATGACCACTTTCTCTAATTTTCGTTACTGTGTATTTAAATGTTTGTACAAAACGTTCAGCGGCACCGTTAGTAGCTGGGTGGTAGGGTGGTGTAAACGTGTGTTTAATTTGTGCGTTTTTACAGAATTCCTGAAATTCAGAGCTGGTGAAGGAACTGCCATTGTCCGTTACCAGGTGTACCGGATAACCATATATAGTAAATAGCTTCTTAAGAACTTCTATAGTTCGTGCAGATGTTATACTTGACATTTCAAATACCTCCGGCCATTTAGTGTAACTATCCACTATTATTAAATACATCTTGTTAAATAATGGACCCAGATAGTCAGCATGTATTCTATACCAAGCTGATGTGGGTACTGGCCATGGCTTCTGCAATTTATTTGGACTTTTCCTATTTTGTAAACAGACAATGCAGTTTTTTACAATGTCTTCAATATTAGTATCTAATTTCGGCCACCAAAAGTAAGACCGAGCAACCTCTTTCATACGAACAACCCCAAAATGACTTCTATGCAATTCATTTAATATGTTTTCTCTAATACTATTCGGAATTATTACACGGTATCCCCAGAATAGACACCCTCTATCTATTGTTAACTCATGCAATCTAGTATGGAATGGAAGTACATCTTGTGGTAGATCTTTTCTTTTTGGCCACCCATCAGTCAAATACCTTATTATTTTTGCTAGAGTTTGATCTTTCTTTGTTTCAATTTGTATGTTTTTCCAATTTATGATATCTAATTGTAACTCATTCATATGATAAGTATTGCTCGTGCTCCCACTAATGTGTAGTGAATGTACATTTTCATCATTATTTGGATTTGGCTCCATTTCAATCCGTGACAAAAAATCTGCTGGGTTAACATTTGTCTTTATATGTCTCACTTTGTAATTGAATGCTGACAAAAATATTGCATAGTGTTGCAAGCGTTTGGCAGCCATTTTCGGAATACTTTTCTTAGGGCCAAAAATTCTTACTAATGCTGAGTTATCAGTTTCTAATTCAAAGAACCTACCATATATGTAATTATAGAACTTTGTTATTCCAAAAATAACTGCCATTGCTTCTTTGTCTATTGTGGAGTACTTTTGTTCTACATCATTTAGTTTTTTACTTGCATATGCAATTGGTTTCACAGTACCTTCCTTATCTCTATTTGATAATACTGCACCCAGCCCTGTGTCTGAGGCATCACATGTTAAAATTAGGGGCAGTTTTGGATCATAATGTCTCAAATTGTTTGTCGACGCCAGCTTTTCTTTTATTTTTTGGAACGCTAGGCTACATTCTGTTGTCCAATTAAACTTGTGCTTTTTGGTACATTCATACAATGGAGTCATTATTGTTGCCATATCCTTTAAAAAACGGGAGTAATAATTGATTTTACCCAAAAATGACTTTAACATTGTTAAGGTGGTTGGTGTTCTTGCATTTAAAAGTGGTTCAATGTTTGATTGTATAACACTAATACCATTTTTATCTACTCGATACCCAAATACATCAAGACTTGTTACCATTAACTTACATTTTTGTGGTTTCAATTTAAATTCACATTCCTGTAATTTTTTTAGAACTTTATACAAAGTTTCTTCACAATCTTTCATATTGTGGCCTTTAATGTATATATTATCTATAAATACAATCGTATTCGGTACATCTTTTAATTTTTTAGACATTAACCGTTGAAACGACCCTGGTCCTGAACTTACTCCATATGGTAAGAAATTATACTTGAATGTTCCTACCTCAGTAACAATACATGTGCAATCCTGACTATCCACACTGAGTGGGGCTTGTAGGTAAGCCTCCTTAAGATCCAGTTCGCAGTAATATTCACCCCCCTTTAAGGTATTGAGGATATCATCCACGTGAGGTAATGGAAAATGATCAACCTCCAAATAGGGATTTACTGTAAGTTTGTAGTCCCCGCACAATCTTACGGAGCCATCAGGTTTTAATATAGGTACCACCGGTGTTCCCCATTCACTCTGTTCCACTGGAGATATTCTTTTATTCTCTAATAATCTATGTATTTCATTATTTACCTTATCTCTCAGTGCGTATGGAACACGTCGTACTGGCAGACACCTTGGTTTTGCGTCGGCCTTTAACTTTAAGTTAATTACCTCACCCTTGAAATTACCCCAACCAGGTTCGAATACATCTGCGAACTGTTTCTTCACATGTTGTTGTACGTCTGAAACCGTTTGTAAGTCATTAGTGTTAACATTAATGTCATTTGTTAATTTAGGGGGCCACAGTAGTAATGCATCCAACCAATCTCTACCTATTACTTGTGGTGAATCATTCTTTACCACAAAAATGTTCAAGTATTTTAGTACCTTGTTACATTTAACCGGAATGTTTGTGACAATGCCTATAGGTCGAGATGTGCTTTGATCAAAGTTTCTGAAAATTACTTGACATTTCTCAATTTTGAAACCTTTCAAATATTTGTCCTTATTTTTTAACGAAATAACCGTTACTTCTGAACCTGTGTCCAACTGAAATGGCAAGTCATGCTCATTTACACTTATTGTTACATAATGAGGCGGTATCTTACTTACTCTATTGAAGGAATATGTTTCATAATGTGTGTCACTCATATCTGTCTCAACCTCTGCTTCCTCATCCTTCGTAAGGGCTTCTTCACTTGGGTCGACTGTTTTTTCTAACATGTTTGTATGCAGTGTCTTCTTCGGACATAGTCGAAAAATGTGTCCTTGCTGTCCACATTCAGAGCAGTATTTCTTCTTCAGCCGGCACTCTGGCTTCAAATGATTTGATCTTCCACAGCAAAGACAGGTTAATTGTGTACTCGGTTTGCTATTTTGGTTTCTTTTTCGGTCTTGATTTGGTTTCCAGGCTTTGTTTTGGTTATAAAACATTTCTGTTACTTCTTGTGAATTGTTGGTGTGTAATAAAGCCGCCTCTACTGAACGTGCCACCTCTATGCACTTATCCAAATCCATCTCCGTCACACTTTTCATTAACTCAAATTTTATCATTCTGGATGTGACTCCGTCAATAAATTTTTCTTTGATTTGATCCTCTGGATCCTTGAATGAGCATTTTCCTGCTAATTTCTTCAGCTCTAAAATATAATCTTCCACTTTTTCTGCTGGTTGCTGATTTCTCTGTCTAAATTTTGCTCTTTCTAATACAATGGACTGTGTCTTCACGTATTTCTTCTTTAGCTTCTCACATAACTCACTGTATTTGTAACTGCTTGGTTTTTCAGGAGTGCATAGGTAGGTCAGGGTTTCGAATACTTTTGGGGATAACTTCGTTATTAATAGCGGCACTTTCTTCTCTTCTTTGATGTCATTTAGCACAATGAAACTTCCTAATTGCTGTTGAAATACTTCCCACTTATCGCCGTCGAATGGATTTAATTCCCCGTATGTCGTCATTCTGCTTTCCGATTCTTCAGTTTTACATTTACTTCTTGTTTGCATTTATCAATGATTTGATTATATCCAACTTTGCTCAACCAACACTCAACAATCTAAAGTATTGGCCACGGTTACTGTATGACCTTGTTGGATTTGATTGGTTTGTTACGAATTCTGCTAGGAACTGACAGCTCGGTGTTATCCAACGTTGTCCAACGATCAATTCACCGCCCGTCACTCTGTATCTTGCGTCAACAACATGGCTGGCGTCCTAATCAGAGTCTAATTTTTCTTCACTGAAAACGGTGAACGTTTTTTGACTTTTTTTGTCGTTATTTGCACTTATTTTTGATTTAATTTATTGCTAATTTATTGCTCTTGGGTTCACTTTCTCGTCGCCAATAAAATATCTTCAATAAAAGCACATAAATTAATTAATTATGGTTTTATTCTTTAGAGACACAATACAACGTATGTCGAGCGTGTTGCCGAGAGAGAGAGAGAGAGAGATATATTTCTATTCCGTTCTACTCAGTACTCAGTATACCACAGTGAGGTTGGATAAAACTTCAGACATGTGGGCTCGAAGTGATGATTCGTTTGCCCAGAAGTGGGACATGTATAGGCTAAATAAAATAAAATAAGTTCGCCTTTGCACATGTGTTTTCTATTAATATAACTCTATCATAATATATTGTGTGCAATAAAGAATTGTGAATTGTGAAAATAAAGTTTATTAAAAATAAATATAGCCCTTACGCTCATTCAATACTTTATTTTGCCTTACATGAGTCTAGTCTATTGCCGCAGCTGTGGATGTGTGAAGTTAGTTTTAATAAGGAAGTTATGTCGATGGTTAGATTAGGTTTTATTTAAGTTTACGACACTGCGAAATATTTCAAATTGTCAGTAAAATTATATGGCGGTGAAACATTGTGTGCCTTCACTGAGATCACGCTTCAAGCCACTAATTTATGTCCTATAAGATTTTTACATTCTACTCGTAAGCAGTGAAATTTTACGGCGCGGCGCACACTAAAACAGGAGATAAACGAAATCAGGTAAAAAAAAACGAAACGCATTTAAACTTCAACATCAGACGTATACCTTCAAACCATTTATACCTGTGATATCTATAAACTAAAATTACTAATATAGTGGCAAAAGGTAAGAAAATTATTATTCTATTCAATTTCTTAATGAATGGCGGTCTAACAACTTAGGTTAATTTGGACAGGTTCTCTATAGAAAACCTGAAAATGTTATTGATTTTGTGCTCGTTAGCTCTACCCGGGAAACACGTGAAGAGCTGTAGATACCAAGCATTTCCTTCGGACGTGAGCAACTGCATATATTTTCTGTACTGGCCGTTGTTTATCTACTACTACTTGATTCTCTAATAATCGAGAAAAAATATTACGTGATACATTGCATGAAGCTAAATAATCCCAACACATTAACCCAGTAAACTCAAAGTTTTGTGTCTGTGGTAACATTACATACCTCGTGTAGTCAAACACAATAATCGCTAAAGTGATATCCAAACATAAACAAACACACAGACTCGCAAATAGATCCTAATATTAAGTTGGAGGACCTGGATTTAGAGCCTCGGGCTAAATGTTAGTGCACAAACTTGATAGGTTGCCGAGTCTTCATAAGCTGAGGTGGATGTTAGATCTGAGTCTGTCTTGTTTACCAAGATCAAGTTTAGTTTGAACTGAAATTAGTTACGTGGGTACTTTTGAATGTAAACGTGGAGTTCCTTTGGTCTCTATCTTTGTAACTTTGATATGAATTTCTGGATCTTGTTAATTTTAGTATGAGTGGACGGTTTGATATTCAGGTCAAATATATAAGGCAGTTGTATTACAAAATCTATTCCAATCTTCACCAAACCCCGTGCTATTTGTATTAAAAAAATATCAGCCACCTAAGCTGGCCCTAAACATTCTGGAGAAATACAATTCGGTTGGCCCAAAAATAATGTTTCTTATTAAATTGTTCATCTTTCTAAATATTGTTTCTCCTATTTTGTACAAACTCTGTCTTGTACTGTTTGTCTATAGTTATACTGAACTGAACACGAAGAATACGATCCGAAATAAAAATACCACGTAAAACAAAAGGCAGACAAATTAAGAAAATGTCACATACAGGGAGTGGCGAAATTGAAAACAATAAGCGCTATTGAGGATCTCGCGCAGGACCGCAATCTAACTTGCCAAATTAATTTATGACAACCATAACAAGAAACGGAAAGTACAAACAAAAAAGAGGATAACGAGTATAGTCATACAAACTTTTATAACACGGCTAATACCCGAGTCGGCACAGTTTTCAGTCCATACAAAAAATATGTTGATTCCGAATTGTTTGTGGGCTATTCAATAGTGCTACACCCAATTTTCCGAACAGATAAAGCTTGTGCTAACTTGAGGAGGGGCGAGAAACTGTTTTTCCAGTTTTTCACGTTTAATTTAAAAAAAGTCAAATAATTGTAAGAAAAATTTCGCGTCGGTAACAAAAAGAATACTAAAATTGGTTCAGTAGTTTGACTTTTGTTGGGGTCCAAAATACTCCCAAATCAATAGAATCAGCATTTCTTGTATTTACCAGGCCACATCTGCATAGAATCTTTTTCGACGTTATACTACATCGCTGTTGCATGTTCCAGAACATCTTCCAGGTCCAAAAGGTTTTAGGCCATACCAAAGAAAACCATTTATTTCTGTACAATTTTTCATAGTTTTATGGAAGATATTACACACCAGATAAAATATTAATAGGAAATTCAAATGTTTTTTTTTTCGTTATTATTCGGAGTAAAAATGCAAAGGCTATATTGTCACAGAGTTCATTTTTTTATTTGACATCATCAAATGGAGGTTGTTTCCAGCCAGTATTTATATCTTTTGTTGTTTCGTTCGAGTTTTTCTTTGCCCGCACGTTCTTTCTTTGGAAATATTTCCCGATATCTTTATAAAATGTTTATAAAAGAACAAAATTATTACAGTATCGACCTCATGAATCATGACCTATCATATACGACTTTGCTTGTGAATAGACGTTACAAGTTGGTTCAAGATATTCGGTAGTATGGCGAATTGCCGATGTTCTTTAAATATTTGATGCACTTTCATTGCAAGTCATTACAAAATTTTATATTTTTTCTTCATCATCAGGTGAAGTAATAAAAATTGACTTACCTATAGTAATTCTTAAAGTGAACTTGGTGGAACTATAAATTAGTACATACCTATTTAATTTAATTTTATAAGCAATTTTTTGCTTGAAATATGTTTCGACAGAATGATGCAAATGTATAAATGTATATAGGACTTATATAAAAAACCTATTACCTTTTTAAAAATCTAGTCAATTGCTCGTAAGTCCCTATATTATACGTACTTACGAGCAATTGACTAGATTTTTTTTAAACTAAAGTTAAAGATGCAATGGCACTCCAGCCTGTACTTCTCTTCTCGATCTTTCTCAGCTGCTATTTGCTTACATTTGAACTAGTAGCTAAAGTTGAACTAGCACGATAATAAGTTCATCGCAACCTGAGTCAAGCACATAACTTAAAAGTATAGCTATGAGCGCCTCAGTTTAATCTGCGTTTTAAAGTTGAACGTAACTTCACATATTTTTACTTTGTATGGGAGAAACTGAAGTTTGCAAGTATCGATTTCATATAAAAAGTTGACACATGTACCATCGCACACCTGTGGAAAAAAATGAGAAGATAGTATACTCGTTGATAAAACTATACTTGTGACAGAATTTCTAGGGGTTGTCTGGCAAGTAATAACTATCGATTTAATTCTTGGATATGGGTTCACTTAGGTGTTTCCTACAACTTTTTGAAAGTCAAGAAATTTTTCATCGACTGGGCACCGAAACTGATCATATCATAATAGAACTACGTAAATTGTGTTCCACGCACTGGACTTTTAATTTCTTTTTACACCTCCGGGGAAGCATGTCATAACTTATTCAGTTACAGTTCAGTTAAGCAACTTTGAATTAAAAACTGCAGCTTCATACAAAGTTGGTTTCTGCTTGTGAAGATTTTTGACGTGGCTGCCTTGGGGGGTGCAGAGTCAGGGCTCAGAATTAAGATATGACGTCAGACGTCGTGAGCACAACGTTCCGCAACATTACTCTGTAATAGAATAACTTACACGTCCGCGCTCAAGAGGCGTTTCGCGGGCCTTCGCCCTGGTAAGTAAGTAGTTGTTTCTGAAACAGACTATGCTTTTCTGTTGTGCTGTTTTGCTTTTACTGTTGAATATAAATAAATTATAAGACTACTTTATAAAATCGACTTGCAACAGTACTTATTCTACACATACATTCTAGTATTATGTCGTTAAAATTTTGTTAAACAGTTTATTCTCCCCAACCAGAAATATAATGTTCCTATTCTACATTTACTAACAATTTCATTTGTTTCTAGGTTCGACTAATGATTGATATCTTTCCTATAATAAGTATTAAAATTTCAATCAAAAGTCATCGCTCTTTTTCATTATTTCGACTTTTTTACCGTTTTACAACAGGGGAGAAAGTAATTTCGTAAAGATGTTTTAATTAAATGAATAATTAATTAATTAATCTCAACGGCTTCCATCGGCACCGATAAAATTATTTGATCTCTCAAAATAAAAGTTACTCGGGGAGAATTTCCGGAAAGCCTATTTCCCATTAATTGAATTATTGAAGTCACTTTGTTAAGTATTTTTATGAATCCTTATTCTGATGATGTGCTTTGACCGATTTCGGTCACGGCGGGGACCGCTTCAACTTGTTGTCTGTAGACTCCGCTCGTGAGCTGGCACGTGGCCCACGTAACCAATCTTCTTAGTGAAGATCCTCGCGCAATGCGGCCATGTGAACACCCCATTATTCCTGTAAAACGGAAAACAATCAAATCTACTTGTTATTTTATTATTAAAAAGGACATTGCTCAAAAACAACCCAGGCTTAATAAAAATGAAATTTATCTAAAAATTTTGTGTATCATCATTAGTACAGTATGAATTTCGATGGCTAAGGTTGTGTTTTTGTCTTTTGAAGTTTTGTAGGCGCTCATACAAAAACTTCATATTTAGTTAGTAAACATTGATTTAGATATAGAAAAAAAGAAGAAAAAAAAGATTCATAATTCATAATTTCTTTATTGCACACAGTTACAAAGATACTCTATTTATCTCCACACCGGCCGGGAATCAAACCCGAGCCACAACGTAATCAGTCGCAGCGCCACAGTATGTAGTGGCTCTTCATTATACGCGAGAGGTTCCCGGCTTCGATTCCCGGCTGGAGTGGAGATAAATGAAGCAAAAATAATCTTTTTCATCTTTTTTTACTCTTTGTTCTATATTTTATAATTATTCCTGTGTAATAATGAATAAAATAAATGTTTACTTACTAACAGAATATATTACGTTTTTGTATGAGCGCTTACAATACTTCAACAGGCAAAAACACATCCTTAGCCATTGAAAGGAAACCAGCAATTCTCCATACTAACGAATTTTTCGAGTGTATTTGTAACGTCTGTTCAAAAAAATAGTTATTTATGATAGATTTTTTAATCATGAGGTCGATAATGTAAGTTTATTTTTTGGAGGCCTTTTTATAAAAATATCGGGAAATATTTCCAAAGAAAAAACGTGCAGGCAAGAAAAACTCAAACGAAACAACTAAAGATAATATGAATACTACGCAAAAAGTTTGGAAACACCATTCATGTGATGGATTGTCAAATAAAAAATATGTACACCAACCTTTGCACTTTTACTCGGAACAATACTGAAGAAATTCATTTTAATTTCTAATTAATAATATATATTTTATGTGGCCTGTAATGTCTTCCATATAGTATGAAAAATTGTATTGAAATAAATGATTCTCTTTGGTATAGGACCTATATCAAAAAGAAACATTTATTGATATACTATAGGTAGTTTTCATAAACGCGTTAGTAAGATGAGATATTATTCTGCCGATGTACTTTGTACTAAATATTTTTGTAAAATAATGTACTTATGATACACAAAATTTTGAGATATATTTCATTTCTGTTAGGCCTGGGTTGTTTTTTTATACAATTTGAGCATTATCCTTTAGAAGGCTTGTCACTCGTTAACACGCTGTTGTTTAGCACGTCGAGAATGTTCGTTTAAAAGCAGTTAATTCCGTAAATATTCCACGGAGCATTGAAAAACATCACAGCCTTTCAACAGGACATAAAACAGAATTCCCACAAAAGAAACATCTGCGCTATCCCGCCTCCAGAGGTGACGTCATCTCTCATCGCAGAAAACCACGCTCTTCAACTATTCAGGGCTGGGGCCGAGGGAACTTGTATTATCATTCATTAATATAATTAATGGAGTTACCGAACTATGTAGCTCGCAATACGGCAGCATCGAGCTTAGCGTTTCCGCAGAGAATGTGTTAAATAGCTGCTCAGAATGTTCTTGTAATTTTTAAATACGAAATAAACTATTTTCATCACATCTATTCAAAAATTTATGACTTTTCAACAGTAAAGCGATTCGCAGAATAGACTAGCAAATCTAGCAATTAAAAAAATATTTCTAGCATACAACCACAGAATTAATGAACACAACTGTTTGTTTAAAAAATTACATTGTTTCGGTCTATCAAAATGTAGTCATAAAAATTGAAGCAAAGTTTAAATTACTCGCATGGTATCACGAGTATCGCGATGCGACTGTCGTTTTGGCGACAGTTTGTATTTGTCACGGCTAGGGCTTTTGCTGAGTGCGTGATACACTGATCTCTCGATAGGCGGTCGTGTGCATCCGAGCCTATTTATTATTCATAAAGTTTTCAGCGAGCGATCTGCCCCACACAGAATATCCGAGAGGCACATCCAACGGTTTTAGCCGGCCTTTTCGGTTCCGTCGCTAACTAAATTGTTTTTGACGTTTCCGATCGCACAACGCACATGGACCGTTGCGATGGGATTTAAAATTGACGTATTCATTCTCATTTATTAGAGTTCGCTCATTTGTTCGTAGGAATGTATGACTGATATGAATGTACATTGTACATCGAGTGATGCGTAGTTTTTATTTTTATTCGAGTTGTATTTTCGTAAAACTATTTTACAGCGCTATCTGGATTCCTTTGTTGGTATTGGGAATATTTTTCATTTGCTTTGTTGGAGCTATGCGCCTTCATACTTTTAGTGGTATACAAAGCTTTATGTAGGTACATGTATTTCATTTTATTCGTGCATTTTTATGATTTGTAGGATTTGTTCAGCCTTTCCTGTATGGATTATCCTGTTATGTTTATGTTTTATGTTTTTTGAACATGCGAAGTCAGTCAAAGGCAAAACAATTAGTATCATATTGTTGATTTAAGCCTGACAAACCTCAAGCCAATAACAAGTACGAAAGCAGATTTAGCAAATGTATTCCATAATATGTTTCGGAGGAGTTGCTAAAACGTCAAAAATAGAAATATTACCTGAATAAAATTTATAGGGTGTCCCGCAAACAAAAGACACCCCCGGAGCTATTAATAGAACTTATCATTCTGAACAACTTTCACTATGAAACCAATGTAATCAGAGAAACTTTATTTTAACATCATTTTCGGCCGGACAGTCAGATGATTTGTTTGGGACACGCTGTATAAATATATGTAACAGCTTTTCGTGAATATTTTTTTTTCCTTTTTGGACCTGGTGATGAAAAGGATCAAGTAAAAAACCTATCCATCCGTCCTGTCCATGAAACCACCAGTACCTCCTGTTATTAAGGCCTCCAGTTATGTTTTACTATATTGCGCTAATAACAACAACGACATAGCGTCATGCCTTTTCCCAAACGTGTTGCCAATTTGTCTAACAAAAAGACATAACTATTCCATTTTCTTTTGTTGGCAGGTCGGAGCGGCGATGATGTCCTGTCCACTTCCGATGCCATTACTGCCGGCTTTGCATCCTCAGCCCGCACTGGCGTCCGACTTCCCAATACACATAGGAATAAAGGTGATTATTGCATGTTGTCTTTGGTTTCGGGATAGATAAAATAAAAACCGGCCAAGTCCGGGTCGGGCTTGCGCACCGAGTTACGCACAAATCGCATTTTTTGTGAAGGAACTGCAAGGGTTTTTGGATTATGTTAGGTGTAATAACAGACCTTGTTTCATGCGAGAGAAGTAACCGTGTAGCATGAAAACAATTTATGTTATTATTTTATTGATGTACGTATCAAAATACCTACCACAATAATGTATGCAATAACCCTTTTAAACAATAAAAAATTTAAGCACAATTTGTAGGTACATCCCGTCTACTATCGTTACTTGGTAGAGTGGTAGTCGTAAACCCCCCCCCCCCTCCCCCCACCAACCCGCACTGAGCCAGCGTGCTGGAGCATGGCTCAATCTTACTTGTATCCGACATTAATCCGATCCGATTGTGGGGACATTAATGGCAAAACTTTATTCTTTCACTTTTATACCGGGTATTTGGAGTAAAACTTTTTTTTGATATCTCAATACATTTAGGGCTGACTGAGCGGTTATCAGATGCTTTGTATAAAGAAGTGAAAAATAAAGTTGCTCTGATCAAATGGGTTTAGAATGATGTCCTTAACTCCCCAAAATATTTTGTCGATCCATACTACAAACACCCTGTATAGGTAAATAAAAGTCAAAATCCAAACGTAGAAAGATATAATTTTTTGGCTGCGCTACTGTGTGGACAAATATGATTAAAAAAAACTAGATTTGGCTCCCTTGGTATACGCACTTATTATACTTCACGTCAGGCTTAATCAGTCACGTAAAAAGGGAAGGTGTAATTGAATTTTACCTTCCGCTTGCAATTTGCGCGCGCTCACATTTTTTCACTGGCTCTTTGACGTCGTGTTTACTCCACAAAAGTTCGGATGGCAAACAAAAATATAATTTTGAGCCGTTGTTCCTCCGAAAATTTCAGGCACCTAACTTAAATTGCGTATCAAAGCTAAATAAAGTAAGCGGACTAGCAAGTAAACTTGACTCGGAGTCGGGCGTGGCGACGTCACGGGCGTCAATATTTGAGGGAAGGTCACAGCCGATTGCGTTTGCGAGTTGAACCTTCTTAATTTATAAGTATTGATTCGTAGCTAACTTTAATTAGTTTCTTCTCGACTCAAGTTTAATTTATCAAAACGTTTCGCGTTGAGATGAATTGCGCGGGTACATCTGTTGGTACAACTGATTTAAACTTGCCTGGCTTCCGCGATGCCAAATAATAAGACAGAACGCATTGATTGATTGTAGTTCTTCACCAGAAACCAGGCACATTGTTTTTAAAAAACATTGCGGTTGCGAAAAATGATCCACGTAGTTTTTTACCCGCTCAATTTTGCACGGCGAAGTCATCAAAAAACTATTAAGCTGAAACTTTTATCACATATAATATGCACTTTAGCGAAAGTGCATTATCATAAAAAGCAAGATTACTATACGCTTTGTTGCATAAGTTAACTTATTAAAAGCCAATTTCCTCAAACGTCGAGTGTGGGTAAAATATGAAAAATTTGTTGTTGTGAGTTTGCCCGTTAGAACCGGGAAGTTTATGAACTATACTTGAATAATGCTACGAGTGCAGTTTCTTTTTCACTCTGTAGGTGAAACTTGCACTAGTTTGCCAACTAAGCAAGGCAAGGTCTTTGTTTATACTGGTACTGCCGGGAGTGTTGTGTGTTAACCTAATTTACCCTGTTGATTCAATTCCAGCCGGAGGCGGCCATATTTCAGTAGTCACGGTCGAGATTTCAATTCATACATAATATTTGAATAAATAAATATGCATGAAACCAATTTATAGAGGGCGCGGGCGGTCCAACGTAGCGCGATTACGGGCGGAGGCGAGTACCGCAATATCAGCCGCGCCCTCGTTAGTTGATACCCCGCTGCTACGACACCGTAGCGGCCTACGAGATGCGCTACGCCGCGTTACAGACGTTCGGCCTGGGTTTTACTTTTGTATTTGGATCGTGTTGGGCTAGAACCTATTAATCAACAACTGCAATAAGGAGTATTTACTACACAAAACTAACACTATAAACACACTTTATTGTGGTGTGGATTTTTAATGGTTTTGGCACAATCTGATCATATAAATATCATTTCCTCTTCAAAAAGCCACGCAATTTTTTTAAATGGTAAGGTTACCACAAAAATGTTTTTACTTCAGTAGTCGTAATCGGGACATCGTTTATTTTTAAACCAGTATTTTTCTCACGAATTAGAGCATAAATAATAAACAGTTATCTCAGAATAGTACTAACATCACGGAATCTTTTCATCTTAGCTAACGAGAAGCGACGAGGCGGACAAAAAACGACCAAATATTAGTGCGGGGCTACATTAAATATCAGGAATTATGGCATTATTCTACCCAGGTATAGCGAAGGTACAGTCAGATTCTGATTTCACTCGACCAGTGTGTAACAAAATCGCAAAAGTTAACAAAAAGAGTCGGTGGGTCGATGATTACTATGATTTACATTACATAGATTCATTTTACATACAATGCCACCATTAGTATGGCACCATTAATATTAATATTGGACTTTTTAAGTCTAGAAAAAAATAAAATTAGATAAGTGTTTATTACCTGCCAGTGTCGCATTCAACAAATCATAACGTAAATTAAATTCTGCAAAGTGATCATCACGATTCAGTTTAGGATCCTTAATTGACATCAACATGGCAATCATTTCCATTCTCATAATGGGCCTTATATTACCTTATACAAATACTTATTTTTACTTTAGGACGATCATGGTGATTTAAAAAAATTGAGACTGAAGGTTTCTTCGCGATTTTATCCTGCACCGTTAGAACGATTCTTTACTACACTTAAGATAAATTACTTTCCTCAACAGTACATAGTCAGATAGTCAGAAATGGCTTTAAAAACTATGATTTATATCTTATATTTAGAAATAGTGTACAAAGGCGAGCTTATCTCTAGATCTTCTTTCTTCTCTTCTTCTTTTTCTTCTTGGCGATTTATTAGTGAAGGGGCAAATAAGAAGTATCCGGCGAGCATGTATGAAGAGTCTTATGAAAGTGGAAGTAAGTTCCAGTTTTTTTTTATTGTACATAAAAACAACAGATTGCTTAGTCAACGTCTAAATGTAATAATTTTTTTTTTATGCTGCCGCCCGTTCGTAAGCTGTGGGCTTAGGGATGGAGCAACGAAGAGTGACGTACTCAGTCCATCGCCCTTCTTTGGATTTCTGTGTGTTGAGATGGTAAAGACCGAGAAGTGAGAGAAGTTTGTCAAGATCGTAGCAAGTTTCCTATTTATATCCATTAATTCTGGTATATATGTACGTATTTGTATGTAGTTTATATTATTATTATTTTTTTATATTATTTATTTTTTTACTTAAGTATTTGATGTTGTACACTTGGATCTACCTATTGCTGATTTATTTATCCTTTCCTTCCTGGGTTTGCTGGAAGAAATCTCTCGATAGAGATAAGCTCGCCTTTGTACATGTCATTTCCATTTTTAATTGTCATAATGTATTTTTTGTGTGCAATAAAGTATAAAGAAATAAAGAAAGAAGTGGAGGACAGGGACTAACCCTGCCTACCCTCCTCTGGGAAAAAGGGGTGAGCACATGTCTGTATGTATGTATTTTCTTCTTCTTCTTCTCTCCATATATTTTATCATCGCAAGTCCTTCAGTTACAGGACTGACTGTATCCCTAACACGGCATGATCCCTACAATATAAACGTCGCAGTCTGCCGCCACAATAAGCAACGCTCCCTGGTTAATGGCCGCCGTCCGTCACGTCGCCGCGTCTGGGCGCAGGTTTACCGATAACGGTGCCTCTTGTTTTTCGATATAATGAGGTGAATAACAACATGAGATATTAATAGGTGGAGCAAAGATTTTACAACAGGTAAAGCAGTAAATCATAGGGTTCCGTACCCGAAGGGTGCCAAACGGGACCCTATTACTGAGACTTTGCTGTCTGTCCGTCCGTCCGTCCGTCCGTTCGTCCGTCCGTCTGTCTGTCACCAGGCTGTATCTCATGAACCGTGGTAGCTAGACAGTTGAAATTTTCACAGATGATGTTTTTCTGTTGCCGCCGCTATAACAATAAATACTAAAAAACAAAAGAAATTTAATATTAAGGGGGGCTCCCATACAACTAACGTGTTTTTTTTTGCGGCTTTTTATAGATAGTAGTACGGAAACCTTCGTGCGCGAGTCCGACTCGCACTTGGCCGGTTTTTATTTATTCTTGTCTTTGCGGAAATAATAGTTAGGTCAGGCTGACATTTTTATTTAACGTTCTTTCCGTGTTAGGATGACACGTCAGGGTCTTATCATACAAGCGAGCTGCGAGCGAATTCAAAGCGGGGCGAGAGCGCAGCGAATTCGCCGCGAATTCGCCGCGAGTTCACCGCGAGTTCGCCGCGAAGAAGCCGCAGGTTCACAGCGATTCGTATACTCGCGTCAAGAGGATAGTGTACTCGCGTGCTTCCATACAAAAATCGGTAACATTTTCCACCCCTTAAACCTCGTCCGATTTTCTCAATTTTTTTACATGTTTGAGATACTATGGAAAACTATGCTCGTACGTTTTGATTTTTTTTGAAATATTATATATTATATTTCCTAAGGTATACATTATTTAAAAAAAAATCATAACGTACGAGCATAGTTTTCCATAGTATCTCAAACATGTAAAAAAATTGTGAAAATCGGACAAGGTTTAAGGGGTGGAAAACGTTACCGCTTTTTGTATGGAAGCTCGCGAGTACACGATCCTCTTAAGTCGTCAAACACGAGTATGAGACAAATAGTTGGTGATAATAATGGATATAGAGCTATTTATTACGGAAATTCAAAATCGTACAGTATCTTATCGTATCGGAGTAAAGTGATCGTACTTGAAAACAAGCATGGGAAGAGGTTTGCAATGTATCCATCGGAATCCATTCTTGCACTGAATATACAAAATACGGATTGCACGCCGCGAACTCGCTGCGAATTCGCCCTGCTTTCAACTCGCTCGCATTTCGCCAGTGTGATCTGTGTGATAGATAAGGCACTAAGACCCGGATACTATCGCTAATTAGTACCTCTCGAAAAACAGCTCCATCAGCCCGAACTGAGCCAGCGTTACAGAGTTTGGCTTACTCTTAAGGGATTATGCCTCTCGGTATGGACATCAATGAGTAGCATTTTGTGTGTGTGTGTGTTTGTTATTATTGTGTATACTGTATGTGCCGTTCTCTTATTCCTCAGATAGCGTTTATCTGTCTGTTTATCTGGGGCTTTTGACATTTCACACGTACAAAATGTGTCAAAAAAAAAGTTATCTGACTGTTCATTCGTCTCTTGAGAGACCCGGGCTAAGTAATATAAGTTCCGCACACCACCAGCGCTCCGGGAGCAAGGCGGTAGTCAAATACAAGAAACTTTATTTGAAATACTTCCTTTATCGACTTTATTCAGTGCTTCGTTCCCGTCAACTAAAGTTCACCCGTCAATCTGATGTATGCCCCTATGATAGCAGTATGTCACCAGCCACCGCAAGTTGATTCCTAAATGCTTTGTGAGCTGTGAATCATCTGCACATGAACTTGGCACCTGACAGAAAGATACATTATACACCGCCACGTGACATATAACAAAGTAAAGTAGTTCGTCTTAGTTTGCCAGGACATATTATTAGGTGACAGGTACAAACATAATGTGTGCGAAATATATTATTATTATTATTACGAGCCTACTTTGTCCCACTGCTAGGCAAAGGCCTCAATCCCCATCTTAAATATACGTCCTTAAATATACTCTTAACAATTAAGACGATTGTCCAGCAAAATGCCCATCTTTAAAAAGTTATTCTAGCAGTTTGAGATACTTTCTGAATCCAGAAAAAATATATGTTATGTAACATTTTAGAAATAATTTAGCGGTTTTTGTGTAATTTGCAAAAAACACACTTTTTGCACTTTTTGCACGGACTCGCGCTGCAGTTTACGCCAACTTTATTTTATTAGGCTTGCTAATTTTAGCGATACCGGGCGCCTTAAACGCTTTGCTAAAAGTCAGTCTCTCTAAAAGTCATGAATGGCCCGACCGGTTTGTACGAGGCCTAGTTTGTTGTATTTTTATTAGTCCGGGGAGAATAACGTAAAATATGTATATATTCAAGTATTAATTTAGGTCCCAGCTATACCAAAAATATAAACCATTTCAGTTTGTGCCAATTAAACCGAAAACATACACACTAAAACCTTACTCATCCATGAAAAAGGTGGACATCCCATAGCAGAAAATCGACTTTAATCAACGCATTGCTCGCGTTGACCGTTACGTCTTATTTGCGCCACGTACAACAACTTTATTTTTTCATGTAGCAGATAATGGTTGTGAAAGTTTTCCAATAAAGGGGCCTCTTAATAAGTTTCTTCTGTTGTTCGCGGTTATTATGAACTAGCCTTTTATCAGCGTCTTTGTTCTATGTAGATATGTTTTGTTGTAAGAAATTGCAATATGTGTGTGCATTGTGTGCTATGATTTGATTATGCACGTGTGTCAATAATACCGTGAAGATTTCATCACTAGGAAAAAATCTAAGGTATTTTTTTATTATTTTATTTAAATTTGTTAGTTATAAACAAAGGATTACGCCTTTTCCCATACGGTGTGTCAGAAGCATAATCGGTTGTAGTCCCGTTGTCCCCATAGCCCGTGTCCCCATGACTTTTGGCCACAATTTCAGCCAGTTACTAAAATATTTATTTTTTGAGTGATAACCACACTACCTCATATCAGGTTTTCTTTTCAAACACGAAACAATAGAATAAGTAACAATTACCATATTTCCTCTGTAGGTCAAACTTAATTTTTAACACTGTGCGACACGTAATTGGTAGCTCGCGTGTCAACACTTGCGCTGTGCACGCACGATTCGGAGGTGGACGAGTTGGCCCACCGCACACTGTGTCAAATGACGCGTGGGTATGTGGACAAAATAAATTAAATGAACGCCGCTTTTATCTGTGACGGTTGATGTGAAATGAAATTTTGTACCGCGCGGGCTGTCGTCATTGTTTTTGTAACTGATTTTAATTAACCCCGCTTACATATTCGATTGTGTAAAACAAAACGGCGTGTAAGAAAAATGTATTCAGTGTTGTTGTATCGTACCTACGAGTGTATTTAGTATGGGAAAAAAATAACGCAATTAAGCTTTGATTTTTCATCGTGTTGTTTTCGTTTTTAGGAGATTTATGGCTAAAAGAACTTTTATAGCCGCTAAAGTTTTTAGAGTTTTGTTTTGTCACGGCAAAGTTATTTCATTGAAAAGTGTGGCATTGATAGCATAACGATTTGTTCTATAGGTTTCTAACTAGTGAGAATATTTCCATAGACGCCCGATAACATACCCCACTGTGCGGCGGAAACAGTCGGTCGGAAAACATTCCGGTAGCATCTTCCGACTGGAGTCGGCGCGATGTTTCCGGTCTTTCTTGACGGCTTAACGCAATTGGCCTTTTTGTTCTGCTATATATTATTCTAGAGACTATAATTAATGTATGTATGGCAAAATCATAACAAGTAAAGAACAACAATAAACTCGACTGTACAGACCTTCTTCAAAGGTGTTTGCGAATGTTCGTGCCCGACGCCTGCGTGAGGCTGCGGGGCAGTCGCGCTCGCGCACTGCTGGCGGCTCAGGCGTCGCGCACCAACGTCTACTTGTACTCGCCCTCGCGCAGGCGCAGGCGCTGATCAACTCCGTGCTCGCTGCGTCCCCACAGTGTGCATTCACGAGTGGGATGGCGTGCTTGGTGAGGGAATGTAAGAGAATGACAGAACGACGAATGCAAGAGCTAAATAAGTAAAATATTTTTTAAGTACCGCCTTTGTAACGTAATGGTTTAGCTGTAAGGTTACGATTGAAAATAAATTAATTGAATGAAATTTAAAGTAGAGCATACGCAGTGTTTATTTATAACAACATCTGCTGTATTTAGTATATCGACAATATTGTATCGCAAGACCCTGTAGCAATGAAATATGTAAAATGCTTGTAGCAGCTGCCATGCCAAGGATAAAGGTGCTTCTTGAAGGTATGCCAACTAATGATTAAATAATAATATTATCATCCAAGAAAATAGTGCTTCGAAATATTTCAATGAGAAAATGTTCTAAACATGTTTTGTTGTTCAAACTTGAGCAACTATGCTATAGAGATTCTCAATACAGACAGTTTAGCATGAAGTTTCTGAATAAAAAATGTTTTATGCTACAGACATGATAATAATAAAACACTATACAAATAAATACATAGTTATCTTGATATATATATATTTGGCCGACTTTACAGCAAGAGTTGTATTCGCTAATATGAACTCAAACTTGTAGACAAAAATATACCTATATATTATAATTATATTGTCATATAATTAAGCTTTTGAGAATAACTTTTGAGATATTTTATAAGGTTTTACTTGACTATCCAGATATTATACAGATCACGTAAGCTGCAGCAGTTGATGTTAGAAATATCGTAGTCTCGATCAAACGACCTCTAATTTCACCGACTGACATACCAATTACGTGACGGATAGGAAAAAGAGATGAAATTGCTAATTTACTTATCGATCGCAAACAGAAATTCAGCAATATCTGCGGACGGAACAAGCTTGAGAGTAGAGCTACAAATTAATCTATTTACCGGCGCGCCCTATCAAACGTTGCTGGGTGCAAACTAATTTTACAGAGCTAACTCCGCTCGCGAACGGAACCAAGAAAAAACGAACCCTCAAATACCTATTGGGCCGCAACCCAGCTAAATTGGTTACCGATTACTCTCTCGGTTTAACCGAGCATCGCTACTCCGGTGTAATTTAAAACCAGCAGTCGTTTTAAACGAAAACTCGCATCTAGCAGCATCCGGTTAGCACTCAAACGTTTCTTCGTAAATGATACCCTAGATTAAATTAACTAATTCAATTTATTACAGGGACTCCTCTCTTCCTGAACTGCGATTGAAGAAAGCAAATCCAGTGATAGAAACACTTAGTCGGGTTACAGTTTAAGGATTTTGGAGTGATAAAAAACCGTGTTGAAATTGAACAGTGACATCGTGCGAAGCGGCTGCTGCCGGTCACATTTCGTGAAATGGTCAAGGTAATTCAGAATCCATATGAATTATTTACAACTCTTATTTACGCTACGCTAACCCTCCCTATATTTGGGGCTTCTGTTTGTAAATATGTTTCTAAATCACTCACCAACGAAGTAACATTCAGTTTCGAAACGCACATTTTTTCTGTTTTTGATGTGGTTCACGGTTCACGTGTGTAGGTGTTTTAACAGTATTCATCGTCGTATATCAATGTCATTTCGTGTGTTTGTTGATATGCAAGTATTTATTTTTAAACGTTACTTCAAGTTTTTTACCTTTGGAAATAGCTATGTACATAACAAACTTTTGGTTCACAATAAAGTTGCGCGTCCACTGCGTCGAAATCGGAGCGTATGGAGCGGACGGATTTGTTCCTTTGTTTTGTATGGTTGTGCGTGCACTGGATCGGCATTTCTGTGCTGGAGAGCTATATGCCTTGCGATAACGTCATCCGCCTCGTACGGAGCGTACGGTCCGATTCCAACGCAGTAGACGCGCAACTTGAGTATGATGATCATTTATACTTTGCAAATAAAAATCAAAAAGGTAATAAAATGCCTGTAACACTAGTAGAGTTTTCAAGCATACCGAATTTTCCATCCTTATATGGAAAAATATGATTTTTGCGGCTAGTGAAGAAATTAAATTAAATAATAGAGTAAAATTATTACAAAAGTTATGAAAAACTCATACAAGTTATGAGTTCCGTCAGGTACGCATTTGAAAGTTAAAAAAATATTAATATATCAGCAAAATTTTTCAAAAACTTTATAATCTCATTTAAACCCGTTTTTGAAACAGACAGTAAGCGCAATTATTGATAATCCGGTTCATTAAATACTATGTTTTCCGTAACAACAATTTATTTATGAAATTGTTCGAACTGCGAGGTTAATCCCCGGTCTTATTTTAATCCCGTGCATTTGATATGTTAAAATTAAATGCGGTTAGTTCGTTTGTAATTAAGGAGTTCTACATATATCGATTGTTTTAATATTGTACTGTGGTGGGATGAAAAATGATAATTTGAAATCAATGTATGTGGTACCTATAAAATATTCGTTTATTTACATAAATACGTAGATACCTGCATACATTGTAAAGTATTACGCGTTTTTGGGTGACTTATGTATGAAACATGCCAAAAAGTTTATAAACTACAGCGCGACTACTAAAACATCCGCAACATACTTAGACGATTGAATTTTTGACTCGGGGTTGAATAAGTAGATCCCGATGAAAACGATTTTGCCCTGTGTAAAACCCTAAGGCCCGGTTTCCACCAAGCGGAGAGGAGATGTGCTGCAAAGCTGGCGGGTTATTTCCACCAAAGCGGAAAGGAGATGTGAGCTGTGCGTAGCGGGGATGCGAAATGTCAATCGAATGACGCTTTCGAGTGTGCGAGGGGCAGCAGAAGACAACGGGGCACGGGGCGAGCGAGCATGGGCTCCACAAGGCGCCCCGCCGCCGCCGCCGCCCCGCCCGCCCGCTTGCTCGCGCGCGATAATAAGCTTCTGGCCAAGGTAATCCAATAAATCTAGGAACAAGTCTTAAGTTGAAGCATTATGTACAAAATGGCTTGACATTCTCAGAATTGTATATTTCCAGCAGATATATTTTACAAAGTCAATTTTATGCAAAAAAAGACAGCATTTGATGGCACTTTTACATGACGTCATTCTGTTGTTATTTCATAGAACTCAAGAACAATAGTTCCGTTTTGACAGCTCAAAAAAAATATTTATTTTGACTTGACAGGCCAAAAGCCCATGGTATCTAGAGAAAAATTAGACATGTCCTCGCCTCGCCGCTTGATCAAATTCCATCGAAGCTATAACGGAGAGGAGATGTGGACACATCGAAATCTGATTGGTTATTCAAAACATATCTCCTCTCGTCTCCTCTCCGCTTTGGTGGAAACCGGGCCTTAAGTCAGTCCCATTTAAATCTAGTTTAAACATTTCAGTTAAAAGAACAGTTCAATAAGTACCCGCACACAAAAAGTTCTGTACCGTCAAAACTGTAAAAGGCGTAATATTTTGAATGTCCTTTATAGAAGTGATAAATGAATCAACCTCTATTATTCTGTCATAGTATACGGTACTGAAATTTTATAAGTGTTCTCTTTTCAAATTTCTTTACTTTTCCCTCTTGCAAAGTCTGCAGATAACTAGTGAGTCAGAAGTATCTGAAGATAAATCTACATCCGTCGCTATTTCTGTAACATGATTAAAAATTCAGTCCGATATAGATTATGGCGCACCGTGAGGATATTTTTCTTCCGCCTGCTGCCTACCCCGCTCTCTTCCTCCCCCCCACCTACCTGCCTTCTTCCGCTTGGTATCACATCTCGCAAACGCGTTCTTTATCCAATTATCCGAGGATAAATCTCACCTGTGACTGCTGAGGAAATAACGTAGCAAAATGTTATATTAGAGGAAAGTTATACTTTCATAAATCCCACATATTTTTGTTTGACTTAGAGGCTAATGGTGGCATTACGAACTTGAGGGCAACTTGTTTCAGTTGTTTTCGGTTAGTTTGGGAAATAGAGCAGCCACAAAAAGGTGGTATTTGAACCAAATGTAACTTTCTAGTCCATTTCTAGTCTCATCCGAATGGTACTCCTGGGAATCCGTTTTACTAAAATGCAGTTTTGTATTCAAACATTTTATATCATTTGTTGTAAAACTCAATATTTTAGAGTGATTGATTTTTTTAAACTAAAAGCCGAATACAATTCCAGGAAACATGTCGGTAGGATGTTTATGGAATTGAAGGCTTTGTGGTTTTCAGTGCTGAAAATCATTTACGCAAGTCTTTGTGTTTACCAGTTTAGATGTATTAATCAATACAGTAGTTATACTAATAAGCTTTTTGTAGAACATTCGTGGTCTAGTGGGTTTCAGCTTGCTTCTCACGCAAGAGATGCAAGTTTCGAATCCAGTGCTGACCATGTAATACATGAGAGATAAGTATCATGTATAGCATGCGTAAATTTTATTATATGTTTCGTGTTTTCCTGGCTGCTATCGCTAATTGTTAGCAATAGTGATTAAGTTATTTCAGAGGCCCTGATAAGCCTTTTTGGAAACTTCTTATTGTCGGGTTGGCCTGGATATCCCTCCAAAAACGTGTGAACGACTCCATGACTAAGCCAGCGTGGTAAATATGTCTCAATCTTACTCGTACAAAGCCCTGTGCCCCTCGGTGGTGATATTAATGGGCTAAATGTAGCCGTGATAGGCAAATTCAGGTACTTATTTCTTTTTACATTAATTAGTCTTGATTTAAGGAATAAATAGTGGTATGACATGGTGCATTAGACTGTAGGATTGACGTCGAGTTAAGATAACAACATACTTAGGCTGAATTTTACCAACTTAAAGTTATGCAAAAATAATCTCTTTATCTGTTTTTTTCCTTTCATGCTTAGGTTTGCTGGAATAAATCTCTTTTTAGAGATAAGCCCGCCGTTGTACATATCTTTCTGTAATTGTGACTTGTTTTTTATATTTTTGTGCAATAAAGTATACATGAAATGAAACTATCCCGGGGATAATTTATATGACAATGACAGTTCAAAATGACGTCATTTTATGAAAAAGTAGAAGATACTCTCGAGTAAAAAGTTACTCTTCGTTGGTGTTATTCGCTCTTAGTAGAATTACACATTAACGCTGTTTATGGCCTAGTGATAGTTACATAATTATTACAATGCGGGCCTTACCATACCACACATTGTTGTCGCTCGCGTCGAAGATTCAATTCCGTGTGCCGCCGCGGTCCAGAAAATGAGATCGGCACTCCAAACGGTCAGGCGGAAGAGTCCTCTAATCTGGAATTGACGCGCAATTCGTCCTCTTACCACTTATGAGCGAATTTAAAATACGATATCAAGTTCGCGACCTTGTTGTTATTGCTGTTGGGTTCAGTAAGAAATATGTAATACGTATAAACGCGGCAGTATCCTTGACCTGAGGAAACCAGATTGCATGTTACGGCAGCTCATTTCATCTAAAGAACCAGGCGTAAAAAGATTATTATTTTGATTTAAACACAGCCAGACGACATAATACCTTTCTTGCCCCTTCATCCCCTCTCTTGGTCGACCACGCTTTCTATTATCTTGATATTATAAATTTATCAATCAATCATCAATCAATTGCCCCGAATCAGTCGCATTACTCGTAACAGGTTTCCGATTAGTCATTCGTAATTTAGTATTTTTTTTCGTCATGCTAATGTAAATGTTAACCGTCGCACCAACGGAACTCTAAATAGGGAAGGAGTTTATCCCCATCCCGCGAGGATACGATCCAGATCTCATTTCCTTTGCCAACATCAAAGTGAGGCACCAAATCCAAACACCGACATTTTTTTATGACTCGGCAATATTTAAACCGGAGGCTAGTTCGTCAAATATTTGTGACCCTATCAAATTATTGCGTCAAATAGAGATTTTTTCAGTAAACTCTTACTTGCTTTTTGCTGTTCCCAGGGGATTCATATATGGAGTGCAATAGAAAAGTGTAGCCATAGTCATTTATCTTAACATATTTTACTATGAAAGCAGAGGAACTTCGTATTTCGCTTCTATAGACAAATAACCTGATCACCAGGTCTATAATTTATGGAGAAGTGCTTTAATCACATCCGTTTCATAGTTAAAGTTTTCTCTAACAATGCCATTAGACATTAACCTTTTGTAACTCTGTGTTTAAGGGGGCGCATTTCAAAAGCGGAATAAAAAGGCCAAGCAAGGCTAACCGAGGAACATTCTGTAGTATTTTTATAATGATTAAATAAATAACAAGTAAGTAACAAATTCAGTCCCGGTGCGTAATTGTAAAAAAAAATACTGTCAGACAGATTTTATGAACATCTTTGGGAGACTTTTCTATCGAGAAAATTTAATCAAATTACGTATATGCCAAAGCAAAGCCTAGCTGACAGTTATGTTAAACAAGCAATAACTATAATTAGGGAGAACATCGAAGAAAGTACGTAAATTTTGGTACGAAAAGGCAAAAGCGGATAATTCCGATGGTCATATGGGTTTCAAAAATTCTTTGCCAACTCGAAAGGAGAGTTGAGCCTTCAGGTTGGTCCTATTTTTAAAAAATCAGGAATCGGTCCAGTACTTAGGTTTCTTTTACATAGAAAATACTGTCTTCCAGGTAACCAAAATTAAGCTTTTTGCCT
This sequence comes from Argyresthia albistria, assembly GCA_963457715.1. NCBI lineage: Eukaryota > Metazoa > Arthropoda > Insecta > Lepidoptera > Argyresthiidae > Argyresthia > Argyresthia albistria. The sequence continues at coordinate 5,748,127 of OY735256.1, forward strand.
TTCTGTGACTGTGTGGTGTAGATGAACTCTGGCTGTATGGACCGATATTCGTTTATTTTGTGTAATATTGTGAATTCATAGACGACATTCTCATCCCGCGCGGACAGTACTAACGCCCGGTTTCTCGGACACTTTTTCCTTAAAATTACGTGACAGACTGTTAATCTCCGTTTAAATCACACAAACCTCAGTGGTTTAAGTGGTGTTCTGATGTACCTTACCAAGTTAAAATTATTGTGTAATTAAATAGATAATAATAATAATGTAGTTTTGGTTGCTGGAAGATTCAACTGACATACTGTCAGCAGTTTGTCAAAATCTCCAATTAATTGCCGATTAGAGCCTTTTTTGGTTTCTGAAAACATTTCCTCTAAGTCAACAAGTCAACAGATTGTTGACAGGCCTCCGATTGAAATTGGAGATTGCAGCAATGTATTTCCATCGCAATGATGCTGGCCAGCTCAGTTTCTCTAAAACCTAAATCCTACGTAAAAAGTAGAGTTTGAAAAAAGAATACCGGTGATCAGATCACTGCTGCAACATTCGCACGGAGTACTCAGCGCCAATTTCGTGTGTAAACCGAGCGCAGCACACATAGGTGTTTGCGATCCGCTAGGAGCTAACAGGCGCGGCTTTTGTGCAAACATTTAAACAACAGATTTCGTTGCGGCAAAGACGGAGAATGTCTTCTATTCCTTTCTTTGTTTAGAGGGTGTCTTTTCTAATAATTGACAAAGATGCGCGTTTTGTTCTATGGGGCAAAAGCATTAAGACGTTTTTTTTGTCCCGTTTTGCATTATTTATTTATTTTGATAGTAAAAGCAAGCTCATTTTAGACAAGACTGTTGAAACTTAGTTTCTACTTTTGAGACCAACTAAGAAATTCACAGACACTAAGAGATTCTTTCTCTTGACATTTAGCTGACCTAATTTGCAACTATGCCAGAAACGAAACGTTGAAAGATGACAACAAACAGAGCGCCAGCCACCGGTATGATTTGAACTGATGTACCTAGAATAGTGAATAAGCATGACAAATCTGGATAATTTCTATTCAGCTGTAGTATAAGATGCAGCCCTTTCATGATAATACTGCCAGATGGCGCTCCGAGATCTAATCGTCCTTTGGCATTGTATAGACTAGCAAAGGCCCAACTTAAGACTGTTCGCGCCAAAACATACTTTGACACGCGCCGATAAGAGACAAGAGGTCAACGCTGGAGTACACAGATAAGTCAGTAAGTCTGAAGAGAGAAACTAATGAAAGGTATTCCGACATCTGATATTGCAATCTTTACTCAAAGTAAAATTGCGCCCGCATTGGGTCGAAATTAGTGATGAACGTAACATCCCATGCTGCAGCGATAGCGGAATGTTAGTTGCTTACTGAAAACATTTGTTAGTAAACTGAATGAATTCCTTTTCACAATATTTTTAAACATAGGCGTTTATTCGGTTCTTCGATTTACTGCAAGCAACCTCGCAACGAAGATAGGCAAAGAGAGGCACGCTATATTTAGGTTTTTTTTTAAACAAGTTGGTGGATGTGTCAGGTTAATTTCGTAATTCATAATTTATTTATTGTACTACACAAGAATGACATACAGAAAACATATAATAAAAAGGCGGGCTTATCTCTAAAAAGAGATTTCTTCCAGAAAACCATTGGGAAACGGAAAGGTAGATAGTGAAGCGGGTGAACAGCTCTATATACAGGGTGTAACAGAAAGGGGTGTACAAGCCGAAAGAGGGTTGTTAGGGACATCATTCTGAACGACATTCACTATGGGACCGACTTGATCAGTGCAACTTTATTTTTCACTTCACCATACAGATCAGCTGAGCGCTGGGCCCGAAATGTAATGAGTTAATAAAAATAAAGTTGCTCTGATCAAGTCGGTCCCATAGTGAAAATTGTTCAAAATGATGTCGCTAACAACCCTCTTTCGGCTTGTACACCCCTTTCTGTTACACCCTGTATTATGTTTATCAATAAATACATACACATACAAATGAACAGCTTACGTCGAAGATGCGAAATATTCTTATTCTTAAACGAATCAGAAGATATAAGCCGCAGAACATATAACTACACAACCGTCCGTCCAAACTCCACGGCCCGCGATTTTTAACCTACCCACATCGAGATAAAGTTCAAAACCTATGAAAAACAGAACAAAATATTTGGTTCCTTATAGGTCCATAGTTACAGATAGTAGATAATATATAAAAATAAAAATATTTGAGATTTTTGTGTGCCATAAGGAAATTAGGAAATTATGATAATAATAAAAAATCACAAATTGGTTTGAAAATTTACCTTTTCACTAAATATCTGATTCGAATTTTCCTCTGCAACGTTGACGGTGAGGAAACTAATCTCTTTGAGACAATACAATCGCGTTATATTCAGGTTATGACAACCGCTTTCATTTGAGGAACAAATGTTTGAGGTCAGAATTTGTCTCCGGTCTTCAGGTTTACGGCCATTCCCTCTATAATTAATTTCAGTGGGATTCAGTTTGAGTTTATACCACTGTTGGCTGGCACGCATAGATACCTAGCTGTTTACACGCAAATGTGTCATTGAGCATTTGTGAATAACAACAACATAACGTAACATAGCGTCACGCCTTTTCGCATACGGGGTGGCAGCGGCACAACTGTGCCCACTTTCAGCCAGTAATTCAATACTCCATTTGTGAATATCCCTGACAAACTCGATAGCAGCTAAGATTTGATTTTGATTTTCAAAAGTCTTTATTAACGTTTTAAACATTACATTACACCACATATCGTAAATAAACAACTATATATGGATTATATTAAATCACTTAATGCTTTATCGGGCTGTAGTCGCCTATGAAAGCTTAAATAACAATAAATACTAAAATCAACTAATAACACTATGGTGCAAGGTACTAACAATACATCAGATAAATGAGGTTATTGACATTGCAATCCTAAGTGGTGGATATACATTCATAGCATAAAATAGCAGCTAAGGCTCTTTACAGCGAATCTTAATTTAATAGCCTGCCAACGAAAAGGACTTTGCTTTAATTTCCAAAAACATCAGAAAGATATTTGTATAATTACAACCGGCTTACCCTTCAGTAAGAAAGCATGCACTTCAAGGTATGCGTGTAATGTTCTACCCCGGTGCATCCGATCTCTCGACGGAGCCATACATCACTTAGCCATCCGGATCGGCCCACGTAGGCGCACGCGCCTACCCTTGCCGGCTCCAAGTTATTAACTTGAGAAAGTTTCCGCCGCTAGGGACTGCGGCGGCGGCTCATTGGGAGATAACCGAATAACTGTGTCGTTACAAGTGTTTTGACTTTTACAAAATGTAGGTTAATGATCTGCGTGTAATATAACAGCAGTCTAGATAGTCGTGCGTGCATCCTATGTAATGAAATACCTACTTCGTGACGTCTATTTTTAACGACTCATGTTGCCTATGCTTATCATAATGAATAACAATGGGAGAAAGGTCGCTTACTCACTCATTTAATGAAACGTATAGTGAAATTGTGCGAATTGGTATTTATTTACAGATACAGGACATAAAATTACTAATGCAAAAAATTTACAAGTAATCAATGTTTCAGTTAATATAAAGAGCTGGATTGTTGCCACTAATTTGACTAAGTTATTACATGTGATTTTTCACTTTATTCCTTCGTCTATCAGGCTTTCTTTCTTCAAATGAGGACCTCAATGGACACGAGTCGACTGCGACTATAGAGTTGCGTTTTTTTTTTGTCATTGGAAACATCTAATAGTATATCTATACTTTTCTTCTTACATAATTACAAGTTTATATACATTTTAATTAAATCAATAGTTGCGTTTGAGTTGCATGAATTTTTAAATCCTGTTTTATAAGAATATATGCGTAGCGTCGCATTCGTGTCGTAATTTCGTAGCTCTATGTGCAGAAGGCATTTTATTTAGTATACCTGTTGTTGTACAAAAAATTGCTATGTTAAGAAAATCATTAGATGAATTTATATTGGAATATTCATGAGCTTTCTTTGTATACCGCCTAAAATACAAATATTTATTTTTGTTTTAGGTAAGCACTTCTTCTCGAGTAGACATCAAAAGGTAAGTTCAAAAAGTTTCGTCAGGCAGGTTATGCAGATGACATGTAAAGATAGAAGTACCGTAGAGGAACAAAATCAGAAACCTTCTCCTAAAATGAGCCTTGGCGAACGCCAAACACACAAACAGCCCGATCCATTTGGATATACATTATAAAAAACTATTTGATGTAGTTGTCATGAAAAATAAATAAACGGTCAAGTGCAGATAGGACTCGCGGACCAAGGGTTCCGATCACCTTGGAGATTGTTAACTCGTAACTGCACGCCTAGACAAAGTTAATAACGCTACGAAAACGAATAGAAACGAAAACTCAAAATGTATGCGATTTGACATTTGGTCACGCTAGCGTAGCGTAACGAACTGTCAAATCAGATACATATTCTTAGCGTTTCGTGCGAACGATAAAAGCGTTTTGCATCTTGTCTAGGGGGGCTGGTGCTACAACAACTGACAACCGAAGTGACGTTTTCATAGTTAAGTGGTGTCAGTAGCTCCGCTTTGGCCGTTCTCTAGATATCGTGGTGGGGCTCTGTAGCGGAGTGCCGCAGTCCAATAGTTTTTGACAGAACGATCATCTGTCGGCTAAGGACCTTGGCTACTACATTGGTATGAAAATAATGTTATTTCATCTTTCTATACTCCATTCCATATAACATTGCTTTTTTTCTTTTCTTCTTCGTAAACGTCACTTCGGTGTCAGTTGAATGAAGAAGAAAAGTTCAAAAATATTCCAATACTATATGGAATGGAGTATAGTATCTTAATTATTATGAATGTTGTTGTAGAAAATAAGCAACAGCCACCTGGCTGGCGAGTTCTGCATAATGTATGTACCTAATTAAAATATGCCCTTACGCAGTACAAAATAAATTAGTCGGTGCAGTTTCCGCTTAATCGGCTTTTTAGAAAACTCATTTGACTGGCAAATTATTTCGCGTCGCCGGCATCGGTAAATATTTAAAATAATGCCGCGGTTGCGGTCCCATTGGATAACCATCCACTGTGAGTTGATCTATCCGAATTTATATGAGTTAACAGTTCACTTAAATAATAATGGCCATTTTTTCTTAGGTTTGTTAAAAAAAAATGCATTGCGCTTTATAAGATGTCTCTAATCTCAGTGTGCCTTTTGGCCTATGCCAAATTAGTAGCAGTCATGTGACTGCTCTAGCAGTTTCCACTGTGTTCTATCTTGTGTTACTTTGGTCCAGAGATGACCAACTGTAAGTCTGAAAATCGGAGTCAGGGACCATGTTTCGCAACCTTAGTGAGACAGAGTAGGATGCATGAATTAAACGTTCTCCTTTTCAGTGTCATGCTCAAGTCTGTTGATTTCTTTCAAGGATCGGAACTCAAAAACGACTAATCAGGCGTTCTTTTTAAATTACTTAACTAATCTGAGGTAGTTGCTCGACGATGTTTTGACTTTTGATAGGGTTACAAAATCGTGCATTACAATAAAATTAAATCCTTCGGCAAATTCCGTTATTCACTATATACTCACTACATCGAAAGAGGTAAAAACGGATTATGTTGAAGTACTCGTTGCATTATTTTCCGACGATAACGCTTGCAGGCAAATGGGGCCTATTGCGATTTGTTTAATAATAATCGTGTATTTTGTATTTAAATTTGTCTGGCTTTAGTTGCACGATGTACTGGAAAATACCATTTAATTTTATTTACTTTTATTATACTAACTACCTATAAGTATAGAAGCAAATGATCCTATAGGTTAAGGCCCGTTCTTTCATTGCCCAGACAAAGAGTCGAATAACATTTTTTTACATTTTACACATACAAATTCTGTCAAATGCTTCAGATAAACAGGAGAATAACTCTACTATTAAAAGATCGGGGGTAAGTGTTTAAAAAAGTTTCAGTTTTCTTCCACTTCAGTGTCATTGATCTAAGCATTCATTACTCATCCAGACTGGTCTTAACCTTTTATTATAGGTAATAGGACATTCCTATTTTGTCGTACTATTAATAAAACTAATTAATTTGAACAAGATAATTTCTACTTAGAAATAACAAAACAAGAGATCCAATTTGTACTATAATTAAGACGTCATCGGAGAAGGATTTAATTAAAAGGCTTTTTGGAAGGTCCCCGATGTTCAATGGGTATACCTTTGTACCCAGAGTTTGTTCCGTTGTCTTTACGTTTCGTTACTAAAGGAATTTGCCCTGTGAACATTTCATTGTACAATAATCTTGTTTATTTATATTGTTTTATATGGGCTCAAAGGATTCTACGGGAAATGAGGTGTAAATAAAATAATAACAAGGTCACTAGCAATTTATTTATACTGACCTATTCAAATGTCTTTGGTGCCTTATTTCGTCAGTGTGAACGGCCGCTACTGGCAGATAACAGTTGAAATGTAATTGTTATAAAATTACCCACTAATGAAAGGTTAACTTAACTTTACTTTTTCAACTTACTTTCGTTATAATGATGTTCTGTTTACATGCTGACGTGTCATGTGGAATTATCGCGAAAATATCGAATAGATTCCTTTAATCTATCCCTATTTCATACAGAAATAAGCCAAGCACCATAATCGCAAAAGTTGTCGTGTACTCTCTTTATGCACCGGACTTATCTAAATTAATATTATGAAGACTCTGACTACCTACTCAATATAGAACTTTGTATAACTTATGATTGAAAATCGTAGTGGTCATAGAGATATTCATGGTGTAAAGACATCAAAGAGGTTTGGGTTGGCGTCGTTTTGAGTTGTAGTGGCCATTCATGAAAGTGGTATAATATACGAGCTAAATTATTTCGGTGCTGAGACATCACACTTTATAGTTTCTTAGTAAAAACCATGTAGGGAAGAAGGGCGTAACCGCCCATTTAACATGATATAAGTGTGTATTATTCTAATAAACACTAGTCCAACTCCGACCTCTGTCTTTGACTCATCTCTCCAAACCGATCCCCCTTACATGGCGACCTAAGCCAAAAAAGGGATGCGGCCTATTCGCGCGCGATTGAAGTACACCGTTGTCGTCGCAACAAAATATGTGTGTTTTTAAAAATGTTTTAGATTCAGTTAAAAAAAAAAAGCGTAATGGGAAATACTACGACGACACCAAGACCTGCAGCCATGGACAAACAAATTATATCACAAATTGGACAGAATAATGAGATTCAGCAACACACACAAAATATCATGGTGTTCATGAGCAACATAAGTTGGTACGCGTTTCTCGTTTTCATCCTGCTGCTCGTCCTGGTCATTTTGTACTGCGTGCGATACGCAAACAAGTCGCTGAACAAGACCAAAGGATAGATCCTACGGTGACTAAGGCACCTAGTGACAATCAGTCTGATCAACTGAGAGTTGTAGAAACCTGTAGTAAACCAAAGGATTCTATTGAGCTGAGATTTATTGAGGAAAATGAATTAAGAAAGGTTAGGAAAAATTGAGTAATTGAGAGTGAAAGTACGACGTTTTGTTATGTACCGTCGCGGAAAACGATATTTATTAATCCAGTTTCTCGATCACAACTGACGCCAGCCGCTTTTGTGAGAGAGCTAGGAGAATATAATAAGGTATTAAAGTTAGAAGAAATATATTTCATGAAAAATATAAATAATGCCATATTCGTTAAGAAGTTGACAAATGAAATAATGAATACAAAAAAATGGTCCGGACCACGAATATGTATTTTAAAGGATCTTCAAAGAATTGATGATAAAGATGACCGCAGAGTAATCTTGAACGATTTTCATCTCTTACCCACAAGTGGCCACGCGGGTATTAGAAGAATGTTCAACAATATTAAAAAATATTACTTCTGGCCAGGTCTTGAAAATGACATAAAGACATTCATTAAAAGGTGTGAGAAGTGTCAAAAGGAAAAACATTCAGTATATACTAAAGAGCCCATGGTAATCACTACGACAGCTAACTCAGCGTTCGATAAGATTTATCTCGATATAGTGGGACCATTAGATCGTGACAATAGTAATTACTCATACATACTGACATTACAGTGTGAACTTACTAAATATGTAGAAGCGTATCCTTTAGTTAATAAGAGCTCAGTAGAAGTAGCTAAGGCTTTAGTTAATAATTTTATTTTAAGGTATGGATTGTGTAAGGAAATAGCCACGGATCGAGGAACGGAATTCATGTCCGCAACGTTTGATGAGGTATGTAAGCTCTTAAAAATAAATAAGTTAAATTCAACAGCTTACCACCACCAGAGTATTGGCGCACTAGAGAACTCACATAAAAGTTTAGGTAACTATCTACGCATACAAACAAATAACCATCCAGACAATTGGAGTACGTGGCTTCCGTTTTGGTGTTTCTCGTATAACACATCAGTGCATACGAACACTAAGTATAGTCCTTACGAGTTAGTGTTTGGTAAAAATTGTAAAATACCAAGTAATTTAGATAAAGATATAGTTGATCCAATTTATAATTTAGATAACTATCCACTAGAATTAAAGTTTAGATTACAGACGTCACAAAAAGACGCCCGTCAAAACCTTATACAGAGTAAGATTTTAAATATATAAATCCTGTAACATACAAGGAAAATGACCTAATACTTGTTAAAAATGAAACAGGAAATAAGTTTAAGAGCATTTATTCAGGACCATATATTGTAAAACAAGAAATCTCACCTAATGTGCAGATAATTAAAGATGGTAAATTAGATACAGTACACAAAAATAGGACTAAGATGTATTACCCAAGTAACGATTAAAAAAAAATTATATATAAACTATGTAACCATGTAACCATTTTATAACCGTAGTAAGTTAAGATGTATAAAATAAAATAAAACATAATGATAGTTTTATTTTATTTTCCCCTTCAGGGAAGGTGTAGGGAAGAAGGGCGTAACCGCCCATTTAACATGATATAAGTGTGTATTATTCTAATAAACACTAGTCCAACTCCGACCTCTGTCTTTGACTCATCTCTCCAAACCGATCCCCCTTACAACCAATACTCCTCGTTGAATTGAGTAAAAAATTAGTCATGGTCACACTAAACGGTCGCCTTGCAACAGATTCCAGGCAGATTGCATCGTGAGTAGGCAGGTTGCAGGTTGTATGCAATCGATTGCATCGAGATTGCATCGTGAGTAGGCAAGTCGCAGGTTGCATGCAACAAGTTACAAGACAGATTGCACAGTGAGTAGAGCCCTTAAATTGTCATACTGGTGTGATTTACAGAAATTTAATTGATATACACTCGAGAAACTCAATAGAAACAGTCTTAATATGGAAACTAATCTTAACCAATATCTCAGCTCCGAAATAACTAACGGCAATGCTTCCTCTTCAGATATAGTAAATTAAGGTAGTCCTACAAAATAATGATAAAAATATCGGTGGCCGCGAATAAACAAAATAACGCCAATAAAAAAACCCCTTTAACGAATAATAATACAAACTTGTTGCGACTCTACACACATTTCCAGTAGTGAGATACTACATTTTCATCCTATTAGGAGTAGTTTCGTAAAATGTTTCCGCTGGCATGAACACAGTATTAGCACCAAACTTGGGGCAAGTTCTCAAACTTTAACCAGCTCGTGCAAAATTCAACGTCATCATACTGCTTGTTGATTTTAACATGTAGCTAAAATTTGAACAGGAATAGAGTGCTTCCGGGAGTTACGTTTACAAGTTTTACAGAACCAACGCATCAGATGCTATATAGGCAATAAAATATTAAATTAATAACGGCTGTATAGTGATGTGTGTAACTGATGCGTTTAATTAATTCTATCGACCGATAGACTACCATATGTAGGTTCTGTAATTATTTGGTCGGAGGTAGCTCCAGCTATAAAGCTTTATCATACGTACTTATTTAATTCCCATTTGTAACAAAATTAAATTTGATAGTAAATAAATTGAACTGAGTTTCGCACAAAAATTCGCAAACAGATCCACGTTATGATCGAATATTTTAGTTCTAGACAGCGAAACCTGGGCCTAACGTTTAAATGAACTAAAAATATTTTAATATGGCTGGAAAAACCTCAGTGCAGTTTGTAGGCAAGCCTGTGCAGTTATTTGTTGGGTAAACATTTCCTTTCTTTTCCCCTGAAACACAAAGGGGATGTGCGCTTGAGAGTTAATTAAATTTAAATATGCGCGAGGTAAATCCGCGATACAGGGAGCGGCCTGCATCTTCTTCTCTTTGCCTCAACGGTGAATAATTTCCACTGATTCTAGCTTTGGCTTTAATGTACTTTTCCAGATGCAATATGGCTCGCCTTTGTGGCTTAAGACAAGATGAACTGGAGATGGAGCCGATATTGCTGTTACAATAACCGAACCGCACTAACTCTGCTCAAGAAAAGCGTTACTTCAATATGCTTTTGGCTCTGTCATAAATACTTCGATAACACTACAAGGTAATGCCAGCATATGCATATTACCCAGGGATTCAATATATAAATCTATAATTGTGATACATCGAAAATATCGCGCCTTTTGGAAATCAAAGCCTGAAAACACAGTTACCGGCGTTTAAATTAAAAGCTATTGTTTCCAATACGTTTTCTGCTCGGTCTTTTATTGAGAATGCTCTGTGAATGTAACTTCATTGAATGAATTTTGTCTACCGAAAGAGCAATCAATGCATGAACTCAACTGTTCGGTGCTACATGTTAATGTTATTGCGGGTGCAATGTTTTGTTTGTTTTTTTTTGGTATAATTTATTTTGAATAAATATGAGATAGTTTTGGCAATCAGTAAATCCCGCAACAGGCTTTTATGTCAATAGATAGTTATGTAGTATAATAAATTGACGCATTTGATTCAATTGAAATTTTATTTTCTCCTTTTTAGGGCATTTGAATAAAACCTTTGTTTATTTTTATTTTTTTACTTTTAATTTTTATTTACACACGTCCGGGGAAAATAAAGCTAACAACTATTTATTAATTAGGTATTTTATACAAAATAAATAGAGATGCAGTAATTTATTCATTAATATTTATGTTTTTGGTTATAAAGAAGTCTTTGTAGGAGTCTGGGGACGAGTTTTAGCCATCTCCTTTATACCAACCAATAATTCTATCCCATCCAAACGTACTTACTGTGTTAACATTGTCTTAACCAAGGCGTACTATCTAATTAATTAATTTCATGCTTAATCGCGCGCAGTGGCCACCGAGCGGCGGCGCGGCGCTGCCACACAGAGCCACAGTTAGTACAATGAAAATAGTAGGCAACAGTTATAATGTAGACTACAGAAGATTGTTATGCTATGTCTCAGCTCAGTATTCGCAGCTTGTAGCAAAATATATGTACTTATGGGAATTCGAATGTATGGGGTTATTACATTAATTCCCACAAAGCCATTTTTTTCAGGGATCGTTAAGTATTGTGTAGGTATGCTAAATCTAAGTTTTCGACCTCCTAAGTGGTGGGGAAAAGTTTTGGTGTGAAATTTTTGGACGTTTTCCAGATTTTCACTTTTATTTAGAAAACGGTGCATATTTGCAATTAACCTTGAATGAGTAAATGAAAGTAGACAAAATTGCGCGTCGATAAAAAAATAACCAAAATTGGCTTTGTTGGAATTAATGTAAGCAAAAACCCTCTATATATGGGTCCATTGGTTTATGTACGGTCGCCTGCGTCTAAAAGTATACGGTCAGGTCATATTAACGAGTGAATCCCGCAATCCCTCAAATGTATATGAAATAATGGAACACAGCCAGCGTGGACTATCAGCCGTAATGAGAACTAAGCTTATTCTCAGCTTATTCTTAGTCATGCCTGTGATAAGTGCGAAAAGAGACACATTTGTCCTTCAAATCCCCAATTCTTTTCAATCCCGTTCGTATTTAACTTAAAGGAGGCATGTGCGTAATTTCTCGGGTCGCAGATACGAACCCCATTGGTTTCATCCCTAATTTAACTTAGGAGAAGAATTGGGAAGTCGACAATCCAGAAAGACATATGAAGTCGTAAGGAACGAGCGGATGAATTTATCGCAGCCATTTCTTGGCTCCACGCCTCATCGCTCTGCGGGGTTTGCGCTGGATGGATCCCGCTACAAGTTTGTACTAATTCAAGTACTAATTAGGTGGTGTTGCAGCAACTTGCACCAGTTTTTTAAAAGCTGCTAAATACACGATAATTGAAACAAAAAATAAACTTTAGAAAAAACCGACTTCCACAAACCCTATTTGATTAGATTGAGTTTAATACAAACTGTAACCCCTTATCCCCCCCCCCCTTGGGGACTTAATTTTGTCAAATCCCATCTCAGTGCTACCCCACGCTACTAAGGAACCCCTGTACAAAGTTTCATGGCTCTAGGTCCACCGGTTTAGGCTATGCGTTGCCTGCCCGTCAGCCACGCATTGTATTTGTATTTGTTTCTGGTGGCCATATGTGGTCTTCATCAGCAGTTCCGAATCACAATATTATGCTTACCATGTGCATTTGCACGAGTTATTATGAAAAACACAAAAATCACTAGGTCTGCCTATAATATTTGAAGAGTTCCCTCGATTTCTCTATGATCCCATCATCAGATCCTGACCTGGTGTCAATGGGACCAATGAGAAGGTAAACTTTTTCAAACAAAAAAATAATTTTCCAAATCGGTCCATCCGTCTAGGCGCTATCGGGGCACATACACAAAAAAAACATCCGGACGTATTGTAAACCTCCTCCTTTGGGAAGTTGGTTAAAAAGACGCGTGGGCAGAAGGAGGTGGCTCCGCAACATCAGGGAATGGACGGGAGTGGCCTGCCTTGAACAGCTGATGCGCTTATTGGCGAAAAACAGAGAGAAGTTGCAGGCATTTCGGGATGACCGATGTCTGAGATGACCGTCGACTCAATTAGAAGAAGAGAGAAGTATAAAGAGCTGACTGCCAACATCCAGTAGTGGGGAGACACCATATTTTTTTCTAAGATTGGTAGAGAAAATTTGGACTTTGAACGGATGGTTGAACATATATTATGAAATGAAATGAAATGAAATTTATTTCACACACAAGAACAAGAAGATAACAATAACTTATAGGAACATTTGGGTAGGTTTAATTTAATTATAGTAAAGTTATCACCATTTAACGGATGGTTGAACATATATTATAGTAAAGTTATCACCATTTAAACGCTTTGGAGGAGTTCAAGCAAAGGCAAAAGGTAGGTAAAGGCTTATCGACCAGATTCTCGCTTAACATAGCCATATTATATTAAAGTTGTGTTTAAACTTTATTTAGCGGCTGTCAAAAATCTGTTCCAAGTGGCTCACGTGTACTTATTACTTTGAATCTGTAATAAACAAACATAGTACGTATTTTTCCCATAAAGGCGAGTATATACAACGGCGATCTAAGTATCGTTGACATAGATAAATCCAGTCAGGCTCTAGAATATTGTAAGCGTTGTTAAAGCATGAAAATCCTTTGCTTCAATGCGTTTTAGCAGAGTAAAATCAACTAAATTTACTTTGTGTTTCCTCTCTCAGAATCCCTTTATTTCATTTGTGTTATTTGCTCTGTAAGCAAACAGCACAAAAAAAGCTTCGACGGAAAAAAACTGCCAAGTGAGAATTGGACCTGAGCTCTGAGGGTTCCGGACAATGTTAATAATGTAAAGACGAACTTAACTTATAAGAACTGTTTTCGTTTTTTGCGCTTGCGCGTCTTTTGCCAATGTCGCCTTTAAATCAAGGGAAGAACCATTTTTTTATGCGTTGACATGGAAGCTTGATTGTACACAGTCACAGCTAAAGGAAACGTTACCTTGAAAATAATTATATTCAAATATGTTTAGTTGCTTTTAACTATGTATTCATTTGTTTATTTTATAAATACAGAATATCGTTAAAAAAATATAAAATATAAAATTAGCTATTTGTGCTCTTAAGTATCAAGGTTTAGTCATCAGGCTTATGGCCTGATTAAAAAAATACTTGATAAGCTCTATGCGATAGATGCACAGACTTCAATAGTAGGGGACAAGGCACGGGGCGCTTGAAAGTGTCGCTACCAAAACGGTGTCAAAACGGGAAAAGTGAACCGATTTCAATCAGTCGTGCTTAGACGGTGCTAGCCGCGTGACGTATCGGCAGCACAACAAAAATGGTGTCCTGCGAGGTAAAAACTTGTAAATCATACCGAAATCGCAATACACATAAACAAGGAGTATCGTATCACAAGTAAGTTATATAATTTACAATTACTATTGGCTGTAAATTGATTATTCATAAAATATTGTTCTCAAAAAATTCCTCAAAGTAAAAATAAGATAATCAATCATTCGACTGACGACCGACATAGTACCGAAAAATTCCAACAGAGGCGCTATTCTGTCTGGCCTCAAAACGGTAAGAAATTTAGTACGGGAGGGCCTATCCTTTGTATATATCGATGGATAGATGTATCTATAATTTTACACACAAAATGTATGATGTATCTGTTCAACAGGGCTTCAATAGGCTTATGATCGGTACTTCTTGAAACAAACCCCAAAGTTTTTTGTTTATTCTATCTCCTTTGTCGTCCGGCTAATTCAAATCCGGATACCAAAAATAAAGTTGTGGATGGATCATATTATATCTGTACCATAAACATATAATTCCATTAAATGTATAATTTCCGTATTTATTTAAATCGGATTTCGTGGGGAGAAATTTCGGCACTCCAAATTATCGACATTGTATAACCGCTTTTATCCTTATTGTTAAATTTTTAATTAATCTTGGAAATTTTGTAGCATGTTAAAACCGTCTACCTCCTATACACACGCCAACTTGTCCATAAAGACGTAATAGTTGTAACTCAAAGTAAAGCGAGAACCAGCCCTATTTCGCTAACTCAGTGATGATCACTCAATGATTATCCGTGTAGAAGTCGGATAATATTAGCCGTCTTATTTTGATATCCTTTGGTTACACGATAATTGAACGACACCAATAACTTCTTAATTTTTACGGACCATCATTTAGTAATCATCACTGAGTTAGCGAATAAGAGGCAGGACTGGTCCAATGGTTCTGGAACCATTCTGTATTATAGAGAAAACCATAATTCATATGACGTATTGCACGATATTTAGGCGACCGATCTGTCGACATTGAAATTGGCATTGAATGTTCTAGTTATTTTAAACGCGTATTATGGAAATTGCTACGCTGTAACATACCTCTACTCTGTCTATCAAATATATGTCTATAAATAGGGCTCCAGAATACGCAACAAAGATTTTACTGAGATGTATGGTATTTTATGTGGACTTACTTTTGCAATTGCAGACCGCGTTCATAGTATATGGATCACTGAGCTCGCGATGGAAACTTCTGTGTGTTTATATAACTTTGTTTGGGGAAGCAGGTAAGTTTTGAACATTGAGGTTTTAATGATCTAATATTAAACGTGCGCCGTGGGTAGGTATTAATTAAGGATTCTGAGTAGGCGCATAATGCCTTGCCTATCAATCTGCGGTACCATCTCGTGGTGGTGTGGGAGGGGCGTCTTGTTGATTTACAAATTTTGCATTGTTCCATGTGTTTAAGGCTCAGTTTAAGGGGATAGAAACTAAGAAATTGAACTAAATGTTTAATCAATGGTTGCTAATTTATTAATGATGGATAGAGCGAATATGTTATTTACTTAATTCACATTTAAATATCTCGTATACCTCTATATCATTTATACATATGTATAGTAATAATTGAAGGGTCGGCAGACATATTTTATGCATGTGTTTAATTTACAGTATTATTTTGCCTAAACTATACAAACATTACAACATGAATAAAATATACAAACATACAACACATAGTTTTTTATTCACTTTTTTCTTCTCCTGTAAAGTTCACTTTTTTGACTTATGTACTAAGTTACTTACTGTACTTTACTTAGTCTGCCGACCCTTCAATTTTAAATGTGAAATTTATACTATCTAATATTTTTAACTGGATAATAATAATAATCTGAAGCAGCGTTTAATATAATGTATTTTATGTTAATATTTTGATTGGAACTTTGTACAACGTCTTGGATTATTTCTGTAATGTTGTCAATTTTAATTTAATAATAAATAAATAACCCTCTACTAGCTCTCTAGCTCTAGAGATTATTTACATAGGCACATAGAAAGGGATGGAGCAATGTAGCTATACAGGATATATGTCATTTTTATGGGGTCGTCAAAAACATCATTATGAACGACTTTTACCATGACACCGACCGATTTGATCTGAGCAACTTTATTTTTCATTCCTCCATGCCTTTTGGCCTGGGCGGTTAGCTGAATGTATAGAGAATTATTTTTCATTCCTCCATGCTTTTTGGCCTGGGCGGTTAGCTGAATGTATAGAGAAGCAAAAAAAAAAATGGCTCAGAATGATGTTCCTGAACAACCCCTTAAAATATGACCACACCTTTCTGTTACACCCTGCGTATCTCTGTCCCGTTCTACGTGCTATCAGCAAGGGCTCATCCATGATCTATTCTGTAGAGGGACCAGCGAACAATCAAGACTATTCTAAACCTCCCGTTACCTCATCTGACAAATCAGGTTATTAGTTTAGATGTTCTGGGGAAACAGATGAAAATAATACGTGCATTCCGATCAAATCATAACCCTCATTTCGGCTTCGCATTAGTCGTGTAAAATACTTAAATACAGCTTAGTAATAATTCCAGTTATCCATCAGTCAGTCACATGTTTCCAACTGAAAAACTACCTAGATTTCGCATTTATTCCACATTATTTGCTTCAGTAATCCCTATTGATTTCCAGCAAATCTACGCAAACAATATTCCGGGTGGCAATCCTCTTTTGGGATCCCCTTTTCGAGTTCCAATATGTCAGAACTGAGGCAAGACTTTTTCTTTTTGATAAAATTGACGTGTTCAGTCCCTCAAGGCTATTTGGTTTGCTGACTAATACGACTATGCATAAACATAGTTTGAATAATAATCATATTGCCTAGTAAATAAATATAGTATACCAGCTTATTTTATTTTTTATGTATGTTCCCCGATTACGCCTAGACGGATGGACCGATATGGAAAAATATTTTTTGTTTCCTCTGACACAGCTTCATGACTACTACACTACACCGTGTAAAGATAGTAGATAGTCACGCGGGAAGCGTCCGAATCAATTTTTTTTTAATTATTTATTTATTTACAAAGTGCCCGCAACTACGTCTGCATAGTTATACGTTTTGGTCGCATTTTTAACCGACTTCACAAAAGGAGGACGTTTACAATTCGTCAAGATATTATATTATTTTTTATGTATGTTCCCCGATTACGCCTAGACGGATGGACCGATATGGAAAAATATTTTTTTGTTTCCTCTGACACAGCTTCATGACTACTACACTACACCGTGTAAAGATAGTAGATAGTCATGCGGGAAGCGTCCGAATCAATTTATTTATTTATTTATTTACAAAGTCAACAGCACTAAACAGTTGAATATAGGCAGTATAACTTATCATATTAAAATCTATCACTTAAAATCGAGACACCCATCCAGATACCGTCTCTCTAGATGATGTATAACTCGCACGATCTTTCCAGGGTGTCAAGTCTCTAAAGTTTCAATCCATCGCCACGCCATCGATATAATACGGCTATACAATGGCTATTAGTTGCCAGCCGTGTTAGTCCACTGTTACATTCAATGGAATATCAACAGAATATCAACAGAACATCAACAGAATGGCTCTAGCAATGACACACAGACACAAACACACCCTTAACCACAGATCACTTTGCCACTTTCCTCTATAATCGATCGATCGATAGGTTTGTCTTTGGTTTTCGGCATACGTATTGCTGCAGAATATCAATTTTGACAGCCACTGCCATGCCACAGCCACCGTGGAGCCATTAGCACACGGGACTTCCAATTTGCCACGCCAATGCTATTGAGAAGCCAATAGCGTCGATGGCGGCCATTTTTGTTTACCAGACTACCGATTGTGACATTTTCTGTATTTTTGAAGCAATCGCTACACCACTGGGAGGCTGTAGCGGTACGGGACTTGAGGCCCAGATGTGCAAGTGCCGCTAGGTTACGGGCACCTTTTTCATCGAAATTACTACTAAAATGCATCCCCAGTAAAATCAAACTCCTTACATATTTTTATTTCAAAGCAGGCTTATACAAGGTGTAAATGAATTAACGCAAAATGAGACACTATTTTTTTAAAGGGACATCATGCTGAGCAACTTTCACTGTGAAACCAATTTGATCAAAGCAACTTTATTTTTCACTTCTCCATACAAATCAGCTGACCCACTCAGGCCAAAATGTACTGGGAAGTGAAAAATAAAGTTGCTCTGATCAAATCGGTTTCATAATGAGAGTTGCTCAGAATGATGTCTCAAGGAAGCTACCCTCCAAATTTACCCAAAGGGTGCCAAACGGAACCCTATTACTGAGACTTCGCTGTCTGTCCGTCCGTCCGTCCGTCTGTCTGTCACCAGGCTGTATCTCATGAACCGTGGTAGCTAGGCAGTTGAAATTTTCACAGATGATGTATTTCTGTTGCCGCTATAACAACAAATACTAAAAATCAAAAGAAATTTAATTTAATTCCCATATAACAAACGTGTTTTTTTTTTGCTTATTTTTTCTCGATATTGATAATGGTAGCAGGCAGACGCTTAAAATGTTCACAATATATTGAGTATATTATATACTTAAAAAATAAATAATTAAATTAAAATTAAATTTATATTTAGGGGGGGGCTCCCATACAAATTTTTTTTTGCGGTTATTTATAGATAATGCTACGGACCCTTCGTGCGCGAGTCTGACTCGCACTTAGCCGATTATATAATATTCATGATGACAATGACAATAACTTTATAATATTTGGGAGGCGTCAAAAACACTAAACTAAAGGAACTAAAGGCACTAAACTGACAACTTCAAATCCGACAGTTCTTGCGCGACTGCGACAGATGCCATTTTCAAACACACCATTTTAATTAGTTTAGTTAGTATAGTTCGTGTTGCCTCGCAGGCATTATACGGCTATACAAAATATTCCAAGGGCCAGACTATATTTTATATTTTCTTGCAGGGAAATCCGGAATTATAGGAAATATGTACTGAATTGCTCAAAGGCTGAAGAAGGCTGAAGACCGATTTCGATGAAAAACAAACATGGATTTTCAGAAAATTTACTTCTCCGTTGTTAACCGAATTTAGTCAGCATCGTATAGTGTTTATAAAGTATTTCAATTTTATTTAAAAGTAATATTAAAACAATGACAACATAGGGCAAAGTCTAAAGACATCTCAACTCCAGTTTGGATTTGAATTCTGATCTCAAGAATGAGATAACGAATCATACGCGATTAAATTAGTAGTCTTCCTTGCAAAATCCAATTCCACCGAGCTTAAACTAGCGATTTCTGATAGATTAACTCTGAACCGAGCCGGCTCGCAGAGTGGCTTGATTGATTTTGTGATTTTAGAAATTGCTTCAATGTGTCTGTGTCTTGTCTGTTTTATTTCAATCCTATAAAGAGAGACAACAAGTGGCTAATGAATTTGTGATTGGCGAAACCGGTTGTCAGTTGCACTTTTCAACGTTAAACTATATATTGGCTATGTTTAAAATTTGTTTGGTTGTAAAAATCTACACATAAACATTTACATACAGGTACATACATTGCTTCTGGCCTCACACTAGGACTCCCTGTTCTGTGGGAACCAGAAACAGCGACATTACAAATAAACATCCAATAACTGTTTTTTTTTGTTTTGTTTATCCCCAGTCGGGAATGGAACCCGGGACCTCTCGCATATTATATTATATAGACAGAGCCACAAAAGCTGCGCCCTGTAGGTCGACGATACGAATTTAGATTCGTGCTAAGAAATAAATGTTGCTAACACAGTACTGATAGTACAACTGCAACACAATTCGCTGGGCCGGCCTGCATACCTGCCCAGCTAATTGGGTCACAGACCGTACTATTTTGGTACTTAAGCTCCTGCTCCTCATATGTTTTTCTGTTATTTTTGTGAATTGTTAGTATGAATTAGAGCTCTATAGATCGTGTGAGACGCAAGTAAAACAAGTATTTTATTATTTTAATACTATTCAAAGTTTCTCCAACTCCTGACAAGCAAAACTCTACATATGCCAGTGCTGGTTCATGAATGAATAGCCTCATCCATTCCACCCAGTAGAATACAAGCACATATCATTAAAACCTCGCCAAACAAGCCTCGTTTGCGCCTTTGTCTCCCATTTCGCAGTCGCCCCCAAAGAAAAAGAAAGCAACATACAAGGAACAAAAGTACATTTTCGCTCAAAAACTCGGGACAGAATGAAGCGTCACTTGTTGCACGACTCCGGTATGCGACACACGTCGTTCCGCCGCGACGTCTTGACATGGACTAAACGGTGTTTAGAGAATGTTGCTATGTGCGGGTAGTTAGGAATAACTGAGTGACGTGAACGTGACTAGTTTCTATGGAAACGTGATTGTGTTAGCAACTGCTAGAAAGAAGAGCGGGTGAAAATAGGGAAACATAGACAGAAATATACACAAACTGACCCTGCAGCACCTCCCGTGGGATACATGAAAGGTGGGCAGGCGTAGCGTGATTACTTCTGCGAATATGAACCACTCTATTTCATACTACTTTCCAAGGAATTTCGGTTCTTGCCCAAGTTTTTTACAATACAATACACGGGTATTTTCCAACCGTAAAGGATAGCCTGAGCTCCAGAAACAAATGAACATACATCCACGCCCGCCCTAGGAGTAGATTAAAAAAGTACAGTGGTTGAGCAACGCCTGAAAGAACTTTGAGTCAACTCTTATGACTACAAAATGCATGACAGGGATCCTAGTGATGCATTCACCGCAAGGAAATGTACGGAAATAAAAACTGAACGCCAAAAAACGAAAACGATGAGGTGAAATTTCACCGTTTTCGTGCAACATAGTGTCTACTAATAAAGTTTAATTCCTACAAACAGGACGGATTACTCTGTTAGGAACATACAATGTAGCTGGAAAGGTGAACTGCTACTGATTATTTAGTTTTATGTTCGTCAACTCAAGTTGAATGGACCGAATAGAGCCAAGATAGGTGAAGTATTCCCAACGTAAAAGATAAGAATAAATACAAAAAGTAACTTAGAAAAAAAGGATACAGTTTTGAAAATGTTCTCAATTGGGTGGAAAACTGTCAATTTCTCACGCTAGGTGGCGCACTCGCGATTGCACCTTAGTATGACACAGGAACTGTCAAATTGTATGTAGTTTTTTGTAAACAAAGTTAAAACTTTCTAACCTGAATCACAGTATTATTATAGACAGTAGATAATCATCGAACAAAGGTACATCGCACGGCTGCACACATGCGCGCGTGTTCGGTATGCACGCACACATAGCCTTAGGATTTGTTTGAGACGGGTTCAATCGGGGCCGCGCCGTTGCCGTGTTCTCACGCTCTACTCGTTACCGCCACTATGTCATCTTCGTCGTCTTTACGGAAAAGTGTCTACTGTTGCGTTTATGGATGTTTTAATAACAATGGGACAAATCCGGAGCTATCTTTTTTCCATATTCCAAAGGATCCCGAGAAGTAAGTAACTTTTCTTAGCGTATTCATTTAAATCACAACGAAATGTAAACTCACACGCGAAACATTATGATATGAATTAAATTTACCGAATGCGCGCGCGGCACGTGCCGCAAAGCTCGTAAGTCACAGGCGTTTGATCTTCGCCGCGTTCAGTATGCGAACGCGGCGAAGATCAAACGCACCTTATGCCTTATGCCTTACGCCGTCGTCTGTCTGCGTGGAAGCCACCTCGTAGTAGGTATGAAGACAGCGAGTCGCCCCCAGTGCCACGCACGATATCAAAAGGAGCCGAATAGGCTTGTAAATAAGCACCTACCAACCTAGTGCAGATTAGCCACTATTTTATACAAGGAAATATTTTAGGTATAGTATAGTGGTAAGTAATAAAATATTCGATGAAATGGGAAACTAGAAACACATACCTAACGATCTGTAATATTATTACTTTGTGTAAACAATATTGTCTATTGAACTGTAACTGTAATACCTACTTTGCATAGGTACCTACTTAAAAGAAAAATTAGTATTTTAGGTATGCCAAGCCACAAACGTGACACAGCCCTGCGCATCGAGCGAAAGTAGGTAACGAACGCTCCTAGACGGCCTCTGATTTACTACTGTCTATAATAATACTGTGCCTGAATGCAGTGCTTTCAAATGTAAAAGTAGGGGATACATTTATTCCTATTTTAAACCGCTAGCGAAACAACGTCGAATTCTTTTACCTTTCTTTTTTCCAGCTACTGTCGCATTTCTCCTTCGAAACTCAGTTTGAATCTCACGCACGGTCATCAGAGAATACATTTTAAGGTTCTTTATTGCAATAAAAAGCACAAAAATCGAAACCCTGTACTTGACACTGACGTAAACAAGGTACAGTCACCAAAGTGCCATCTGGGTTTTAGCTTTCAGTTTTCCTCTTAATTAATTGCTCTATCAAATAGACAAAAAGACAAGTCTACAAAAAGCAAATCGACAATTTACATTGCCACTAAAATAACGATAATAGTATAAATTGAGTTTCGGTGATTCTCAGTAATCCTCATTATATTGTGTTACAAAAGATAACTCAAACGCTTTCTGACTCTATTTTCTAAATTATCTTTCTCTCTTTGCATGTGTGAGTCACAAACACCAGCGATATTGATAAGGTACGGGACCTTCTTGACTTGCTTGCCATGGGAAATTTCCGGGGCGGCTGGCGCTGCCTCTGAATTCATACGAAGTTCTCGATATCAGACTTGCTTGACATGGGCAATTTCCGGGGCGGCTCACGCCGCCCTATGAGTTCATATAGGGCTATCTTTGTTAGACTTGCTTGTCATGGGTCCGGGGCGGCTCACGCTGCCCTATGAGTTCATATAGGGTTCTCTTTGTTAGACTTGCTTGTCATGGGAAATTGCCGGGGCGGCTAGCGCTGCTCTACGAATTCTTATCTTATGAATTTCTCGTTTCTCGTCTTGATATCCATCAATGAGAAAAATTCCGGGTCGACTGATGCCGCCCAATGAATGAGGTGGATCGATAGATATTAGGAGGACATAAAACTTTTAAGTTTTGTATAATAAATAATGTCCTTTTTACTTAGTGTTATAGTGTCGTTTTTTACAAAAAGTAAGGAAAAGTTACTTTTCTCGTGATATTGTTACTTTTTGTCCTGTCTCATGTTATATTAGATACGATATCCGCCACTGGCAAAAAACGCTACTATCGTATAAGCTGTAAAATTGTTGGATTTGGATTGTAATCGCAATGGAGTCAAAACCTATAAGGTACTTCCCGTTGACCTAAAATCATGAAATTTGGCACAAAGCAGTCTTATAGCACAAGGAAAGGGAAAAATCTGAAAACTGTAAATTTCTGTCTTTCTGTAAAAAAATGTGTTTTGGTTTATATGGATGACATCTTAAACTCACAGAAAAATTATACTTTTATGTAGAAACGTAATAATAACACCAATTACGAGGTAAAAATTCCCAAGTGTGACCGGTACCCTAGGAGCACAGGTCCTACTCGCACTTGACTTTTTATTAAGTATCGATATCAGAGTAGATTTAATTGTGTCAGAGTAGAATTGAGTTGTAATAAGCTTAAAAAAATACTGAAATGAGTAGAAACATTACAAAAAAACACAGCAGCGTCATGCCTTTTGCCATGCGGTCTGGCAGAGACACAGTTGTACAAAGATAAATTAAAAAAATTCTACATTATTATATGTAGAGAGTTACTGTGTGCTAGCAAGCGAGGATCCTACAGAATTCTAAACATCCCATGAGTATGATGTTTTGCGATTATTCTAGCATTTGGGTCGCACTCGCTGAGCTACCATCGCATCACTAGGAAAATCGTGTTTGAATAGAATAGAATAGATATAGATTATGTATTGTGAATACACCATTTTACTGGTAGGACATAGCGGTAATAAAATTTATTTAAGACCTGTATTAAATGTAACCTATGTTTATTTAATTAAATTTTTAGACCAGTTGAATTGTAGTAACAATGCATACTAGTTGTAATGCAAAAGACGCGTTTCTATTAAAACCTGAGTATTCCAGTAAGTTTAAGACTAGTTGCTACTTTTGACAAGCGGTGTTGTAAGCCAGATGACACTAACCCTTATTGTTGAAAATTATGAACGTAGGAATTAGTACTGGGATAAAAAACGTAGACATGCGAAAGGTATTAATGTTTCCTTTCTTTGCGTCTACCATATTGTGATATTAATAGGCAAGCTTCATATCATTATTAGTATAAAATAAATGTTTAAAAATTTACAACTCTAATAATAATATCGAGATTTCAGAGTAGCGCAATGTGAAATATTTTACCTGGTAATGCAAGGAAGAAGTATGGTCGGCGGTCGTTATACCTGGACACGTCTCGTCGGGAGATGCGGATTCCACATTTGATAAATACGTTTTTAAATTAAGAAATATTGTTTGTCATCTTGCTGCGTTTTCCGTCTGCACTGAATACATTTTCATTACTTGGGAAACATTTTAGAAAACTTTTCTGTCTTCGCGTATCAGCCACAGCCACTTTATACCCCTAGGATGAGGTCTTACTGATGTTTTAAAAATACTTACAGAATTTCACCCGCTCTAAACAACTCTCCTTTAAATTGAATAATTGCACGGAATCATAAAACAAACTCAGTAATTTCATATCGAGTAACTGCGCGATGTTGAACGTAGCTTGCATTTTAATCTATTTCAGCTTACTAGATCCGATTCACAGGTATTCGCGTACAGGGCAATTATTTGCCACTAGAGTAACAATGCTGGCGGGAAATACTAGCCTAGTAATTGGAAATCTTGAGTGGCTATCGCTTACAAATTGCGCTATTCACTACTATCGTATTCGAACCCGCCATCCCGGACCGTTGAAATACTGCTGAAACTATAGGTACCTACTTACTGCTTACTCTACTTTTAGAAAACTGTTTTGGGTACCTACTTAGAGTAGAATGGTTTAGCAAACAGGTACCTAGCCTTTTCTGTCCTAAAACACAAGAAAGATGGCGTTCTATCTCTAAATACATCAACACAGTCATGGCTAGGCTTATGCTAAGTTGGAGGTTAGTTTCATAAAATGTTATATATCCCTAGTTTTAAGGTAATTTGTCAATATGGGTTTTATACCTGAAATAAAAAGATTATTATTATTATATTAAATTGTCATTAGTGCTAAAATGAAAAAAAAATGTCTGCGCCATGAACCTTAACTCCATTATAAACGTGTTTTTAAAATAGATTAAGGCCCTGATTCAATTGTTCAACAGATAATATAAATCTGACATTTTACACACAAAATGTCAGATTTATCTATTCAATAGGGTTTATCGAGAACAATTGAAACAGGGCCTAATAATAAGTTCCTTGTGACAGATAAATCATAAGAACAATATTTAAGAACTCCTAAATCATCCAGGGCATACACATAAGCCGCTTACGTATTTATTAAAAACATATTTTAATAATTCAGGAATTTTCAGTGATGTTAGATGCGCCTTCTTGTTAAGCTGCTTTACATCAAGCAAATTCATATATTATGTATAAGGCCATAATGGGGATGCCATGAGGTCAGGACGAGTAAGCATTAAGAGCTTTCGTGGTACCCCGCCTGGGAGGGTTGATGAAGTGAATTTTATAACAAACAGACACTACTAAAGGGTTGGACAAATCCCAAAAAAGTAGAATGGTTATTCCAACTGACTTTGTAAGGTTTAGTTGGAAGGTAGGACTAAGTTTTATCATATTTAATATATAGCTGATTGATGAAAGGATTATGTGAATTTATGTGTAGTAAAATAAATACTTAGAAAAGTAAAATCTAAAAAACTAATATTGTATAGAGAAATTGCATACATAGGTATATTAGATAATTACCAACAAGTAACTTTTCAATGCATAATATGTAATATCGTCTAGGTACTGCGGCTCAACAAAAGCTTTCTTGGATATCAATTCCCAAGCCATTTATGTATTTGCTCCACGACAAGTAGAGTACATATTAATAGTGCGTTATATCGCCAAATTTCACTCCTAGGAAGCATCTCAGCTACTACTCGTATATCAAAGATCACTTGGATAATTCGCCGTAGAAGCACCTCTTTGCGCTAATCAAGGAGATGTGTCGAGATATTATCAATTATTACAAACTCGTATCTATTAGGCGACAGGCAGGCGTGATAATTATACACACATACATGTGTACATAATACATACATACATGGGTAGATAGCTAAGTAGTAGTAAGTACGTATAAACTCACGCTAATTTCGCAGAAAGAAGAGGGGAAGAGGGGGCCTCCACATGTATCTCGCAACATTCATTAATATTTAATCCAAGCTCATGATAAACATTATATGAATGTTACGCCAAATACAAGCCATATATTTTCATATGGAATGCTATAGACCAGGCATTATAACGAAGCGTGGTAGCCGTTTTGTTCTCAAATGTTTAGTTCATTGTTAAAGCATAAAAATACACTCGCAATACCCAGTTTAAAGTAAATACCGAGGAATAGTTTCTTACTCATTGTTAAGCCACTACCTACTTGGCAATGGCCATTTTCCAGTCACAAAGTAAATACATTCCGTATTCATTTCGGAAGCAGGCCCGAGAATACTTGAGATGCGTAATTACAAACTCGAGGTGTACTGTGCATGGCGAGCGAGATGCATACTCAAATTGGGTTCTACTCAGTTTGCATAAAGCTATAAGCTATTTCATGTTATATGCTTGAAGCTAAGCTATTTCATGTTATATGCATAAAGCTAATAAATCTAGATATTTCATATTTCTGAAGGTTATTGAATTCTCTCACCATGATTTTGTTTTAAGTCAATGTTAACGTCTAGTAAACATAATCTTAAAACAAATTCATATTTGGTAGGTAGCCTAGGTGCGCATTTTCAAAATACTTTTTGAACTAAATTGTAAAACTTGTTTCATTATTTCAGGTAAGAAGTGCTCATTTCCATCACGGTTTGTTACGGACAAATAAGCGGAATAATCTACATAACACTGTGTTGTAGTTGTAAGTGCAAAGCGCTTTCCATTACTATAAGGTTTTATGAATATACCAGCCTCGGGCGGGACCTAAGTAAACTTACTACTTGGTTTGTAGCAACCGCTGCAAAGTTCTGGAGTTGTGGTCCATTCGACCTTTCTGTTGACGGTTCATGACAAATATTCATATTTAATGTGATCCCAGGACTTTTAGCCTATTTACTTATTAACAAACATCCTTGCTCAAAGGACAGTTGTTGAACTATTTATTTGAGATTGGTTGATATCAAGTAGATAATAGCTTTTCGAAAATTGCTGATCGTTGAAAGATAAAAGCGTACCTATCTTGATCAATCTAACTTTCGTCAAAACGACCTCTGACTGAAATATGGGTGAAAACAGAGGTTGCTTGGGTCGAAGAGAATGGAAATTAAATCCTTTATAAGTAAGGCCGACTTGCACCAGTCTTTTGACAGCCTCTAATACAGATAAAACAATAATACAATATTTATTGGTTATCTTACTCTGTTAATTCTCTATACATCAACTTTATCAACAAGAGGAAATTCCAAGTCAAAAGTCTGGTGCAAGTGCTTATAACTTAGGTACAGTCGAGTTCATTAATATATGAAGAAAACCAAGGCTTCAAATATAAATGTACATGCAATGGTACATAAATATCTGAGCAGATTCACATATGTTTTATTAATGAATGAAGTTCCATGTACGTTTATATTTGAAGCCTTGGTTTTGTTCATAATATTAATGAACTCGACTGTACGATTTGGACTGATATCTCTTGACAAGATATGATTCCAATTTCAGAATTTCCCGTTTTATATTTCAATAGCTTTTAGTAAAAATGTTTTGTTAGATTGTGTTTATAATTATTGGTTGTTGCCAAACTTGTTTATAATTATTGGTATGTACATACGAGAGTAAAAACATACAAAGTGAATCAGAAAGAAAATGTTAGTATATTTTTGTTGTACACATGGGTCTGCGCCTACTCAGCAATCCACCTTTCTCATCCCATTCATCCCAGCATGTTTGAAAAAGTGTCACGTTCCGCCTGATGTGTCAACGCACAGGACCATTGCACATCGGCACCGAGACGCCGCAATACATAGCTATTTTCGACGCAGGCAGTAACTAGGCGGGTGGCCGAGTTGTATTAGTCAAGAGTTCAAGACTCAACAGCGCGGAGGGTCCTGAGTTCAAACCCACAGCGGTTTCTTATTTACACTATGACAGCGGCTTACTTTTGTTCACATTTTAGTAGTAACTGTTGAGGTTGCGCAATTCCTCGAGGAATCAATTTCGCTTTATCACGTAAAATTATCGTATGTAAACCGACTTTACAGACAACTATTTTTTTTAAATGTCTGTGTGCAATAAATAAATTATGAATTATGAGCGCGAATTTGGGCAATATAACCAATTACCCATATCACACGCACACGACACCTTCATCACAAATCCCGATCCTCACACGAAATTCAGTTTGTACTGCTCCGCGAGTGGCTCCAGAAGCGCTCCCCTGAATTTAGGGGCGGTGGTCGGAGCCCCCGTTCCAAGCCAGGTATTACATTAAATAATTAATGCTGCTTATAATAAATTCTGTTTTTAATTTCATCTGGCGCTGACGCCAAAGAGCGTTGTGTCCGTCGTGGCAGTGACCCGTTTGCGTAGTGATGGGCAACACTTGTTCACGATAGTAGGTACATCACATATTTTGTTCTTTACGTGGTTTTAATACATAGAGCAGCTGGACTGTAGTTGAAATACAGTCTACTAATCACATTGGTATTTAGAAAGTTTACGATTTGAAAAAGTAAGAATCTCGCAGGTTCATCATGATGAATATCTATGCATAGATTAAACTCTACATTTGATTCGACTCTTAGGATAAATGTTTTATTTAAACAACGATTCGCTCTTTATAAACTACACCAACGTCTATCCAAATGCATAAAGGTCTACTGGTAATCATTCAAATAATATTTATCTATACAAATTTTAACCGTACCATATTAAAGTCTCATGATCAGAGTTCCGGAGGGAAAAATCGGTAAAATGCGGTTGGACTCGGACTATTATCGTACAACAAAATTTAAGCACTCAAAACTATAAATTAAAAGTAAATAGCGGCAACAGAAATACATCATCTGTGAAAATTTAAACTGTCTAGCTACCACGGTTCATGAGATACAGCCTGGTGACAGACTGACAGACGGACGGACGGACGGACGGACGGATGGACAGACAGCGAAGTCGCAGTAATAGGGTCCCGTATGGCACCCTTCGGGTACGGAACCCTAAAAAGATTATGCCCTCACGAGGATTCGAAGTAATTCGAGCTCAGGGCTTACGGACCGGCTGCGCTACCACAACGAGATGTGGGGAAAACGCGCAATAATATGATAATATTGTGAATATTGATATTATTTTATTATATTGCAGGGTGTATCAAAACACTTCTCTTGTATAGGGACCCCTTTTAATTTATAAAATCACGACTACTCTTTCTTTGAAAATTTCAACATACATATTCTGTTAAAAATTTCAACTTTCTAGCTATTACGGTTCGTTCTAGAGGGCCCGCTGTCGGACAGACAGATGGACGGACGGACAGACAGCAAGGGCTTAGTTATAGGGTCCCGTTTGGCACCCTCCGGGTACGGAACCCTTGAAATGCTGGCCAAAATTAGCTCACCAGACGTCGCTGATAAATGAGAAGATAACTAGAGATGCTAGTGGTGTCTATTATAACGGAGTTCAACGATCTAATATGAAAAAGAGATGGAACCCTGCTAGAGCTCGTCTAAGCTAAAATGACGCGCCCCACTCCTTGATTTTATATTTACTTGTCATACAAAACCAAGGAGTGGGGCGCGTCATTTCAGCTTAGACGAGCTCTACCGGGCACATCAACGATCGACAACAAGGACGCTAATACACACACATCACTAGTCGGACCACAGACTGGAACTAAGTTAACACCACTCGTCTAGTGTTTTACAAAGAATATTCTAACATAAAAGCCAGCTATCATGTGAGTGGCTTGCTTAGGTCTACTTACAACACACCTGTATAAATATCTACTTTTAATACTGAAACATCATACAGGCTGTAATCTATAGACAGGCTTTTGCAGAATCAATGGAGCTCATCCAACCGAGACTCCCGTTTAATATTGTAACTAGTTATTCAATGAGGCCGTAAGTCTGTGTTCACCATTTTACAAGCATAGTATCGTGTATGATATTGTGTTGGGTTTACTAAGTTTTTATGTTTATTACATGGCGCCAAGTGTATTGTGTTTGCCTCTAGTTTTAGTTAAATACCGGATAATTGATTCAATGATTTGACAAATTATCCCGGCTATTAAAAAAAATATTTCCTACATTTTTATCTAACACAGTGTAAAAATAAGAGTGAGTAAATGCAACACTCACTCGTAAAAGTACTGTCTTAATGCGCATACAATCGTCAAAATTAGCAACTGGATTTTGAACTTGACTGAGGGTTGAAATTTTCACAAAATATAAAATAAATAATGATGAAATAAAGTATATAATAGCTTGCACTGCAGCGCGGCACTGACGTCCGTCGCTACTTCAAAAAAGTGCAAAAAAAGTGTTTTTCTTTTTTCGAACTACACAAAAACCGCTGATGATTATTAAAATGTAATTTTTTTAATATTTCATTTTCCAATTTTTAGACATAAGCGTAGGACATAATACCAGCGTTTTTTTGTAGAACTCCGGGAATAACTCGTTTTAGGTAAAAAAATACAACTACTTTATTAGATTATTTTTTTCATATAATTTTTAATGGCAATAAGATGTTTTCAAACACAAAATTTTTAGCCAGGGGATGATTTTACGACATATATTTTCTATGGATTCAGGAGGTGTCTCATTCTGTTGGAATACTTTTTTAAGGAGGCATTTGAGCTTTTATTTATAATCGCCTTAAATAAAACGTAGTTTTCTATCTAGCACGTGTTAGTACCGTACTAAAAAATTACAATAATGCAAAATAAATTAAATGTGTTATGCCATAATAGCACTCATGTCTCCAATCCATTGACCTATGGAAAGAGGTCTACCACCTGTCTCTATGAAATACGTTAGATTCACTGTCCGCCTACTCTAGATACCTTGCTAGATATAATTGCTGCTGACTGCAAGTGTGTATCTGCGGACTGGCACAAAAACTGTACATGCAGCTCTTGTAAAAAGTGCATTTTAACTCTCGGTTACCATATAAGGTAGCCAACAAAGCGTAAATGCCATGGTCACCCATCGTAACGGCGACCGACGGCGCGATCGGGCGCGCAAGACTTTTTTCTCGTAATATATTCCTTATTAAAACAATTTATTCGGTTTTGTTCTTGTATTCTTCAGGCGATTTACTCGGATGTGCCGCTTGTTTAATGTTTTCTTTTGATCCGTCAGTTATTTTGAATTTTTGCTAAGGACGCTTCCCATTGGCTGGTTAGTTGTCGCTCTTTATGTAATTGATACAGATGTAATAAATCTGTGTAAATGACATATACTAAAAACAAGTGAAGATACATAATACTAATGGATCGTACGCTTAATTTACATGATAGTCATTGTCGGGCATTACCTTCTGAGAACCCTAATAGGACTCTGCCCAGATATTTTCCAATTTTATTGCGCACAGACGACATAATAATTATGTGCTTGAATTAAGTCAGTAATTATGTTAAACATTCTTGTCCTAATTTAAGATATAATGTATATCGTGAAATGATCCAGTTCTGATTGGTGATATAATTTACAAAGTTGAAGTTCAAGTGTTCTACTTTCTCTTACATCGTCATCATCAGAATATTATTTATTAACATAAACAACACTCAGGATTCTCAAGGATCCTACGGAGCTCAATTTATTAAATTACCCCAAAAGGAACGATATTAAAATTTGCCAAATTTAAGTAGGATCTGAGTAATTTTCCCCTAAATACAAAATACTTTGCGTAGTGTTATCAAAATTTCTGTACTCTGCACAACAGTCAAAATAGTCAAGTAGATTAATAAAGACACGCTATTCAAATAGTAATACCCCATCAACTAATTAAGTGATTCCTGGAATCTTTCCTTTTCTAAAATCACTGTCGGTTGTAGCATATTGGCTTCTTTTAGTGAAGATACGAGTAGGTACAGACAGAGCAAGATCTGAATTAGGCGGGCCGGCCTACATATTTAATTAGGATGCAACCCTAAGCAATTTGACTAAGCAATCTGTATGATTTTATGACCAATAAAAAATATTGCCTTTTTTTGACCCGGTATTATACTTTTTCGTAGATACTCCTGTAATTATTTCAAGCTCTCACCCATCTCCCACTCCAATAAAAACCATACAGCTGTCTGCCCATCCTGTTTATTCTAGCACTCCCGTACATTTATACTTTGGTTATTATATAATTTATACTGCTAATAGTGCCGATCTCAGATGGCGTTTATCTGGCTGATTATTGACGCATTTGACATTTCACATGTCACATGTACATGAAGTGTCAAATAAAGTTATCAGTCTGTTTATCCGTATCTTGAGAGACCGGGCCTAAAGAAAATAAGAACCCGGTCCTTATACAGGTAGTTGAGTTACCACATAATCTGAACGCATGCTACATATACGCCAATAGGGTAACTTAATTCATAACCGAGCTTATCTCTAATAAAATATATCTTCCATGGAAAACAAGCTCCGATGGGAGAGCTCATAACTTCAGCTGTCTTTGCAGATAATCATACTACCATTTCGGTCACTGCCAGACCGGGACACGGCTGAACACCCCAGCTGCGTCACCCGACACCCCGACACCAATGTTAAGGTCACGCATACGTTGCGTTGTTTTGTTACATAATACCTTAACGTAGACGGCTTGGCGGCGCGCGCGCAGGGTCATCGACCGGGGCCCCGTGGAGGCAGACTATCGCGGTGGAAACGACAGGTTGGGAACTTGAACTTGAAGGTAGAGCGGTCTTTGGTATGAGCGACTGGCGAACTGGGTGGCGTTAACGTTTTTCTAAAAGTTGTCATGTCCAATCAGTCCAATGATAATGATGATATTTCTGCGTATGCAGAGCGTGAAGGGTACACGATTAATTTATCTTTTCCCGATAACATTTTGGCTGGCCTGACAAAATGATAATGGTCTACGACTAGGACTATGGACTACCAACACCTATTCAAAAAAAGTGGCCAAGTGCAAGTCGGACTCGCCTATGAAGGATTCCGTAGTAGCACTGCATCTTCATAATACACGTGATGCACTTAGCCCAAATATCACTATCATTCTTCACCAGCAATTTGGTTTTCATAGTGTTTGTATGAAATACAAAATTATCTTTCCGGTTTTTAATTAATGTTTTATACCTTTAAGTTAGTTGTTAGTTTCGGAATAAAGTTGCTGTGACATACGGACGGACGGACAGACGGACAGACGTACAAACGGACAGACAGACAAACAGACTTGACGAAACTGGGTTCCTTGTTGCTCTACGGAACCCTAAAAATAATAAAGTGAGGAAAACTTTTTCGATTTTTATGTGGTTTTCTTTGCTTGCGATGTTTTAAGAAACGAAATGTTTTAAAAGAGTTCACTGAAAATGGTCTAGCCGCTAGATACTTAGCGATTAATTTGTTTATATGTAGATTGAAAATAAATATATTAGATATAGCTAATGTCTGTTTGTCTGTTTTGTGTCGTACCTAACCGACTTATGAATTACGACACTGAATTGAAATTAGGAGTGGATAAAGTTCATTCTTAAATAAATAATCCAAATGACACTTATAAAATAATGAATGAATCAGAAAAATTTCAAGTCCTTCAAGAAACGCTCCAAACTTCTCCTTTGGGCCATAGATTTAGGAATTCGCATAGTTGGTAGCACTGTAATGTGATTGTTGGGCCTGGGTTCTGGTATCATATAGGTAAAACTAGAAATTGCAGATATTTAAACCCTAACTCTATCGTAAGATAATTATTTTATATTATTATTGTTATTTTGGTTCGACTCATTCATCACTGTCAAAACTCTGACTATACTGCGATCGGTTCCTAGTTGCAGACCAGAAACAGCGATATCACAAATAAACATCCAACACTAGGGATTTTATTCTCTAAAGTCAAAGTCATTTTCAGGGTTCCGTACCCGAAGGGTGCCAAACGGGACCTCTGTCTGTCTGTCACCAGGCTGTATCCCATGAACCATGGTAGCTAGACTGATGATGTATTTCTGTTGCCGCTATAACAACAAATACTAAAAAACAAAAGAAATTTAATATTAAGGGGGGCTCCCATACGAGTTTTTTTTTGTGGTTTTTTTTATAGATAATAGTACAGAACCCTTCGTGCGCGAGTCCGTCTCGCACTTGGCCGGTTATTATTTTTATTGACCATAAAATCATACAGATTGCTTAGTCAACGTCAATATAATATTAATATTTTTGTATACTACCGCCCGTTCGGAAGTTGAGGGCTTAGGGATGGAGCAAAGAAGGGCAAGAAACTTCCCCGTACCATTTCTTCATCCCTAGCCGGGATAACATCTCTCGCTTGGAAAGCATGCTTCGAACGCAACACCGCATAGGTCGTCTATAGGAATCACCTATCTATCGGTTATGATGTGAGACAACATATTCTGAACCAAACCGCACCCCCATCACATGATAATTGAATTAAGGTAACCTCACACACAACAGACTGCTACAAGCCGGAATAAAGCCGACATCTCACCGCAGTGAATCGGCACGTCTTCAAACACATGCCAGATTAACATGTACAATTGCTAATTACCTTACGTTGTAATACTGAGTAACGGGAACTAATTAATACTATCGAAAACAAAAGGATTATACTGATGGCATATTGTTAGCGGTATAGACAGTCGTGTTGAATTAGAATCTTAAGATTATTATATGAACTGTCTATTAGGAGAACATTCAGCGATATCTGTTATACCTACTACCTGGATTGATCTATGTATACCCTAATTATATGGTAATTTTAAGTAGGTATAACAGGAAAAACAAATATGTGTGCGGCTGTAACAAAAAAAACGGTCAAGTGCGAGTAGGACTCGCGCACCAGGGGTTCCGATCACACTAATAATTGGAGAGCGTAACATGTGTAATTAAATTAGGTTTCCACATAAAAAACGTTTAGGTATGTCATCCCTATAAACCAAGTTAAATATTTTTGTAGAAAGATAGAGATTTTCCCTTTACTTGTGTTAGAAGACCTTGCATTGTGCCAAATTTCATGCTTGTAGGCCTACGGGAAGTACCCTATAGGTTTTGGGTTATGAATCCAATAATTTTACAGAATAAACAGTCGTATCGTTCTATTCCGTTGACCTAGAAGGTTGATTTTTTCACAACTTAATGCGAAAACAGACCTTAACAATTGATATTCGTGTTGTGACACACGGACAGACAGACGGACGGACGGACGGACGGACAACAAAGTGATCCTATAAAGGTTCCTTTTTTTTCTTGGATCGGAACCCTAAAAATACTCCGTATGGGAAAGGCGAGATGCTAAGTTGTTACAAAAATAGGTATGTTTATTCTGGTTATAATTTTGACGTGCACTGAAACCGGAAATCCTACTCCTACTGACGGTTGTGTTTACTAAGCTGCTAAAATTCGCTTAGCAGGGAGCTTAGTAGAAGGTTAGGAGAAATTCATTTATTACTATCATTTCCCTAATATTCACAGCATGTTGTTTTTTATAGTTAAGAGTTAGTATGCTTCACCCACCATACATAAGTAAAAGCCTTTTGGTATCAAATTGAAACTGTATGCTGTAAGTACAACACCCACATTACAGGCACATCATGTCACGCGTCGTTAATCTTCGAAAACAGAAAGCACACTGTTAAGTAAATAGTCGTGACGTTAAAAGGTACCTAATCCCGGATAAGCGTGTACAATGAGCTTACGAGGAAGCTTCCTTCATCGTCCCCTAATGATGTAGGCCGGACCTAAGGGAAGATCAATGGGACTCCTCGGATTTACAGAAGAAGATTTTTACTAAATAAGGCCTCATTCGACTTCACGGTCGACTGTGTCAGCGCTTAGGGTTTTCGCCCTTCGCGTGCCATCAGCTTTTGAATTCAGGAGAGTTCACATTTGTGAGATTTATTGTTAAGAAATTTATTATCTGTTGATTGTTGTTCTTTTTCTCGATTTTTAGATAGGTAGGTTATGTACCTACCGATTATGATTTTTATGAAATAGGTTGGTAGCAAAGTTGCCTGCTAAATTAAATTTATTGTAAAAATGTAAGGAAAATGTACCTACTACTTATTTGAAAACCTACTTAGAGCCTACTTTATAGAGCAACAAACTGGTCTGGTTGTAACTATTCTACGTATATGCGTAGATGTCTCATGCGTAGGTCAGCATGCTTACTGAATGCATTCAGGCTAGCAGATTATTATTAGTGAGTAATGTGCAATGTCAGTGTTGTGATGCATCATCCGGTGATCGCGCGGACAGGCTCGCCTCGCGGAGCGGAGAAGCTGCGAGGATGGTGGCGGCGGCGGCGGTGGCGGCGGCGGAGTCTGAGTGGCGAACGCGGCGCAGGCGCCCAGGTGGCACAGGTGAGCCCGCCCCATGCCCCCGCCGCCGCGCACCTGCCGCCGCCGCCGCTCAGTCCATCGCCACACGCCGGCCAGGCGACTCGTGCTCTGCGCACTCCGTCACTTTCTCCACACTCTCGCGAGCCCCTGCGCGCCGACGTCTCTCGCTTCTTCCGACATCAGTTTCCCACCCTCTCGGCGTCCCGACACCCCCGCCGCTCCCCGCGAGGCCCGGACGTTCTAAGTTCTCAACTTTCGCACTTTTCGAAACTCCGAAGTTCACGCTGCGACTTCCCGCGTATTCCGGTGCGGCCGAGTGTGCGATAGCGCTAAGTTGTTGGTTGCTCCGAAACGGTTCGGCTTATCGGCGGCGCCAGTGCCGTCGGATGCGGTCGTGAGAGGGTAGTGCGAGGCCTCGAGGAGGTCGCCGCCACGCTGTTGCCACCGCAGCTCGGGTGCGTGTCCTACGTGACGCCGTGCGCCTGCTGCCCGCCTCTGATCCTGCAGCCGCAGCTGCATCCCCAACCGCTCCCGCTGCCGCTGCCCCTCCAATACGCCCTTCCCATCCATTCGCTCGATTCCCAATTAGCTAAACACCAGCGTCTGCTGATCTCCAACATGGTAAGTTTCTCAAACAGCCTGCTCTCACTAACTTGTATTGTAGGGGTACTACTGATAAGTCCCCGCGTGGACGCCGCCGCTGAGGGCACTCGACCGTAGATATAAGTTTTCACGAGTGAGAGCGACGAGCACAAAACGTTGGTAAAGTTGCGAACAAACGGGAGATCCGATAACAACTCTCGCGGGTTGGCGACTAATGTATCGCGATGGAACGCCGTGTGCCGGTCTATTATCACACTTTGTAGGTACATAAACCGAATATGAACTACCCAACACGTGCCTTCATTCGGGTTTATTGAGTTAGAAAGTCAGTCAGATAATTTGGGAATTCCCAAAACCCTCAATAGCAGACGAATCCATCAATGTGCCAAAACGGATTGAATAAATGAGATCGTGAGATGAGATGAGATGAAAGAGATTGGTGTCCATTTTGACAAAAACAAGAAAATCTTATTTGGCCAACGTTTAGTTGCGTGATAAACATAAGTAGCTACCTATGGTGTACCTACCTATTTCTCTTTGTGCAACTGCTACTGTCTAATGTATAAATTAAATACATAAAAATTCAAAACTTTTCCATATTCACACTACTAAGGCTGGATTTTTCCTTCGTAACCTAGCTTAGCCCGGATTTTACCAACGAAAGAGTAACTTTTACTCGAGAGTATCTCCTACTTTTTCATAGGCACCAGTGACACCTAGATCAGATCACCTTATTTTGAACTGTCATTTGTCATACAAGTTATCCCCGGGATAGTTATTCTCGGTATAACTTTTTGTTGGTAAAATCCAGCCAAGAAAATAAAACAGTAATCATGCCAATATTGTCTTCAAATGTCTAAATCCTCCAGGCCGTATATTCTGGTATCATTTTTAAATAGTAATTAGTTTGCCTGAAAACTTTATCAATGAAGCTAATGTTCATAAAACAATCATTCAGTATATCACTGCTTAAACGGTCTACTATAAAAAATAAAGCTCTACACCTGAACACAATTATATGAACAATTTCTACTATTATTTGTGAAGCCTAATCGACAGTTAATCGTGTCTACAACAGCGCTGTCTCTAACAGAATCCATTTCGATGAAAGAAATTCGGTCGCCGTTACTAGTCGCCCCCTCCGCGATGAAAGTAAACACTGATGACAGAAGTTCTACTTAAATGGAAGTAGCATCAAAGTTTTCTCGTTAAGACCACCCGTCAAAGGTTGTATTCTACGTTATTTTGTACTTATTTATTACATAAATCTGATTTGCTCCCTTCGCTACTCGTACTCACCTCCCGCTAATTTGATCCGCCTTTCTGTTTTGAAAAGTTATTTATATTTTTTCAATGGTTTAAAAATATGTAAAGTTATTAATCATTGATCAGTGCATCAATCGGAATGGAATATTTAATTAGGCTATTAGAATATATTGGAATCGAATCAACGGAAAGTTGCGTGTGGGACACATTACTATGCTAAGTTTTCTTTACAAAATTTTATCTAGGCTCTCCAGATAACGGCTCTTGCTTTTCTCTATAAAGAAACATGTCTTACGACATGAACAATAAATCAGTGAAGCTAAATCATAACCATAATTGCCCATAGTCTATTAGGGCAAGAGCTTTAGACTGCCTTTACTATACAGAGTTGAGCCAAATCATACTTTGCAATATTGATAGAAGCTTCCGATGTAACATTGGGATTTCTTAGAAATATGTCAGATTTGTTACATTTCTCCGCCAACCAAAACATTGTATTTAGCAAACATCTTTCTTCACCTGGGTTTATTAGCTGTTAGATTAGTTATCATAGCATATTCATCCATCATCTTCCAGGACATGATTCAGTTATCAGAACTCTGAATCGTAAACTAATTTCCATGCCGCGGCGGCGGCGGCGTTAGGTCAACCGGATGCTCCTGCATTGCATTCTCGCGACAATCGCGCTGTTCGGCTGATCGGCCTAAAGCGTTCGAGCATTGCATTGCGTGGTGCAGCATATTCTGACATCATTATATAAGTTTCACCGGTTACTTGAAAGCGGCACGCAGCGTTGGCCCGCCCGAGCGTATCGGTATGTGCAGCCCATCCGACACTCTCTGTAACGCCAATTATCACTATTTGCCACACTCTAATGAGCGGATTACTCATCAATATACTAAATCGAAATTCTGTCACGATCTGCTGTATCGTTGATTATATGTTTTCACCTATTTATTCTGATATTTTTTAATAATTGAAAGATCTGCCTGACAACACAACATGTAAATGAAGAAAATGCTTTGTTTGTTATGGACTTCATTCTGAGCAACTTTCATTATGAAACCGATTCGATCAGAGCAACTTGATTTTTCACTTCCCAGTACATTTTGGCCTGAGTGGATCAGCTGATTTGTGTGAAAAATAAAGTTGCTCTGATCAAATCGATTTCGTAATGAAGTCGCTCAGAATGATGTCCCTAACGAAATAGTTTCTTGTTTTGCGTTAATTAATTTACACCTTGTATAACGTTTGAAAAAAATATCGTTATCAACACTAATATAATAATTAATATCATTATAGAAAATACAAATAATAAAACTAATAAAATAAAACGAATTAATTTTTTTTCAGATAATATATATCTTTTTCTATAATAAATAACCACTGAATCTATTGCAAGAAATTAGGTCCATATTTTCAGTGTTAAAAAAACCAGTTGTGATAATGCTGTTTCAGGTTCCCTTCCCACGGTACAGAGTAACGTAGTATGTGCCTGTATTGTATTGTTGTTTTAAAACTAATTTCAGAGATGTGTTTGCCATCCAAATTGCATGCACAGCAGTGCGTTCGCACACCCCGAATCGCCTCATTATTTATATTCTTCATTAAACTTGTACTTGTACTTATTACTAGCTTCCCTCCTACGTTCCCTAAAATGTAACAAAGCCATCGCTATGACTTTATTAACTGAGAGGCCCGATTGCGTCATCTTCTGAATAGTTTGTTTTGGAAACGCCATTATTATTTTTGGTGGAACAAGTCACGGGTGCAAGCGGTAAGAATGTTCAATTGCTATAAAAGAAAATACACCTATGTCGGAAATATTTAAATAAAATCTAAAAACCCTTTAAAAAAGACTTCATACTCGCAACTAATGAAATTGTATCTTCAAATAAACAAATCTAATTTGTCATTTTTTTAAACTGATACTTATTTGATTAATGTGAGAACTTATTGTGTATAGAAAAAAAAAAACACTAAATTAAAAAATACTAACCTTCTAACTATGACTTTTTGAAAGCTCATCGTCGTTGAAACTCTGACTCTTTTAACCTGTACCAATATCACTTAAAATCATAAGGTCATCGCGCTAGCCTACGAACCGGAACGCTTGTAGTCTCACTCACCTCACGTGCACGCAAAAACTATAAATATACTCGTACTCGTAGGTACCTACTCGGTACCTATGGTACCTTGTATTATCCCCGCTCTGAGTAATGTGCTTGAAGTACGGTTTT
Source organism: Argyresthia albistria (assembly GCA_963457715.1). Taxonomy (NCBI): domain Eukaryota; kingdom Metazoa; phylum Arthropoda; class Insecta; order Lepidoptera; family Argyresthiidae; genus Argyresthia; species Argyresthia albistria. The sequence continues at coordinate 5,789,104 of OY735256.1, forward strand.
GGGTGTAGACGTCACTATTGATTGATGTAAGGTCGCCTGCGCCTGCGCCTAAAAGTATACAAGCAGTATAAGCGGGATTCACTCGTTAATATGACCTGCCCGTATACTTTTTGACGCAGGCGACCGTACCTATCTAAATAGTCCTCGATGCCGTAGAATCTCTGAATTCTGCTGATTAATTTTAAACAAAAAAAAAACCTTATTGCAAATTTTCCTACAAATGACGATATTTAGCATCACGCAAACACTATAAGTTGAAGCAGATTTTATATTTAGATGAAACGTTAACCTTTCCCCGCATTTCCAAAGTTTATACAAACTCTTGCTGTAGTTGTCACAGCGACGATTTTTTCTCCCTAATTACTTAGTGTCATGGCGATTGTGCAGGAAATGCTGCGAGATAGACACAAAGGACTCCGGACGTTCATTAATAGGATCTTTCTAACTGCAATTTCGCTGAATAAATCCTCGTTCTTCGCGGAATTATTAATGTTGGAATAAATTCAACCCGCGCCATTATAGTTAATAATTTGTTTGCTTTTGTAGGTAAACCGCCTGGGAGCAACAATGCAATTATTTTGCATTGAAACATTTTGCCCGACGACAGCTTGACAAAATATGGAAAGAATTTGGGGAATTTATACTGAGATGAGAATTAAACTGTCGGGGTCGGAAACGTTTGAAGGTGCTTGTTGTAAATCGAGTCAGCTGTCTTTCAGCTGACAAAATGCAAGCAATGCCAATCGTGACACAATCGTTATTGTTGCATTGCTCTATCACGTCACATTCGCAGGCACATCCTTGAGAACTGTTTATCAAGCGATTAAAATAAGATCTCTCAAAATGGAACAACGAACGAATTTTATGCTACGTTGTCCTTGCTTGTATTTTTTTCTAATTCTAAACTTACAAACCAAAAACTGACATTTCTAGTGAAAGGAATAAAGTGAATGACTGCCGAGATCTGATAGAATTGAATGTTGATTGAATGACAGTGAATGAAATTGAATGACAAATTTTATATAATTATCATGAATGAGTTTTCAATTGATTTAACTAGTAACTTTTGGACAAGTTGTAATGTATCTAGACCTGTATATGAGGTTTGCAGTTTTGCACCCATAAAAAGTTACCTATGTTAACAATGTTTATTATTGCTTAAAACTAGGAAATAAAAGAACATTTTCTTAAAGATTCCATACAGTGTATAGTGGTGGTAAGAAAGTAAAGGGAAAACTAACAAGTTCAAATCATATCTAATATGATTTTACTTTGTAAAGAAATGTTAAAGCAGGGAAAAGGGAAAAAGCTTTACATTATTCTATAAATAAAATAACCTGGTCTAAGTTAAAAGACCTTGTAATAAGCTTATTATGTTACTTACCTACTTTGTACGATATTCGCTTTGTTCGTAATAGTATTAAAAAAATCCGCTTTCCTGGTCAAAACGGTGTAAGTACTCAATTTGATAGACGTAGAGAATAAAAGGATTATTATATCCTGTTCCGTGATTATATCTACCGAATCTATTTTGGTATCTACGCACACACAGTAATGTTTTTTATAAAATAAGATCCACGATTTTCGAGCTTTTGCTTGCTTTCATATGCTCAGAATTGTTTCTAAAATCAGCAGTAAACGCATGTGTACGATACGAAATGAACAGGCATATAATCGAGTGAAATACATATGGGTTTTCCCTTATGTACGACACTACAAGTACCCAAAAAAATGCTGCAATGTTTTCTCAACTATGAATAGTTTTGTGAAGTAACCTTCGATCAGCCGCCGCCGCCCGGTGCGGGTTTAACTCGAGGTACAATGGCGGAACCATGATTGTCCAGAAATAGCTGTACAGATAATAAACAGACGGTCTTACACGTAGAACGTAAGTATACGCAAAGATAAAGTATACGTAGATTGAACTGCGTCTGAGTAAGATTTAAAATTCACGTTTTCCGATATATGTAAATGGCTGACATTCCATTAACTGTACTGACTGGCCAAATTTTGGGGAATGAATTTGATCATGAATTCTTCATAGAAATCAATGATTTCTTTTTAGGTTACCTAGAGTTGATGTAGTCAATTAACAGAGGAATGATAAAAATATATTTGTGTGTCTTCATGAAATAAATAAACTGAAATTGGAATTGAAATACATGCGACCAGTAATCCTTTACGAAAGTTGCTCATAATGATGGGTTCCGTAATTCCTCATAAGTCAACTAATTTAATGTTATCATGTATGTATTGAAAAGCACTGAATCTAAGCTTTAGCAATTGACAACAAGTTTTCAACTAGGTTAGTCTTTGCTGTTCTAATTGGCCATCGCTCACACGAACTTTGTTTAGAATTTCTCATTCATCGGGCGATCGTCAATGAGGATATTCACGAGATGTGTACAAATATATTTTTGACTTCTGTGTATGGATAAATTGCATTACATCATCAATTCATCATGCAAGATAGCGCCAGATATCAACAAATACTGCTACAGAACTTCATAACATAAATTGAAACAATCAACTTTTTGACGATGTTTTTTTTGGAATTTCGTTTCATTAATGTAACAAACGTCTGGCCACGCTTCACTGAAAGTATTTCAACTTCATACCTGGATGAACCGTAACAAAATCAATGCCCGACTGCTAAATGGAAACAGATTGACTATCCCGTGCGATGTTTAAAACAATAAAAAATTACACAACTATTAAGGGTCCTGAGGTGGTACGGCTGTGAAAGACTTCTAATGCTTCACTTTGCTCAAAATCAAGTGAAATTAATATCTACATATGCCGTTCTAAACCGACCTTAAAACATGAGCACGCATTCGCACATGGATCCAATGCTCTTATAATGTGTGCGATAAATAATTTTATATTAGAGTTGTAGAGGTCTAAAAAACATCTGATTCTGTGCGCGTTCATTAAAATTAAAGCGCTAGAGTTTTTTAGAAAGAGATTGCAAGGAATAATAAGTTGAGAATCATAATACATTATTAGCGAATGATGTTTATCTAAGGATGACGATAAAATATCTCGAAACAGTTACCTAACATAACCTATCTCCATCGTTCATTCAGCAGCACTAAAGATAGCAACGGTATATGCTTGTCCTAATGTAAGCAAATTGCCGTCACAGGCTTTCAGCGTCCAGTCCCGGCTATCATTTCAAGATAAGCGTTTAAAAGCGCCGAGAAAAGCTTTCAGTGGGTGGACGATTACCTACCAGGGGGTGTTTCCATACTTTTTACTTTTAAACGGACGGGCGGCGTGGCGGTGGCCTATCGATTAAACCGAGAGTGATTAATCTTTAGGTTATGAATATATTTTTTCCTAAGAACCATTTTTTTATTGCTGCTTTGCATAGGTATTGTAATTAAAGGCAGGGGTGGAAACAAGTCAGTAAAGTCAGTAAAAGTCAGTTTTTTTTAAGGTGGTCAGTAAAAGTCAGTTTTTTCAAAATTTGGTCAGTAAAGTCAGTAATTTTAGGATCTCGGCCTTCTTCAAATGATGTGTCTCATTTTTACTTTATTGATTTGGTGTTTGTTTATTAATTTGATGATACTTTTCAATAAAAGTCTTCGTGTAGTATTTTTTACTACATCCAGGGGGTACTCTTGTTCAATTTGCTTGTCCGGTAAATTGACATTTGAGTGCACGGGTACGCGACCCCGGATACCCCGAGCTGCGATTTTGCTTCATCCCATTGCTTCCTGAGCAAATCGCATCCTTTTTAAGGTGAACCCAACTGCAACCCAGCTGTGTTCACCTTCCCCTTTTTTTCCCCTTCATTTCTCATCTCTTGATCCTTCCCAATCCTCTGTGAATGTATGAATGTGATTGAATGTTAATAATATTCTAGAATTATTTTTGTTTTGCCTGTGGTTTTACTAATACTTATTTTATTACATGATTAAAATAAAAATGATGACAAAAATGATGTCCTAATTGATTAACGTGTGTTTTACTGCAAACTTCTGTTCAGTTCAGTTCAGTTCAAAATTTTTATTGACCATAAAATCATACATATTACTTAGTCAACGTCAATATAATATTAATATTTTTGTATACTACCGCCCGTTCGGAAGTTGTGGGCTTAGGCATGGAGCAAAGAAGGGCAAGAAACCTCCCCCGTACCTCTTTTAAAATATCAGAGCCTTAAAAATACAATGTTTAGTATTTCTACTTAAGTCTAAGGAAATACACCGAGGAGAGACGTACTGACTCAGTCCATCGCCCCTCTTTGGATTTCTGTGCGCTGAGATGGTAAAGACCATGCAGTTTTGTCATCTAAATATTCTTTTACACTGTAATATGACTTCTTCAATAGGCCGTTTTTGACATAGTTATTGAACCTCCTTTCTGGTAGGTCCGTTGCTTCATTAGGTATTTTATTATAAAAACTAACACATACTCCCTTAAAAGAGTGAGCAACCTTACTGAGTCTGAACGCGGGCATAGCAATCTTATTTCTATTTCTAGTGCTAATACTATGATTATGACCTAAAGTCTTAAATAAACCTATGTTTTTTCTGGTATACATGATATTTTCATAAATGTATTGACAGGTAACAGTAAGTATATTGATATTTTTGAATTTGTCCCTTAGTGATTGCCTAGCATCTAGTTGATAGATAGCCTCTTCTTTTGTCATCCCTCTTTTGTCATCATTTTTACTTTATTGAAACTAATATTTCTGTGTTTGTGTTAATATTTCTGTGAAGGTTACAACAGTCCGAAAGGGTAGAATTTGGTCAGTAAAACGGTCAGTAAATGTCAGTATTTGGTCAGTAAATCATTAGGTTTTGGTCAGTAAAGTCAGTAATTTTAGGCCTTGATACCGCTTCCACCCCTGTAAAGGTTAATACGGAAGAAAGTATTTAAAAAAAAGGACAATAATGACCACGTAACAGAAAGTAAAGAAATTAGTAGGTACTTTTCGAAAAAAACGCTAACTTACAGTAAATTGACAATGAGAAATTCGGTAAAAGGTATAAGTCTCAAACAATTCATTCTTAATTCCTAGTAACATCAAAAGGCTGTACCCGTCATATGAAACACGGATACCGCAATTCTTTGTCTCGAGTGTCTCTGCTTCTAGGAGGGCGTGCGAGGGGCACGTGCTGAGGCCGAGGGAGGGGTATGTCCGTATGTACCAGCGCAATGCCGCCTGCACTTGCATTGGCCAGGAAGCGCGGCGGAATGCAGTCAGTCGCGTTACTCCCGCGGGGCGCGAGGGGGGGAAAGGGGCAATGCTCGATGCGCCCGCGCCGCCGCTCGCGACTCCATTCAGTTCACATCTCGGTGATGCTGTATTATTTACCATTTGGAATGTAGGAAGTTATGGGAGGTCTTGAAGGATCTGTTCGTACGTGCCGATTTACAAAGACGAGAGGAAACAGTGGGTAACGGGCTTAGTGATACGATACTACATAGCTAGAGCTACATCGGAACAATGTAATACAATACCAGGTATGAATATCAATAAAAGTAGTCATAAAAATCGATTATTGCACATTCAAATTTACCTTCCAATTTCTCTAAATGCATTGACTGGTCGAATGTTGAATCATAAGTGGTCAGATAAAAATGAATTCGTGCAAGAATAGGTACAATGGCATGCTGGCGCAAAATTCCTAATTGCTGTGGATGGTATTGACATTGTGTATTAAAAGCCAGGCGATCCATGGAACTATACTCAAATGTTCACACCAACGGTAAGAGAGATATTAGTTAATGCAGATCTGTAATCAGGCAAACTAGTGGTAGTGTGTGTAATGTGTGTAAACGGTAATCCTCTCTGACGCGGAATTACATCGGTTGCCGCGTGTGGCAGCCTAGTCCCAGGTGTCTTCGCGGCGGGGCCGACGCAAGTTTTGCTAATGTGCGGCTTAAAATGACTGTTGCGAGCCAAGACTTACGACGTGGGTATATCCATATATCTAGCTATCTACAAATTCCGAAATGAGTACTCAGTTCACTCAGTACTTTGGCTTAGCCAGTAACAAGGTACCTACATCAACGATCTTAAAAATTCACTACCGGCTATAACATGTATCGGCTAAAAGGGTCTTAAGATATATAACAAGTTAAATATTTATTAAACACACAGAACTCTGCTGTCATCTCTGCCTCTTGATTTATGGGTTTTACCTGAGTGGAGTACTTGTTATATGCAACTCGAAGTTGAGGTAACAAAAGTGGGTGAATTATGTGTAAATAATTACTATGGATACAATACTGATTGCCGATCTCTCCATCCTCAGATAGCGTTTATCTGTCTATTTATCTGAGGCATTTGACTTTTACACGTACATGAAGTGTCAAAAAAACTTATTTCGCCTGTTTATCCGTCTCTTGAAAGACCGGGCCTGAGTCGAATCAAAAAGCCTGATGTCAAACAAGAGGGGTGTCCCTCTCGCTCGCACTTCTATTGTTGCTATTGTTACTTTGGCTCGCGTGTGTCTTAACGCGAGCGAAACGATTAGAACGATTATTATTGTATTACATATTATATTACTAATGAATGAAAATGTTAAATAGGTACATACTTTTGCACAAAATATTAATCTGGTAATTACTAAGTTGATGTTGCAATAACATTGCAGTCAAAGTATCACTTATACTTATATGTGCGAGTATAACGCAAAAAAGTGTTCCATAAGTACGTTAACACTAAAATCTAATATCCAATTTACTAATAAATTAAACTTCATTAGCCAGGCAAGCGTTTTGCAAAGCTCTCCACTACATTCCCCAATCGCGTTCGATAGAGCCCGCCCTATAAATCGCTCAGCCTATTTGTCTGAGATTTATTTCGTCTCTCCGCGCGCAAATCCCGTGAACACACGTTCGCCGAAATGTAAACCACATTCAGCGCGACTTACACACACACTCGTCGTACCTACGAGTGTGTATTTGGTAACAGTGTTTAAATTGGGGCTAAATTTGTACCCTTAAGTAGGGGGTAATAGTGCAAGTTCGCCCGATACCTTATGTAGTCGAACCAAGAGCTGGGGCCTCCGAACAAAGTTTTATCTTCTAACTTTGGGAGTCTCTTACGGCTGTGTTGAGAAAAGGTATCTATATCTTGTTTGTGGCCGTTTTGGTCTGGCGATTATTTTTACATTGGCGAGGTGTCAACCGTTTTTTTGAAAATTTATATATTTAATATGCATTTAATGTGTGATAAATGATTGAAAATTTCTGCCCCACAGAGACCTCAGTCATCCATCAAAATCCATTTCATAATCAAATCATTAACATGTTTCGTTGTGACTAAAGTAAACAATTTTTTTTAGGTTTCATCTATAGGTTTGCCTATTTTCCATCATCTCCTGTGTTTATTAATTCTAAACATTAACCTTAATTATGCTTTGTGTCCATTAAGAGTTTATTTTCATAAGTGCTATTACTACTAAAACTATAGTTTCATTTTCATTCGGCCGAATATCTCTGTGACCGATCGACTTACCGATAAGTATACACAACAGTGTGTCACTCTATTATGTCGAAGTCAGTTACCAAAACCATACCGATGTAGCAGTCAAATAAAAATACGGCGGACACTAACAGGGATAATAAAAATAGCTCTGCAACTGCGGCGAAGCATTAATTGTCACAGGTGCCGATTACCGATATGACAACACTATTCCAGTGCTACTTTTTTAACTGTTTCATTTTATGGCGCTTTTTAAGTAACTGCTATAAAACATACAGATGTGCAATAATGATAACTCTTAACTGTACATACATAAATTAAAAAATACTGTGCGGCTTATTTAATGTATCACAACTGTATCGTTTTTTTTAAGTGGTAGGTAGTCTTTTGCCTCTTTTAAAAGCGATTTAGCTTCACTTTTACCGATTGTATGGTTCCTACCATGCAGCGTTTTAAAAAAAAAAACAATATCATCTTTTAACTACCACGCTTTTTGTGTATAGTGTACAGGAATAATTGTAAAATACATTAGCTCTTTTCATTATCATATCGTAAATCATAGGTAGCATTTTATCAATACTCGTGACATGGACGGAAGTTTGATAAAGTACCACGATAAGGCAGGCCGAATCGCCGAAGTATCGATTTTTCACTTTTACTTGATTTGTTCCATTTTTAGGGTTCGAAAAGGAACCCTCATAGGACTACTTCGTTGACCGTCCGTCTGTCCGTCCGTCTGTCAAGACCAGTCAAGAACGCGTGGACGTATCAAGCTGAAGTTTACATTTTTAATTTTTTTTTTTTTTTTAATTTATTCTTTGTATCTTAAGTAACATTATATGATATCTTAAATAGTACTCATAAACCACTGAGGTTTGTCTGAGCACAGAACATTCGTAGTTGTCAGTTTAAATAGATAAATTACACTAAAACTACACATAACTAACCTAACACTGCAAATTTATTATTCTAGGTAGGTAGACGTTCGCTTTATTTGATTTGGGCTCAACGAGGGCTCAACTAATAAATGCTCATTATAAGTGAAGCGCAGGTGCAGCAACATAATGCACAATCAGGTAGCAGGTGGTAAGTATTTCGCATTGTATAGCATCTCTGGCCACTTCTTCATGCGGGTAAGGCCGCCATTGAGCATGTACGTAAGTACGGGAGAGGAAAGTAATAGAATTTGTGTCATCAATTGCTCAGGTCTGTGGTCCCAAATAGCTGTGAAAAAATCAACCTTCTAGCTATGTTAAGGCAATAGAACGCTACGACCGTTTATGCTGTAAAAATTTAACATCTTAATCATGAAATGTGGCACAAAGTAAGGTCTTACACAAATAAAGGGATAAATCTGAAAACTGCATATCTGCAGAAATATGTAATTTGGTTTACATGGATGACATCATACTTTAATTTTGTATGTAGAAACCTAATTACACCAGTTACGAGGTGTAACAATCTAGAAGTCTGACGACCTCTGTGGCGGAGCGGTTGCTCATCTGCCTACCATGCGAGAGGTCCCGGGTTCAAATCCTGGCTGGGGACAAAAAAAACCCCAGGTCTTGGATGTTTACATGTTTTTGATGTCGCTGATTCTGGTTCCCACTACACAGGGTATCCCAGTGTAGAGCCAGAAGCAATGCATTATGTGCCTGATTGTGCCTGTATGTAAATGTATATGTTTATGTAATTCTTGGTCTGCGAATCCTACTCGCACTTGACTGTTTATTTTTAATACGAACGAGTAATACGAACGACGAATAGGTAGATCGCGAATAAATAAGAAACTGAACAACTGGTATAGAAAACATAGCTCATAAGATTCATGGAGGGAGATCCATCCGAAGACGGGACGGAGCTTAAAATTTACACGAAACGATTACCATCATTTATACCACAACAAACACGTGTTACAACATTTGAACCACACAGTTGGTAAAACCTCAAACAACTGTATGATCTCATAATGTTAATTTACTCAGGTAACGGGAATGATTAACATTTTCTTGTAAATGTGTCTTCTAATATCTAGATTAGATTACATACGAAACCGTTCATTGTTTCTGCAATTCACTTAACTTCAGTCATAAATAGGTAAAATACCTTCTGTAAAGGACTTTAAATGCTCTTGATACGTTGATGTGGATTAAGATCTTTACCTTCACCACTTTGTATCATAATTACTAACCCATCTGCCTACACTATTCACCTACATAAAATAATATCCCATTCAAAGAAGCCTCTGAAAAACACTAATAAAACCTAGCCTCGTCACAAAATCTGTTAATGAATACGGAATATCAAATGAAATATATAAGAATACACTTTAAATAATATGTAAGCTCATTTTTAGCCTAGACACTAACAAGCTCTACCTACATAGTTTATCACTGTCTGTATCCTGACATTGTTAACATCAGAAGAGAGTATCATTTGGTGTAAAAGCTGCTATGCTATCATCAAGCATCTGCGCCTCACTTGAGATCTTCAAGTTCAAAAGGTCCATAAAATCCTTTACGTTTGCCCCGTCAACGTGGGGTTAGGGGATTTCATTGTTTTATCAGTCATGCCCCAATGCGATCTTTTCTGAGGGTAGAGTTGCCAAAAAGAAACAAATAAGAAAAAATGTTCACAGAAATGCTCAAATTAATTATATTTTTTGAAATACAAATCTACCTATAAATTAAATAGAAATAATATTTAAGTATTTATTGGGTGGTTTACCCTGAACGAAACGATTTTGAAATGTAAGTTGCAACTTAACAAAATTGGCGAGAATCTCATAGGATTATCATTTGTTTCCTATGCTAAGGGTATGCTTAAATTTCAAATTTGTTTCGTGCCAGGGTTAGATTTCGAAAAATAAGAAGAAATACGATATTTTTAACATGGTGCAATAAAGATGAGATTTTCCAATTCTTTCTCCCCGTCTCCAAAAAACCCTGAAATCTCAGAAAAAATCCTAAGAAATGGTAACCCTACTCGAGGGTCCCTGAGTATCTCGCGTGTGCTGGCAACTTCCTTATCTAACAACGCCAATTGTTTGGTTAGGATACCACAGAGCTATTGGCGGTTATCTAAGCTAACTAGAGGCGGCAGAGGTTTAATTTTTACATAATTGGGATTTACTGAAATCAGAAATAAGATTCACCAGCTTTGCTGAGGTTTAACGTACTCGTAGAAACTGACTTTCCATATATGCTATCTATACTAACACTGTGTTGCAAGGAACACATTTGGAAAAGCTTATCCTAGGCATTAAAAACAAATGACGATATTATCCTCTCAACAATAGGTAGTTGTAAAAATTGGCCCGCGGTTTTCAACCTAAGATTTGGTTGTATAATCAAACCCTATGAAAAAGAAATAATCAGCTAAGAGATTTGCTGGAAGAGATCTCTTATTAGAGATAAGCTCGCCTTTGTACATGTTTTTTTTTCATTATTAAGTGTCTGTATTCTGTTTTTGTGCAATAAAGTATAAAGTATAAAGATTCTCGCCAATAAACTAGATAAGTGATAACTTTGAATTTCAAAATCGTATCGAGAACTCATGGTAAATGAAGCACATTTTTATTAAAAATAAGTTGCCTATATTTCGTCGATCATAAAATCATAATCTGCCAAAAATATCAACAGTCATTTATCAATGCCGTTTTTGATGACCACGACACGACAGTTCCTCTGATGTCGGTGCAGTACATTTGACTGGTGTTTATTTGTTCATGTAACATTTGTCATGATATCGGTTGCTATATAAACAAAATGCCCATTGCAACAATAGACCCGGGGTGCACAGTCAGCAGTGAAATAATAAATCCATGAACAGTTGTTTTTACGAGCACATAGACTGGGAACACCTGTCTGTAATAACACTGGTGTTGTCGGCGACAATGTGTTCTGTTATAATAACAATATTTATTGCTTCATGCATACAAGAACTATCACCTTAAATCACAACATAGTATTTGCACAGAACAATAATCTTGGCGTATGCTGAGAAGCAGGTAACGCAGGCCACGCAGACAAGATTTTACAGGCAAAAGATGTTTGCAGGAAAGGCAAGGTAAACTCGCACGTTAGACATAAGACGTCGTAAGACTTGCCTTGATAAATCTTATGTGGCTTTGATGGCACCACGTCACATTTTTGTACCTCTAGTAAGCGATGGCTGCACAAATCTGTAAAATAATCCTCACAACTTCTCTACCTCTAGTTAATGTAGAGGTATACAAAACTTTAAAAGAAAAGGGCGCCAGAATGCAGTTGTATTTCGAACAAATAAAATTCAAAACTTACTGCTGCCATGCCCAAGAGCTGCGGCTTAAACTGAACCCATCCCTGTGTGTAACCAATTACGTAGCGCATGTAACCGTTAATTGGTACAATCATCTGCAAAAGTTTGCCTCTTGGAATCGGCCCACTAATTGTGAAAACGGGGAAGCATGACACGAGTAGCAGACCAACCAGAGCGGGCTAAGGGAGAACCTTATTGAGTTAGGTATAGCTGTCAAGTTTTTAATATATGATCATAGATTAACAATCATTGACAATATTTAATTGATACAATGATTAAGCTTAACACCTCTGTTGTGATATCCTACAGCTGAGAATTAAGGCCCAAAACTGTTATAGCAAATGGTATTTTTAAAAACGTCTGTCTACATATACGTCTTACATTAGCTTAAACAAAGTTCGTCAACCTCAATTCACAGAGATTCTTCGTTATTATCAGCAGTCCTAGATCTTCCTTAATCAAATTACCACCGAAACATACCAAACTACACTTTGTCTCTAAGTTACTTAACACCTGCTTATACAAAACTATGACAGCCGATACAGTCAGTTAAACTTTGCTTCCCTAATTAATAAGCTGTTATGAAGATCAAAGACGCCAGTTTCTGAGTTGTGAGTTAAGCCTCTTTGAGAACCATTTAACTTCGCAGAGAGACTGACAGCTTAAGTTTCGGCCGATCCCTTTAATACATTATATCGTGTGACTCCCTTCAGCCAACGACACGTCTGTGTCCTAATTCTACCGTCAATCAAGCATGTCCACACCCAATAACCTCAATAATAGGGTTCCATTTCCGTTTAATAGCTTCCGGTAGTTATAACCTTGTTCACGTGAAATCAAAGTTTATCTTTTGTATTAACGCCCAATGCCAAATAAAGTGGTATTTGTAGTGTTTACTAACTGGCCTTTAAGCCCTTTTTGGTTTATGCCAAGCAACTTAGATTGAGGAGAATCTGTTAACACTGACTAAGGAATGAATGTTAATTAGATCCTTCATTCCGTCTATTAATATTTGTTCGGAAAGGATCGGATTCTGCTATCGGGACTGCTTCGTTTATTTAAACGACTAAGTACGTTAATTATCAACTCGTTTTGTTTACTTTGAAGACGAGAACGTCTCCGTTCAGCAAATATTTTCACTGGAAACAATATCGTTTCTCTCGCGGTGTAATTTGTTTGACACCGTCGATTTTCTCGCCTTCGAGAGGCTCTGATCAACCATCGGATATGTTGTGTTTGAAATTCAATTGTACTTAAAACATGTAAAGGTGAAGATTGACTCACTAACTTGTTACTGACATGTTCCTGCGACTAGTTGATATAGCTTGATTTCTTCAAGATTCTCCCCTAGTTTGTTGACTTACCATGTGGCTCGTCGATATCATTTTTGCGCCAGCGATACTTTTGCTTAAGCGACATTTTTCGCTGCCAGGGTCTTCGGTCGACTTGTTCCGGATATTGAAGCACGTAATCTGGAAGAGGGAAGTGTCTCCACTCGCAATTTATCGAACGATGAATGGTCTAACCATTATTTCCAACCCTTAACCTCTCATCCTATTAATATCTACATAATTTATTGTAAATTGCATTCTACAAAGAGGTACTCTATTGGTTGGGCGGGATGAAGGTGAAAAAAAATGCTACGGTGGACCATGCTTCAAAATATACGGTAACAAGCAAACGAAGAGGCCGTTTGTCAATAATGTTTACTGTTTATAAGAATCTAACCCCGCGTTTGCCTCATTATGACATGAAGTGGGATGAGGTTGGGTGTAAGTGAGATATGTTTACTGTTTTGGTTTTCTATTAGAATAAAACTGCTTGACTCGCGTATTTATTGTATCCGCAGTTTACACTTTTTTCGACTCCGAAATTCCGATACATCTGAAATATTAGGATCTGAATTATTTTCTTTTAAAACAGTCACGCGTCTATTTATATGTCACATTTGCCTTATTTTATATCTTGTTTTTATTAACTGCCGTAACGTATGTAGAAATTGTAGAGATATGATACATATGAGAGTATTGTATAATGTACTGAACCATCGTACTAACTAAATCTGTCATGCAAAAATACAAAGCACCTACCATCTACCAATAATGAACTCTACCGCTGCTGTATGTTTACAGATGTAAATCTTTCGAGTGTTGAGAGCTATGTACCAGGTAGAATAATATAGAGAATATACGAAAAGTTGTTATCTAGAAAAGTGCTAAAATAGAAATGCGGTGGATCAGACGCTCACAGTTAGTAAAGGACAACAAAAATGGTGTGTGTATTTGGTCCGGTCGATCCGTATGTGTCTTGCATTTGTTAATTGTTAAATAATAATAAAGAATAAAAAATTACAGACCTACACATGTGGACGGTCTTTCTTAAATAAATATGTATGATTATATGACGTGCGTTCTCAAAAAAAGTGGCCAAGTGCGAGTTGGACTAGACCAAGAAGGGTTCCGTAGTAGCATCAAAAATAAAGCTCATACACCTAGCCCAAATATAACTGTCATTCTTCACAACCAAATAATTACCTTGTTTTTCATTAAGTGTTTGTATGATTTATATCTTAAAAACTGCTTATTTTATTTTGTTCAATCAAACCAATTTTCGTTGAAAGTCTGTATTGAGATACACAGGATATATTTTTTTTACTCTTTCACTTTAAAAGTTAGACCGGGGGGGACACATTTTTTTCCACTTTGTAACTTTGTAAGGGTCTATCTATTTACTAAGTCAATTTTTAAAGAACTATCTATAGAAACCCAATACATATAGGTTTGATGAAAAAAATATATTTAAGGTTTCAGTTTCACGTGAAACGTGCCCTTATTTTTTATTTTTTAAATTTTTGTTTAAAAATCGTAAAGCGGTTTGCAGAATACATCTACATACCAAGATTGATTCGTGTAGTCCTAATAGTTTCGGAATAAAGTTGCTGTGACATACGGACGGACAGACGGACAGACAGACTTGATGAAACTATAAGGGTTCCTTGTTTCTCTACGGAACCCTAAAAACACAAATAAGTAGAGTGCCTTCTCCCCATAAAGGTTATTCAAATACACCATAAAACATTCAGTTGGTTCCAAGCGCGGGGATATAAGACGACCTACTCCTTGAATTATTATCATAGGCCGCGTCTAAAAGCCTTTTACTGTACTGACATATTATTGTGAAAGGTCGAATATTTACCGCCAAAGAGTTGGATCGATCAATTTTGGTAAAATGTGGGACAGCTAGTGTTTACCTTACATTCTACAGCGGAGTATAATTGAATTAAGGGAATATATCATTCTCCTATAGATTATAGGAACTTGTGTTTATTTTGTCATTATAAACATATTTCGAGGAATGTACACCCAAGATGAGTGCCTACTAGTGAGTAACTTTTTTTTGCATAAATATATATAACAATTGATCCGGGTGTGGTGAAAAAGATGAAGATGTGCATGGATTAAAATCACTACAAGCATCAAGATAAATATTTACAGCCCAGATTATGGTTTACTCGTATTTGTTGCATCCCTCATATCATAATAAGGCCGCGCGTATCATAAATTATACGAATGATGAACCCATTTGCGATTCCCCCGTATCCGTTTCCGTATAAAATTAATTGGGCCGTAACGCGCGGAAGGATGCGAGACGGCAACAACTCATGTAGAATGGCTGTTGAGTTCTCAAGTCTGTCTTCGAGCTTGGAGGCTTATCTGTCGACTTGTGGAGAATTTAAACCTTCCCAGGTTTGTTTGGGTTCGAGGGGCGACTCTGATTTTAAGTATTAATAAGACCGTTCACGTTAGGCTGTACATACATATATCGTACTCACTCGATAGTGACATATGGACGTATGGTGTCTGGAAAACATCGCAAAAGATTGTGAGAAGTCATCACAGGTGATCCATCATACATAATATACAAGGATCTTAAGAAGAGAAACGCAGCAGTTGACGGAAGTTATTAGCAGATGGCATCACGGATCGTAGAACAATTGACAATCGATCACTCATCGCATAAGAGAAGTTTCTCGCAGAAGATAACAGAACGCCCGAGCATAAAACTGTTGGGCCAATCGTCCTCAGGCGTAGAAACCTGGAGTCGAGATCTTCCTTTTAGGGATCAAATATCGTGTTTAATTAACTGTGTACAGTAAAGTATAATTAATTAATGAATATCCACAGCGGACGCAGCCACCGGACCTCTTCTATATATAACCTTCTTTTTGTATGTACGATAGGTACCTAAGTAATAATATGGGAAAGGGAACCGGCAACTCTCCATATTAACGATTATATCGAGCGAATTTGTAACGTCTATTTGCAAGAAAGTCATATTTTATAGATTTTTGATTCATGAGGTCGATACTGTAAGATTTTTTGTTGTTTGAGGCCATTTTATTAGCCTCCGCTCGACGAAGGAGTTTAACGTGTGAGTCACTCTGTGTGTCTGTCTGTCTGTCTCTCAGCACCTGGAGCGTAAACAGGTGAACCGATTTGAATGTTTTTTTTATTCAAAAGTAGTTTTTTTTTGAGCTGGTTGTTATGGTACCATCAAGCTGGTCTGATGATGGAGTTCAAAGGTGGGAGCGGGAACCCTATGATGCTTACTAGTAAACCTGATGATGAAACTGGAAGACTGGTTTTATGCGGGGGTTTTTTAATGCTAAAGTTATAAAGATATCGGGAAATCTTTCCAAAGAAAAAACATGGTTAAGCAAAGATAAACTCAAATGAACAACTCATGGAAACAACCAGCATTTGACGGATTGTCAAATAAAAAAGAAAATTCGCTGTGACATTATAGCCTTCGCTTTGTACTCGAAAAACTCTGAACAATATCGTAGAAAGTCATTTTATTGTATGTGGCCAGAACAGTACAGTACAGTAGTGTTCAATTAGAACTCAAGAAAATGGACCTTGCCCAGGTACTTGACGACCTCTGTGGCGCAGCGGTTGCGCATCTGCCTAGCATGCGAGAGGTCCCGGGTTCGAATCGCTGCTGGAGACAAAACAAAAACCCCAGGTCTTGGATGTTTACATGTTTGTGATGTCGCTGTTTCTGGTTCCCAAAAACAGCTATTATTTCGTAGGAGTTGGTATTTTCCCAAAAACAGCTATTATTTCGTAGGAGTTCTTTTATTAAGCTAGTCCCTAAATAATTATCTAAGCATGCATACGAAAACTTAACGTAAAAATCTTTCCCCAATAACTCCATTGTTTATTGTTACAATTTAATCTAATTAACCCTTGACGCGAGTTCAAATGTGTTAACAGGCGAGACCCAAAACCTTAGCTCGAGCGACTGGCGGACAGAATGGAGATTTACTTTTGCACAATAAGGGTGGTTTTCGCTTGTGGCGTTATCTCATTAGGATTCATCGTGCGCTCGCGACTCCGCGGCCCCGAATAAAGCATCTGTTAAATGTCTCGTGCTGACTAAAATGCTCGTAATTATCTGTTAACATTCCCAAGTTTGACCCCGCGGAAATCTTGCGCTGGGAGCGGGATCGCTCGGGTCCCAAGTTTGCGCGGCCTACCGGAGGCGTTTTACTTTCCTAATAATCAGGCTCATGGAGATTTTTAATGAAAAAGATTGTACGCCGTTATTTAGAAACTTTGTAAAAGGGATCTGTTCAAAACTTTGTTTTGATTTAGTGCTCAGCTATTCTGACGACGGTGTTGTATCCTTTTGTTGTGGTTTTTGTTTTTGATTAAAATATTTCGGCGTCGTGGGTCAGATTTTGTATTTGTTGGGGAGAAATTATCACAAAAATATATAAGTAAGTATCTTTTGTATTTGCTTCACGTAACTCCGATTACATATCCAATTCCCCAAGGTCTCTTTTTATTTTTTTATTTAACACATTACAGTTTGTTACATAGAGGTTTTATATTGGATGATTGTGATTAAGAATCATCCAATATAAAACCTCTATGTATTGTTGGCATGATTTTCGCGCATTCGATATATATATAGCTACACCTATATCGAGTGATTTTGTATGGGAATCTGTCAATATAGGTCTCGATATCCGTATATCGAAAGCACGAGAATCATGCTATGGATTACTACACCGGCAAGTCTGGATATAAAAAAACACATCGTTTGTCTTTCCCTGCGCATGGGGTTAGTGAGACCAGAACATAATTAACGCTGCGATTTTTGGGGAAAATGATACGCCGTTTTATATGCAAAGTCAGCTTCATTCAGAGCAGTCAATAAAGCATGTCATAAGTCGACATTAATCACGACTGACAGTATAATTCGGAGGGACGTTATCTACTCAAAGCAAACCGAATACCTTTAAAGGTCTTTTTCATAGATTTGCAACGATATCGATTTCTAATTAATCTTTTCACCGCGTTTTTTTACCGTTCCTCTGGTGGATTACATGCAGAACGGGATGGTTGGAGGAATTTTTGTGCGCGATGTTTAAAGAATGCGAACAGAAAGATACAAAAAAATATGGCTTCAGTATAAGCCAGGTATATGCGAAGCCAGCAAGCGAGTCTCATTCCCGACTAAATAAACACACAGCGGATGCAATCATTCCGTTCGTTCGTAGTGGTGTTCGAATATGGAATTCACTCTCGTATTCCTTCATAAAAATTCCTCTTCACTGACTAAACGGCTAACGCCAACGTAACTCCTGTGACTCGTGAAAAAGTTTTGTCAGTCCCCTGACCTCGAATTTCACAGCCGATTGCCTCTTAACTCGAAAGACTTCAGTGTAATTTTCGGATGATGCATTAATTTTTATGACGTTTGAAACTCTTTCCGTTTTTAACAACCCTTATCGTTCCATGACTTAATTTAACTTGATAATTATTGTCTTTGTCTGTTATGGAGATAAAATTGAATAATGGATTTTGATTTATGATGAATTTAAAAAGACCGTCCAAGAATTTTCACAGTCTTCATGATTATTTGGTACCAGTTATAATAATTATTACATAATCACTAGTAAATTTTACTATCATTTTAACGTTAATCGGAACTATGAAGTACCCTCAACCGATTCACAGCCCGGTGTCGGACAGACAGACAGACAGAGCGACGACGGACGGACAGACGGACAACGCAGACTTTGGAACCCTTCAGATGGAGAACCCTAAATATGACTTGGCAGGTAAACTTGTCATTTAGCTATTCCACAGATATACGGTATTCATGCCGAGATAGCTTCTAGCGCCTACCGGTGTACATGGAAGCGTTATAGCATAAAAAGTGCACGATGAAAGGCCGTCTGCTCCGGAAAGAGTCGGAAAAAATCGACACGAATTCACCCCATCCCCGTTATGGCCGATATGCTAATAAACACTGAACGTGCTGTGAATTGCCCGGACTCGGCTTTATCTCGAATTTTGGCCCATGTCATGCTCGCCTGGGGTATCCTTTATAGCTTTTGCTAATTGAAATCTATCAGAAATGAATAATACCCCTAATATTCAACATATAAAACAGAATCTTGAGTATCCTTATAGGCGTTTGCATCAATACTTCTGCATAATTTCTAACTTCTATTATGTGCATGCAAGAACATGAATGAACATGAATAAAGCATATATACTATACCAGTTATACTTTTCATTCAGCCTATTGTAGTTGTTGATTTGATACCATGATGAAACATTTCATAACTACGTTCGTATTCGACATAACTTCCCTGAAAACTGTAAATCTCTTTATGCTCCATGTTCGGACTATTTTAAGAAACGTTTCCTCGTAACTCTAAGCCATTTATAGTTACAACTGTTTACTTGAAATGCTTTTACTCGTAATGCAAGCTTTGAACTGTGAGGTATAAATATATCATAACCTAAACCGGATATTATATGTACAAAGACGTACCGCGCATTTAACAATATTTTTTTATTAAATTATTTGTCTTTGTTCCATTGTAAGATTATGAATATACATAATAGTACCTAGGCCAGGCATCTATTATGAAACGGCAGTATGTAGGTATTTAAAAAAATATTTACGATATACATTTTGCTTTATTAAATTCGCTGCTGGCTGCGTTGCCAGGTCGCTCGGCAAAGCTTCTCTTTATGGCTCAATTTAAAAATGTTTCACATTATCTACGGAGAAAATATGAGTCTTAGGCTTACCTTAATATTATTAAGTAGTGCCTCAAAACTTTATTTAAAATTACGAATCAGAATAGTTGGAATATGTCTGTGGAAAATAAAAAATATATGCAAATACTGTTGAAATATGGACCATTATTTGTTTATCATGAGCATTATGCATTAAAAATGTGTGGACATGTTTGTCTATCCAGATAATATATACATATCTTCACGCCTTTTACCCTTTGAGCAGGCCTAGGCACAGATTGGCGCTCACGTAATCAACTTCGTTTTGCGTGATGTTTCCAGTCTATCATCGGTGCTCTAGAGAATAGTTCAAGTTCAAGTTCAAAATTTTTATTGACCATAAAATCATACATATTACTTAGTCAACGTCAATATAATATTAATATTTTTGTATACTACCGCCCGTTCGGAAGTTGTGGGCTTAGGGATGGAGCAAAGAAGGGCAAGAAACCTCCCCCGTACCTCTTTTAAAATATCAGAGCCTTAAAAATACAATGTTATGTATTTCTACTTAAGTCTAAGGAAATACACCGAGGAGAGACGTACTGACTCAGTCCATCGCCCCTCTTTGGATTTCTGTGCGCTGAGATGGTAAAGACCATGCAGTTTTGTCATCTAAATATTCTTTTACACTGTAATATGACTTCTTCAATAGGCCGTTTTTGACATAGTTTTTGAACCTCCTTTCTGGTAGGTCCGTTGCTTCATTAGGTATTTTATTATAAAAACTAACACATACTCCCATAAAAGAGTGAGCAACCTTACTGAGTCTGAACGCGGGCATAGCAATCTTATTTCTATTTCTAGTGCCAATACTATGATTATGACCTAAAGTCTTAAATACACCTATGTTTTTTCTGGTATACATGATATTTTCATAAATGTATTGACAGGTAACAGTAAGTATATTGATATTTTTGAATTTGTCCCTTAGTGATTGCCTAGCATCTAGTTGATAGATAGCCCGAATGGCCCTTTTTTGTAAGACAAATATTGTGTTTATATCTGCCGCTCTCCCCCAAAGAAGTATTCCGTAAGACATAATACTATGGAAATAACTAAAGTAAACCAATCTGGCAGTTCCTACATCTGTGATGTGTCTGATTTGCCTGACCGCATAAGCAGCTGAGCTAAGTCTTCGTGAGAGACTAGTTACATGAGGACCCCATTGAAGTTTCGAGTCTATAGTGATTCCAAGGAAAATTGTTTCTTCAACGAGGTCTAGTCTTTCCGTTCCTATGCTTACACTCGTGTCCACCTGCCGCACATTCGGTAAACAGAATTTGATACATTTTGTCTTCTTCGAGTTTAATAAAAGGTTGTTTACATTAAACCAACTTAACACATGAGAGAGCGTACTATTTGCATCGTCTAGAATTTCTTGTTGTCTTTTCACCTTAAAGATAATGGATGTGTCATCAGCAAATAGTACAATCTGAGTCATTTTCTCCACCATATACGGCAGGTCATTCACGTAAACTAAGAAAAGGAACGGACCCAGAATAGAGCCTTGGGGGACACCAATATTCATATGCGTTCCGGTAGACTTATTTCTATTTATATCTACTTTTAGTACTCTGTCTCCAAGATATGATTCCATTAATTTTAAAGCATTGTCTTTAATACCATAGTGTTGCAGTTTGAGCAGAAGGGTTTGATGATCCACACAGTCAAAGGCCTTGGAAAGATCACAGAATACACCAACAGCATCCTGTGATCCCTCCCACGCACTATAGATGTGTTGTACTAGTGCTACTCCGGCGTCAGTTGTTGATCTGCCTTTAGTGAAACCAAATTGTTTTTTGTGGAGTAGCCCTGATGCGTTAAAGTGAGATTGTAGTTGATTTAGTATCACCTTTTCAAACACTTTGCTCAACACTGGCAAAACAGATACAGGTCTGAAGTTCGCAGGGTCTTCCTGGCTACCGGATTTGAAAAGTGGTATTAATCTGCTCATTTTCATGAGGTCAGGAAAAATACCTTCTGCTATACAACTATTGAACATGATTGCCATGTACGGAGCAATCACATCAATTACAGATTTAACTACTTTAACCGACATGCCCCATAGATCTTCAGTCTTTTTAACGTTTAGAAGTTTGAATGTTTTAAATATAGTTAGAGAGTCTATTGGTTTGAAGTTGAAGCCACTCTTGTGTTGGGGAACATTTTCAACCAAGTAATCTAGAGACTTTTCAGAAGAGGATGGTAGTGCTTCTGTTGTTATTATGGGTATAGTACTGAAGAACTTTTCAAATGCGTTAGCAACGTCCTCGTTAGATGAGAGTAATTTACCATTAACTTTTAAATTAAAACTAGATTCACTACACCTGACCTTGCCTGTCTCTTTTTTAATAATGTTCCATATAGTTTTAATTTTGTCACCCGAAACTGTAATTTGATTGTTTAAATATAAGCATTTGGCTTTATGACATTCTTTCCTAAAATTATTAGAACAATTTTTGACAAGGGTGACAAATTCCGGACTGTGGACATAGAATACACAATACATTTTAAATTCCCTGCAGACCAATCTCAATGTAATACCTACCTATTGATTATCGCAGCTCCTATCATCATTACAAGACATGTAATTATATACGTGGAACAGGAATACGGTACGACGACGGACCTTTACATGTATGTAATAATCTTGCGTGGGCAGAGAAAGAGGGGGTAGATGGTAAGTGCAGTTCAAAATGGCTATTTTAAAAACTTATGACCCAACCTAACCGAAATAATAACTTGCTTGGGTACTGTTTAATTTACTGAGCGATAAGTGGCAAGTTGCTACCTTAGTTTAATTCCAGCGGAATTTTCTTAATAAAAAACTATCTTGTTTTGGGTTCACTTGTTTCGTTTCGATATCCTTGTATCTCTAACACATAATGAAACTATTTGTCTGGCATTTCTTAATTCTTCTAGTGAAAGAAAGAGAAAGCTGCTTTAACAGAGTAACTATCCTGAACACATTTGACCAAATTCAGGTAGATATACGAATGTATGTAGAATGTTCAGTCCAAATTCCTTGCTTTGGTATCGAATGATTGAAGAAACAATTTATTTACCCTTCGGAATACCAACTTTGAAGTTTTCGTCTAAGAAAACTAATTCTTAGTTACCGACTAGCGATTACTTCGTATTTGTTGTAAGAATTTATAGGACTCAATGTAATTATCTGTGTGTTTCTTGTTGATCTTTTAGGGTATTATGAAAAACCATTTGACATAACTTGCGGGTAATGGTCGGGCGTTGTTTTTCAGTAATTAATTGCCTTGCTCATACATAATTAAATGATTAAACAACTCCAGTGACAAATATCAGGTGGCATTATTGATTTTAGGGCTCCGATCCTTAAAAGGAACCCTTATAGGATCACTTTGTTGTTCGTCTGTCCGCCCGTTGGACCGAAGACTTTTAATCAGGCACCCGTGACGGTGTCAAGGTGAAATTGATAACAATTGCTCAAGTCTGTGGTGCCTTAGAGCTGTGAAAAATCAAACTTCTAGGTCAACGCAATTAAAGGATACGACCGTTTAGATAAGCTGTAAAATTGTTGCATTTTAATATTAGCTTGCCTTTGTACATGTGCTTTCTATTAATGTAACTGTATAAATTATTGTGTGCAATAAATAATTGTGAATTGTGAATATTACTTGCAAGGGACTCAAACCCTATAGGGTGCTTGCCGTTGACCTACAATCATGAAAGGCACAAAGCCACTCTTATAGCACAAGGTGGTTGAAACCCTCGCAGTTAGCCAGTTTATTTACTCACTTTACAATCTGATGTGATACATCACCTGTCAAATTAAAGGTGTTACCCGAAATATCTATTAGGTATTATAATTAAACTTAATATTCTGTGGTTAAAACTAGTCTTTATTCTAATAGCAACACAATGTACCCTAATAGCCGGCCAAGTTTCCATCGCTGTCTGTTTCACTTTTAGTTAATAGGGTTGTGCCACAAAGAGCTATATTTTGAAGATGTACTCAGGGGTATGCAGATTCTATTACAGTTGAGGAGAAAGAGTCATGGTGGACAATCAGAAGACACGTTATAATAGCGAAAACAAAAGAATTTCATATTTTTATATATGAAAAAGACAATGCCTAGTACTTGATTAATTATGCAAAAATAAACCAAACAAATATTACCGTGACTAAACGTTGTCCGTATTAGGTGGCAGAGGCACAGCTGCATCCATATGATTATTGAATCAACGGTTATTACTTCGTAAATGTCAAACTCCGTAGGCGCTGATACATACAGAGATATTTAGGTAATTGTGACATATAGCTGCTGATCAGCGAATACTTATGTAATTAAAACTGTGTGTAGAGAATATGTTAATTCTGCTAAGTTTTGTAGTCCGAGGCGAGCAAGATTAAATTGGATTACGGTACGGTACTAGGAACTATATATTTACTTATCTTCCATTATCAGTTGGATTCGATGGACGTTTGTACCAAAAGATTTGAAAACTCCACTACATCCCTGGCTGGAAACTTCCTGACAACACATCTTCCCTTGGTATTGTTTAAAGTTTATTAAGTTTCAGAACAGTAAGTAGGTACACGACTTAAGTCGACGTTGGCTAATGAACGGAACATGCTGGAGTTTTCGAACATGATTGCAAAATCGCAAATGACAAGAAAATGCCATGTTCTATTTCGGAAGAAAAAAAATCGCCAGATTTATATTTTATTATCACTCTATTGAGAGTTCCTACCACACACAAACTTACTACCATGATACATGATGTATTACTTTATGTATATTGATGATGTAGAGTACAAACACACAAAACAATTGTCCCAAGATGAAACTTTTATTCGTAATACAGACAGACGTGACGTAAAAGTTAAATATGCATTGGATTACGTGAAATAATATAATTTATTTCCATACGTCTAAACTTAATAAGCAAAAGCAAAAGTTGAGACTCATGTCTGCCACAAAACAAACTCCATCGCATTCTTAGCAAACATGGAAAAGCTCAAATAATTAGCCTTTATGCGTTCAACTTTTCAAGAGACAATGCTATGAATAAAGTTTCTGCACCATTATCTGCAAAGTTAGTGCAAACAAACTCGGCACTTATGCTGAGGCATCAAGATTCATTCGTTTTTGGTACATTTAAAAGGATTTAGAGGTCTCGTATGTTTGTTTCTGCATTGCTATTGCTTCGTTAAGTTGCTAACCATTTACATCTTGTCTAACTCTTATAAAGTGTGGCTTTGATTAGTTTGTATGTTAAATCATATGTTAAAGTAAAATTCACTATAGCATATAATTTATTGAAAAGTATCACGATAAATAAAGGAGTTCAGTCATTTTGGGCCCAAAACCTCAAGGAAAAAAAAGTATTCCATCGATCACAAACATCATGCCTAACAATTATTACCATGAGACTAACACAGTAGGATAAATATTTTGATTGGCCTGCTCTTTTGATTTGGGCCCAAGCTTTAGATAGATAGATAGATAGATAGATAATATATTTATTTGACACATTACAAGCTAGTATGAAACGTGGCTGATCTCCTTTGTATTTGCATAACTTTTATTGTATTTGAGGAGTTTAATGTCAACTACTAATTACCAGTTATAAATAGTTTTTGCAAGAGTCAAGAGTTTGGGGGACAACAAATATTTAATTTAATATATAGCAGTTTGATAGGGCCAGCGGAACATAGCAGGTTATTTCGTCGACGACGATCTATTACCATGCAAGTATCTATCTATGAATACATTACTAAACTAATGGGTCCTTTTGTGATATCGAGATGTCTATCGACTAGGTCGACTCAACTATCAATTTGCGAATAATCGAATCGGCTGCGATTGGAGTGTGACTATGAAGAGACCACGTTTAGATTGTTTTATTGTTACTGTAGTGAACTACTGATGCGTTAATATAATTGTTTAAATTTTCAACAGTTTTCAAACGTAATCAGGTTATGTAGTTTTATTCCGAGCAGAATGTTTAATGAATATTTTAAGTTTTTTTTTGAGTATTTACCAAAATATGTACGTATGTATATCCAAGAAATATAACATTGACTTATGTGCCAGATCTGATGAAAATAAAGCTGATTAGGCCGAGAAAGTCTAACGACAGTTAAACTTTGATTTAGAAAATTATTCAAACAAAACGCAAACCCATCACACCCCGCGTCAAAATAATCCACACATTACTCCTTCAATCAGTTCTCAATAGGCTGAGTTGAGCTCAGTATTTGCATGACTAACTATCTACGGACCTCAGAGAGGACCGTTGGACCGTGGTCAACAATAGAAGCGTTTAGCAATTCGCTCTTATAATGCAGTTAGTAGAGATTGTGGTCCGCAGTTTGCCTCCCCTATGAGAGTCGACTAGGATGCAAAATCGTCGCTTGTGAATTCTGTTGTGTGTTGGCGTCACCGTCTTAAGGTTGATTCACACATATCAGTGATCCCACTGATCCGACACAGGTCCGTATCAGTGAAAAATATTCTTTCATACATTCTCTATGAGAGTAGTCACTCTTGTCAGTGTCCGTGACGGCACAGGTACTTATCAGTGAAAAATATACTCTCATAGAGAATGTATGAAAGAATATTTTTCACTAATACGGACCTGTGCTGGAACTGTGCCGGATCGGTGGGATCACTGATATGTGTGATTCGACCTTTATGGTGGATCGAAAACGTCTGATAGGCATCGTCTAGCTGTTTTATTGCGATCTATGTATTTTGCATATAATAAGCTGCCAAGTGCGAGTTGGACTCGCGTTGAGAGGGTTTCGTATTCGTACAACATGCACTAAAATTCAGTTTTTCATACAAACTTTGCCCCCCAGAGACTTAGGGGGTTAGGAGGTTAAAGTTGTGGATTTTATGGGATGTGGGTGCAAACATGTGCTTGCATACCATAGATTTTTAGGACTTCGGTAAGAACCCTAGAGGTTTTGATGACATCCGAATCAGTCATATTATTGAGCATAACTTTTTCATAATTATTCTTAAAAATATTATAAAATACATTTAAGATCCTCACACCATGCGCTTTCACTTGATATTCGCACGGTATATTTTGAATTTTCTAATTTTTTTTTCTCTCATTTGGTCCCACAAAAGCGGCTCTATAATCCATATTTATATATTTACATTGCACCTATGTCTTTTGGTCACAGATATGGATATGTGTACCAATTTTCAACTTCATCGGTCCAATATGTTCTGATCTGAGTAAATTGCCTGTGACGGACGAACATACAGACGCGCGAGTGATCGTATCAGGGATTCTTCTTCTGAGATACGAAACCCTAAAAATAAAATTAAAGTTGACAACTCTACACTACCCTACACTATTTTAGACCATGCATCCCCATTCTTGGGACTATCCCAAGAATGACTGATTAAACGAATATTTATGTATCTGACAAAGCTCTAACCTGAGGTCGTCACCTGAAAAAAGCTTTGCAGCCGTAGTCTCATATGGGGAGTGCCACAAACACTAGCACAACGACACACAGCAAACAGTACTGAATAAAGACAAGACACAAGTAAAGTGCCATCAAAGAGATGAGCCTGGCCCGTTGGGATGGCATCCGTTCATTACGGTGAGACGTCAATACCCTGAATATTGCAGGGTGAACTAAGACTACAGAAACCCCTAATTGGTTGTAATTGTGTGTAATCCTGGTATCCGTTGTCTGTTTTATTAACTTATACCAAAAAAAAAGCTACACGACTACGCTACCAACCATTTTTAGCTATACCCTTCGATAAATCAATCACTATCAGTTATTAGACTTATTAGATATTAAATTGTTATTCCTAACATGTCAACTTACCTTACTAACCCCCAGTTTTTGAGACGCTGATCACGGTCACGATTAACTAATCGGTGATTAATTCAAAATGGCGGCACACGATTGGCTGATGGCGGCACGTGTTTGGATGAAATTAGTTAATCGCTCTGTTAGCTCGTCGTAACCTTTGATCAGCGTCTCAGAAACCGGGGGATAGCATACTATAAACGTTTCAATTATCCGTGATAACAAGTTTTATTATTTTGTTTTAGGTGAGTCCGACTTCACTACTTGATTGCAACAACGGGCGTTGCATTGCGTCCGAAACGGTGAGTAAAAAAAGAATATTTTTAAGCTAATTAACCCACATACCTAGTCCATAAGCTCAAACTTGACTAACTAGAAAATCTTAAATAAAAACACCAGAGCGTGTTGGGGTAATCAGTAGTAGGTACCTACTTTGGAAAGTATCAAAGCGGAAAGTCATACTGTTTGCTAGAAAGTTTCTGGAAGTTGTTTTCAAAGTACGATGGGTATAAATTTAAAGTTTTTTCTCTTTTGCCCGGGCCGTCCGGGTTCCGATGCATCGGCCCTCTTGGCGCCCACTCTGCTCCCCACAACTGTTCACGGTTCGGTGCCAGACTAATTACGGCCCAGTTTTTACTCAGCCACACTTCAACATGTTCTCACTACGGTCGCTGGTGAAAAATCGAGTACAGCAAAACTCGAATTGCGTCTTTAAAATTCACACGGCTGAGTCAGTTTTTCATTGCACCGCAATTTGAAAACTTCAGAGCCGCTTCGCAAATGGTGGTTTAGCGCGATTGTTTTAGAGTTCATTTTTATTGCGTGGTATGGAAAATTTGATTGGGAAAATGAAAAGTCAGGTCGTGATATAACAATATTTTAAAACTTCATGCTCATTGCAATATGAATGAAGGTAACGAACGCATTAAAAGGTTGAATTTTCATGTTGGAAATCTTCTCATGATTTTCCCGCCGTGCCTTGAGTTGTTAATGGCTAATTACTGTGCAATTATTTAAGATTCTGCTAAAGCTGAAATGCTCAGCAGTTAGTTTGTCACCGTATTTTAGGGTACCGTCCAGTAAAATGAATAAAACAGACCAAATGAAAGTTTGACTTGCACACCGAGGGTTCCACAAAATAGCATTTCCTGTGATGGAACTAAAAAAGGGGAATGATTTAATCGATCATCTAATAAATATGTTCAGAACCCTCGGTGGAGTTTTTTTAACGAAACAAAATATCATCTAATTGCTTCTAGATTCCACTCAGCATAATACATGTGTTTAGTGCAAAAGGTACAGTGTCAGAAATTGTCAAGCTTTTCTTCAGATATTGCTATTTTCACTGCTGAACAGTTATATTTATGATACGATAGTAACCTTCATTTGTATTGTATTTTATAATCTTTATTTCAAGTCAGTACTTTTATTACATTCTCAATGACTTTCTTTGCTAACTGTTCTTATGTTTTCTTTTCGGTATAGTCTGAGGAATGTTTGAAGGTAATGTATTAAATTCCATCTATATATTTTACCAGCATCACTGTCAAAACGAGTAGAAACAAAGTAGTTGAAGCGAAATCAGCTGGACATAATATGTACTGCATTCATATTATGAACTGCACCTCTTCATAATTCTTAATTCATAATTTCTTTATTGCACACAAACAGTTACATAGGACAGTAAAAAAACATAGAAAACGTGTACAAAGGCGAGCTTATCTCTAATAAGAGATCTCTTCCAGCAAACCAAATAGGAATGAGGCAGGTGGATTACTGAGCAGGAGTAGACCCATGTGTACAATACATATAATTATTACTTACAAATCAATAGATTACATAAACTAGTGCATACTTATATAAATAAATATGAAATATATTATATAACAGTTCTATCAAAGTTTTATGCGCTGTTTTCTTGTAAAAATAGACATGATGACACAGGTTATACATAATTCTGCTCACGCGCCACGGATACTCATCGGAACAAATTCACGAGAGGATATAATATTAAATTAAATTAGATTGGATGGTGATATTTGTTATTGTAATGAATAAATAAATAAATAAATATAATTTAAATTAATGGAATAAGTGTCAAATTTAGTAGGCTCCTACCGGCACACGTAAAAAATAGTAGTCCGAAGAATTATAATTTCCCAACATGTAGACTAGTTTGGATCCTCACAAAACTACGAAACGTTCACGGTATTTGGATCGACGGAAGCAGTAATTTAATAAAATTATATTTTCCGGAATTAACTGAAATGCTATTTGGACAAAATATGACAATTACTAAGCAGATATAATAAACCTTGAATTAAAAGTAAAACCCTTTACTGAACATTATGTGCAGCAGGGACAAGGAAAGTCATGTAACACAAAGCACAGCATTTGAAGGATTTCAAGAGGAACAAGCTGGGCACCACCAGATGTGCAATAGAAACAGAACTTCCTGGCCGTATATTATTCGCATCAAACTTGGAGAGTAATCATAATAAACTAGAGACACGGCGGTATTGTAGCAGCATCCCATACAGATAACGGCCTCAATTGCATAGCTCCGCGCACTTGTAGAATCGCTACACCCGCGCAAGCCGACGCTCGACGAGTTTTTGAATTTTTAAATTACACATTGTGCGATGGAATATTGCTCGACACATTCATTTATAATCACACAATATCGGCATCCAAATATGAACCAAAACACATGGGCTTAGCTCTCAAACTACAGGGACGGCCGCGAGGGCTTATCATCTTACGCACCGCGGATCCAGCTACACTAGCAAGCTCAGATCGTCATTCCCTTGGCAGAGATTCTAGCAAATATCGCTCTAAATTATTGACGTGTAAGGTCCAAATAGCTGTACCGTATGCCATGCTTGACATCGGGCTTTCAAACCGTTCGTACGGGATCATTCCCGCGAATTCCCACGTAATCCACAACAGTGTGCTAGACGTGTACAAGGAGCATTCACTTTAGGAATATGTTTTCTAGCACTCTAGAAGCGCTCTGCTGCTCTGCATTGAAATCAAGACCTCAATAATTTATCAGTAAGATTTTCTTCGTACGGATAAAGTTAATACGGTTCTCTCGAAAAAAGTCATAATAATATCGAATATAGCGAGATCACTCACGTGGAATTTACACAGATAGAAGAGCAAAATAGAGCGTGAACAAAAGTGTAGGGTGCAAGCTACTCTACTGAGCAAATCTGCAGTCGCTCATATCATACATTCTTGCTCAAAGCAGTATGGAGAGAATGCATTGTTTGATTCGGTTATAGTTATAACTTTGTTGTTATAACGTTTTCTACTGCTTATGCGCTGAGTTACGACTTTGTTTGGGTCTACCTACGTATTCATTCTATACCATTACGGGCTAGTTCGGTCGTTAAAATATCTTTATGACGCGGTCAAAATAGTTAGTTGAGGAATCACATTGCCTTATAACGAAATTGCATGCTAAACAGTTTGATATGGAAGTGTAAGCCGTACTAATTAGATGATCTGGTATTTGTAATCTCATCAAACATTTCAATTGACGCTAGCATATAGGCCCGACCAATTATAATTTCGCCATATCAGACATTTTAACATATAATTGCCGATTGAAATTCCAGGAATCGAATGTTATCGTGCGTGACGAACACAAGTCGGGATACTTGGAGGTGTATTGCGGCATAGCTGTACGTATAGAAGCATGGTGTATTGTCTCACAAACATCAGTGGATTGTGGAAGTCATCGGCAGAACTCGTTCCAGGCCGCTCGGCGTACCGCGTCGTAGAATGTTATTACCTCGGTACTTGGGAAGCGCGCGCGCAACTAGCGGGACAGGGATGGCCTCACGTGAAGTTAGTGGATGCGAGCAGGAAAGAGGATGCAAGGGGTCAGCGAAAGTGCATTGCCACGGCTGCGGTGCGCTGCACCGATGGGAAAAGCATTTCTGGATTTAGAAGACGAAGATTTGTGCATTTGAATTAGATTTGCTAAGTTCAAGCGTCCCATTGAACTCACTATGCTGCAGAGAGACTATCATTATTTTAAGCCCATACTTTCCTACTGCTGGGCGAAGGCTTCTCTCCCATTTTTCCATGAAGATCCTCCCTCCCATTTTTGAAAAGATACTTACTTTAAAAAAATACGTTACAAATGTTTTAGGGTCTGGGTCTGCATGCAATAAATTTTAAAGTTTCTACAAGTATCAGAAATTAATACTTTAATGCGGTGCCGTTAATGGAATGAAACATGTATCGTATAATTCCAAATTATTAATGACAAGCTTAAGCAGATCTAAATGTCTAATGTGTATTTTAATTATAAACGAAGAGTGCCAATACCTCTACACGGTGTATTAGGGGAGAGGGAGCTCTCTTTCTAAAGGAAAGGTAGGTAACAAACGAATTGTGTCAAGTGGTGTTCCCGAACTCTTCACTTGGGGTCGGAGGGCATGCACGTCTTAGAACAAAGGGAGCAGTTCAAGTCATTCGGTAAAATTGAAAAAATATCCTGTTTTTTAGATGCTTTATGCCACTAGACCGTAAGTAAGCCATGCCAACTCCTTAGACATTTGTATGGAGTTGTTAAAGTTAACCTACTTTCTAGCTATAGGCACTCAGAATAAAGGTGAGATGAGGTGCGAAGGAAGCCAGGAATAACAATTATTAATAAATAGGCTTGCGTCCAAGGTAATCCAATAAATCTAGGAGCAATTAAGTCTTACGTGGAAGCATAATGTACAAAATGGCTTGACATTTTCAGAATTGTATATTTCATGAAGTCAATTTTTTGCAAAAAAGATAGCCTTTGATGGCACTTTTACATGTCGCTGTCACTATTTCATCAAACAAAAGTTCCAATTTGACAGTTCATAAAAAGTATCTATTTTGAGTAGCAGTACGCAACGCAAGCCTATTGACAAATACTCGTATCTTCTATGGTCGGACCAGTTAAATGCCTCATTGCAGAAAGATCTTTCCCGCATGTTAGCTTCCTAAGAGACTCCACAACTAGTTAAAAATGCAAAAACATAGGGAAAAAACTAAGCCCTAGAAGGGCCCTTGATCAAAGTAAAAGCATTTCGTTTAAAAGTGTATATTTCCGGAAAACCGTAAGTCTTTCCTTGCTTAAGAGGTAGACGGTAAATATCTCTCAAAAATATTTTGTTCAAAATGTCTTGGTTTTCTAAATAGTAGGTAACGGAAGCCCTTTCAAGATATATTTTAATAGGCTATTGTCATGTCCGAATCATGATCGTGTCTGCTTGATTTGTTATTTTCAGAAGGAACGAGGTCATTGATCTTCATTAATACTTTGGAAAGCCTCTTTTATAATAGGCGCTGAAGCCTATTTATTTTTAAAAAGTTATGCTGAAATAGCAATGGCATGTTTAAAATTAAAACATCAGAACATCGCTTATGTACGGTTGCTGAACTTAATTCTAAATAAAAATAAACGTTCAAGTGGCAGTAGGACTCGCGCACTAAGGGTTCCGACCACTTGAAAATCGTAACATTGTAACTATTGTAATAAGGTTACTAAAAAATAAAAAAATAAAAATATCATGTCATCCATGTAAACCCAATAACATATTTTTGCAAAAAGACAGAAATTTACAGATTTTTCCCTTTATAGCCCAGTCTGTCTGGGTTTCGTTGTATGGAGAAATTCGAATAATTTCCCGGCGTTTGAAATTTGGTAAAATATTTATAGATGTAAAATAATCCAGGTATTTTTTTTACGAGAAGTTAGGTATTTTCACCTAAATAGGGAAATCCTGTATAACTCTCTGTGAATATGGCCTCGGCCTGAAATACTTTCTGTATACTTAGGTTTGTATCATTTACCATAGGTATATAAAAAAATCCAGCTTTTTTTCCATTTTGAATATACCTAAAATTACCTTTTTAATATTTTTCACTCTA
Organism: Argyresthia albistria; assembly: GCA_963457715.1. Classification (NCBI taxonomy): domain Eukaryota; kingdom Metazoa; phylum Arthropoda; class Insecta; order Lepidoptera; family Argyresthiidae; genus Argyresthia; species Argyresthia albistria. Next base: position 5,822,708 of record OY735256.1, read on the forward strand.
GCTTCTACAGATAATGAGCTCTTTAATTTATTTACTTTTAATATGTTTTGATATCCTAAAATACATAATTTCATTTTGTAATCCAGGCGATTTTCCTTTTTAAACATCGTGAATAAGTTTTTCCTGAAATACTGAGTGTGAACTAAAGCTCTTTCAAATTTTATTCCTTTTTTAGTTATCATTCGCTGTATTACAATAGATTTTCCAATAATCCAGGCACTTTTCCAACTTTTATTTACTTTTTGGGATATATTCGCAGATTAATGCTGAAACACACACATAGCCAATCCGTTCCGCGTAAGCACATGCCAAGCCCCGCCCCTGCCACACGCACACATGACTGAGACGGATACCTACTAGAACTGGTTTGCCAAAGCGCCCGGCCCGTCGCTGCTGCCGCCTTGCACGTCGCGCTGCCACGTATTTATACAATATGCAAAAGTCCATAAGTACTTTTATTAACGGTTTTCATTTATTAACTGGTTCGCCTACACATCTTACATAACAATAGTTCGCCATTGTTCGGTCGTTCGAGCGGTATGCTTCTGCGAGTGCGGTTAAATGATTAGATATAATTTCAATACAATATGTACAACTTAACCTAACTTACGACTACAAATAATTAAATTAAATAAAGTATACTTTTCTTAATTTGTATTAATACACACTACATATCGATTTAAAAAAAAACGGTCAAGAGAGTCCGAACAATTAATTGGTTAGGTAGCTAGGTATTACCGATGTTTTGGGTTTTTTTCAGCATTTTGCTTTTACCAACCAAAGGTCATTAATTTAACATTTTTTTACCCACTACCTTTGCGACCATTATTTTTCTTACCATTAGAAAACTAATTAGTCAAATAAAATTATCATCAGATGAGTTTTCGTCTAATCCATTCGTCTAAATTTATTACAAAACTATCATACAAACAAACCATCTACCTATTTTAAGCAGAATCCTGCTGCAAAGCGGGTCCCGAGCGCGAATTTAAATTAATAAGTGAATACCTACCTACCATGTATTTATCCTATTTTGCTTATTCACCGGCTACCTTGAGAAATATTCTCATACGCGTAAGCTTTAACTATAGTACTCCGAACCGTTAATTAAACTATTTATTAGGTGGACTTTGCCCACGTTAGAGTGGAGCATAGGCGGTGAAAGCCTGAATTGCATATGTGAAGCCACAAATAACTACGTATTCGAATCTAATTTTAAGTGACTATTATGTTCAACGAGTTATGGTTGGAAATGACCTCGCTCGACTTTAGTGGCGAGTCGCGTACGGGTATGGCTTGGCAGTGTCTATAGCGAGAGCGCAAAATTGTTTTGTTTAAGGCGCGCGCGGCGGCGCGTCTCTCGGCACACACCGTTGATAAGTAAAAACAGGTATTTTTGCGCCCCGCACGCAATTCCGTATGCCCTGGTCTTATTATTTCTCATGAACGTCATCAAACTCTTTCTATAGGATACTGCAAATACGTACAAAAATCTATGCTTACTTAGTACTCGTAAATTTTACCTCTCTATCGGATAAACTCAGTTCCCAAATAAATACATGAACAAACAGATAAATGTGGCAGAATGAGGGCTATGGAACTACCAATGCCTAGGTACACTAATCTCAACTCACTAACTATTTGTAAATAAAACAATTCCATATGTTAGACGTAGGTATACATCACGTGCATGTGCAAACAATCATTTTAGCAAATTCTACAGATAAACTAGCTGCAGCAGGTAACTAACATGAATGATGTTCTAGATAGAGATATATCAACATTATTATTTCAGTCATCCCCTCTCACTCGCACGTCTATTGTTCGCTATTATTAGTTCCTCTGGAATATACTTCACGCAAGAACGCTGGAAGTGCTAAGCGGTGGTATGCAATTTACGACAGTGTGCCCATGCACGTAAGGACGCTATCGCCATGCATAAAACCACATCTCTTTAACGAGAATCACACCAGTGTGCACATAAGGACGCTATTGCCGTGCGCCGCTCCACCGCCTCTAGCGTTCTTTTTAGAGCTCGTCTAAGCTAAAATGACGCGCCCCATTCCTTGGTTTTGTATGACAAGTAATTACAAAACCAAGGAGTGGGGCGCGACATTTCAGTTTAGACGAGCTCTACGTGAAATCATATTTATAACTATAACTTAAGTTGAAATTCCATGAAATGTCGCATTTCTCGCGTACACCTACAAAAAATTATGTCCATCGATCGGGAATTTAATAACAAAAAAGAAATAAATTTTGATTAAATGTCGCAAACAGTAGGCTTTCTAAAATAATTCAGTGTAAATAAATTAATGAATTATTTATAGAACGTGTAAATGAATCAACGCTAAATAAGTAACTACTTTGTTAGGGACATCATTCTGAGAAATCTTAATTATGAAACCGATTTGATCATAGCAACTTTGTTTTTCACTTCTCCGTACAAATCAGTATTAACTATTATCCGTATTCAAACTGAATTATCTCAAAAAGCCTTCTTTTAATTGAGTTTTCAATCAATGGGAATATGTTTTATTTTAGTGTACACGAAAAAGCAAAATGTTTGCTTTCAGAGTATCAGTCCCGTCCCGCAGAATAACAATGACCCCGACAGTTCCATACATTTGATGGATTTTGATAAAACGTAGCTCTTATTTCTATAGACATACTGTTCATGACACTGTCAGATCTTTGACGTTTTACGCATTATCAATCCGCGGGGCTTATGACAACATATTTTACCCCCTATTGTAACCCCTAATGCATAGGTAATAAAAGCCAACTCTTGCATACAGGCAAAGCGTAAAACGGCCCCGATGCGCTGTGCCACCCTCTCCCCGTCCCCTTGTCTCCCCGCGCCGCCACAACGCCGCCGCCACCGCCGCTGCCTCACCCGCGTTGCGTCATCACATCACGATGCCTAGGTTAACTAAATACCTAACTATGTTGGTTACGCGGGGCGGGCGGGCCAAACTAACAATATTCATAATTCATAATATAACAATAGATGTGCGAGCGAGAGGCTAAATTTATTGTTTAAGTTAGGGCATGATCTATCACGATTTGGCGATTATTGCTAAGTTTATTATAAAGAAATTAATTACACGCTGCCATTTTCTTGCTTGTTGCATACAACTAGAGTGGAGTAATGAATCATTGGCTGAAAGTGGGCACAGTTGTGCCTCTGCCATCCCGTATGGGAAATGGCGTGACGCTATGTTATGTTTTGCATACAATTAAATTGACGCAACAAATGACTTGCATGGTCTAAACAAAACGTAAAATTATATAGGTATATTAAACAAAGCGTCACACTTTTTCCCATACGGAGTGGCACAGGCACAACTGTACCCACTTTCAGCCAGTGATTCAATACTCCATTTTTCCTAACAGGGGGCTAGCCTATCACCGCAGCTATGAAGCAATGAAGGTTTCCTCACGATGTTTTCCATCACCATTAGAAAGTCCGTATAACTTACTTAAGATAAATGACTTATCTCATTATGGTCAGCACCGGGATTCGAACCTGCATCTTCTGCGTGAGGGGCAAGCATGAAAGTTTCACACTACACCACGGAGTTCTTAGTTATTCTGTAATAATGATATTGATAATACTATAAACAGCATAATTGGTTTATAACTATAAACAGTTGCATACAAGTTTTTGACGGAACCTAGGTAAAATTATGCAAAGCAGCACGCCTTTTTCTATACATAAGTATATTATGTTATTGTATTATAAGTATGTATGGAAAAAGGCGTGTTACTTTATTGCGCTTAATTTATTGCATTCATCTAAGGCTGCACTGACTGTGTTAATTCATTCTAAAATAATATATTATGTTAATATAATTTTCTACAATTCTGGGCTATAAGCTCTTGGTAATAAGCAGTATAATGGCATGTTACACTAAATTACATCCGCTTTTCAGGTACACTCCGTTCACAGTTATTTTACCTCCACATATATCTGTCCGTCTCTTTCTAGCTGTCAGGATTCCGTACAGCTAGAAAGAGAGGCAAAGGTGTACCTGAAGGTAAAATAACTGTCTACGGAGTGTAGAACCCGTTGAGCAAGAGTATTAGGAATACGGCCCTGTGTGTGTGTGTGTGTGTGGGTGTGCTTCGACGTGTGACGTGCAGTACCCGGCGTTTGATTTGGCACGTCTCGGGGACGAGACCCGTGTAGGAAGCAGGAAAACTTACGCGTCGACAAAGTTTTCGAATTTAAATGTCAGTGACTCTTATGTACAATGCCCTTAGATTCATTTCATGTAAGCTCGAACACTTTTTCGCGCTGTCAAATATTCCTGCTAGAGCTACCGAAGTGCGACGAGTATTGATACTCGGCGTTTGAATTGGCGAGGGAGAGAGAGAGAGAGAGAGTGAGATGAGACCCGACGTCCCAAATCAAACGCCCCGTACTGTACTTCAGTGTGCTGTTTGTGTGAATGGACTTTAGCACTCGTTCAGACTAGCGGCGGCGGGAGCCGCGCGGTTTGAAAATTGTGCGGGCACCGTGCGGGTCTATTTCCTTAGGAATGTATCGTTCAGACACAACTGCGTGGCTCCCGCCAGACAACTGCCAAAAAACAATGGGTGAACTAACCGCGCGGTTGTGTTTGAACGATTACATACATTCTTAAGAAAATAGACCCGCGTGGTGCCAGCACGATTCTCAAACCGCGTGGCTCCCGTCGTAGTCTGAACGGGGCCTTATAGCTGACCTTGATTGGATTGGAAATTCTTTGGTATAAAGCCGATTTTCCCCTGGATTATTGGAAAATCTATTGTAATACAGCGAATCATAACTAAAAAAGGAATAAAATTTGAAAGAGCTTTAGTTCACACTCAGTATTTCAGGAAAAACTTATTCACGATGTTTAAAAAGGAAAATCGCCTGGATTACAAAATGAAATTATGTATTTTAGGATATCAAAACATATTAAAAGTAAATAAATTAAAGAGCTCATTATCTGTAGAAGCTAGAGTGAAAAATATTAAAAAGGTAATTTTAGGTATATTCAAAATGGAAAAAAAGCTGGATTTTTTTATATACCTATGTTAAGTGATACAAACCTAAGTATACAGAAAGTATTTCAGGCCGAGGCCATATTCACAGAGAGTTATACAGGATTTCCCTATTTAGGTGAAAATACCTAACTTCTCGTAAAAAAAATACCTGGATTATTTTACATCTATGCATGGTATTACCTAACTTCATCACATGCCAAATTTCAAACGCCGGGAAATTAGTCGGTAGTCAAATGCCTCCTCGATTGTGCTATTATCAGACTTTGCTGATTGTAGGACAACCGACCGGAAGTACCCTATAAGTTTTGAGGACCATTGCGATTACTATGAAAACCCAACAATTTTACAGCATGAACGGTCGTAGCGTTTGATTGCGTTGACCTGTAAGGTTGTTTTTTTTTCAAACCTTTAAGGGACCACAGACACAAGCAATTGATATAAATTTAACCTTGATGCCCCCACGCATGCCTTATAAAAAAGGTCTGGACAGACAGGCAGACGGACAAACAGACAGACAAACAGACAGAAAGACGGACAACGAAGTGATCCTACAATGTACATATTTTACAAAAACTAGCGCAGATTGGTATTTCATTATTTTAGTTAGACTAATGTGTTATTCTTCAGGTTTCAAAACCAAATACTAAAAGAATCTGACAGGATATCTGTGGTATCTATTGATTCCATATTCATACACACTTTTAAATATGTAAACCCTGAGTTGCACGAAACTTTGAATTAAATGTTTCGATTAAGCACATTCATTTGGTAATGAATGACAATACTATGAGACTTTTACGAATAAATTAGTTTAATGTTTTTTTTTTGTTTCGTGCATCTCCGGGTTATTTAGATCAGTTGTCGGCCCTATTGTAACAACAAATAAATCTCACATTTAAAATGGAAGAGCCGCGAGTATAAAAAGGGATAAGAATTGCTATAATTTCATTACTCCCGTGTACATTTTTCATCCAGCACTACCAACAAGAGAGCAAACGCCCTGTGAGCGAGTGTAGAGTAGTCACAGGTAGCTGCTAGATTACATCGCTTTGTACATGTAGTTTAATATGCAACGAATTTAATAGTTAATGTCCTCGCGACGACGTACCTACTCTCGTGTGTTCTCAATTACTACACACTTATTCCTTGGGGAGGGAGAGTTGGCGTCGGTAGATGTGGATTTATGCGTACACTTAAGTGCTGACGTAGGCTACCGGTTTACAAAGTAATTTTCGGGAGCGAAACTAAGAAAAACATTGCCGTCGAAATACGTGTCTGTACTCTGTGGCAGAGAACAGGCACAGACAGATAACTATCTATACGGAGTACTAGATCTCATAAAAAATGTACTAACAGAAAGGTTACATAAATTAGCTGAGTCAAATGACTCGTAAACATTACTCATCAACTTTTACTGTTTCTATGAATAGGTACATAAAAAAACTAAATAAAGGTGTGTTTCCGACTTTCTGTGGCCGATCTCAACTGTAGACTGCTAATCGCGTGAGCTTGTGAGCGAGACAAACAGGAAATTATACCATGTGTGAGCGATACAGCAAGAGTATTTACCTAGCGAGTGAAAAAGCCGGCAACCATAGAAGGTAGGTACTGCGGCGGCTGCGGAATTACACAATAAGTTGGAAACTCCATAATTTTAAACGTTGCAACATCTATTTATTAATGACGAAAAATAAAGCATAATACCATGGGGCTTAAGGTACCTATCTCCGTTATGAAACGAAATTACTACCATAAAACAGTTTTTAATTCGTGACATAGTACATCCATTAAGATATAAAGTCATGAAAGAAGCCTGTCTGAAAATGATATCTTTTTTATGTTATTTAAACGTGAAAAGTATAGAAGTACCCTTCAGGCATTAGGTAGAGGTTACTCATAAAAATAATGGGAGCGTAAAAACACGTAGGTACTTTAATTGAATTGTAATGTTACCTATCTATTATGTCCTCATTTCGTGGCAAGTTTTATTTTACCGTCTGATATGCTATTTTGTGAAAATATGTAACCTTTTTCAGATATACCTATGGGTAGATAGATAGTCACACACAAGTAAACATGTTCCTATTACGAAGTCTAATAGTCTGTTCGTCCGTCAGGCAGCGGGCTGTATCTCTTAATAAACGTGTTTCTTACATGTGACGCATTCGGTCTGACTGTCTAACTGTCTATCTCCGTAACCGTACAATAATTGTCGGATTTGAAGTTGTCAGGTTGTCAGACTAGTTCGTTAATTAATTCAGAAAAACTTTTATTTTAGCTGCCCTTGATGACTAGACTATTAAGTAAGTCTAGACTAAGTAAGTCTAATGTGTAAGTCAAAGTTAGCTGATTAATAAAATACGTCTAATTAGGCACTTTGCTATAATTAAGTTCCAGTACGCTAAGAAGTGAAATTAAGCTAGCACAGATCTCCTTCTAAATTAGGATTAAGTTTACTAGGTGCCCGCTAGATAACCTTTATCAAAAGATGGCGGCTTTACGAAGCAGACAAGTTAGGCACAGTTGATTTTCTCTATAACTTTCACAAATATCTGTGTTTTTGTTTATATTATGAAAGGTTTTTATTTTTTTGTTCATCTTAATAAATTAATGTATCAATAGCTGGCGAACACTTCATTCGTCCACCATCGTCATCATTTCTCATTAAACTCTACTAACTCACTGCTTGAGTTTATACCTCGTCCATCACATCATCGTAACTTCACCTTTGACGCTCAAAGCTGTTTGAGACAATGCAGAATACGGTACAAGGTTCTATATCCGATGTATCATATCATCATAGACTTATTAACTCTATATGCTATCACTAACTACTGAAACTTTCTTCCTTTTATTAGAAGATTCGAATGTCATTATAGGTGTAAGTAATACTTTATTTAAAACTATATTTTAATATTGATATTTAATAAAATACAGATAGGGCAAGGAAGAATCAACATGATAAGTATAGTGAAAAGCACTTTACCATTCAGAAAAACGATACCTATAGGAATAAAAAAATGGCAATTCAGAGCCACGGATAACCCTATGAGACATATTCATTAAGATCTATTACTCGTCCGAGAATATGATTGCCCCATCAGATTCTTATAATCAAATTGTATTTCCTTTGTTTGTAAAAATGCAAGAAGACGAAACGAAATTCGAAAAGATTTTCGTACTGCCTTAGTAACTCTATTCTCTTGACTCTTTTTAACCGACTTCAAAAAAGGAGGGAATTATCAATTCGGTTGGTTTTTTTATTGTTTGTTTTTAATTATGATTCTGGTAATGTCTGATACTAGAGACACTTCTACAGACAGTATTTTTGTTCACAATAAAGAAAGTTCACCTTTTGGAGAGTCTTCAAGACTAAGCTAATTAAAAATCTACTTGTAAGTTTCAAGAGATCATAACTTTCAAAATTTACATGTAGCCATACATCACTCAAGAACCTCCCTGTATAATACTTGACCGTGCCGCCCGCCCCGCCCCGCACGCCGCCCCGCACGCACCCACACAGTAACTTTTAGAAATTCAGGCGGGATTTCAAATAAATACGAGGGTATATACCCTTCACCAAATAGTATTTTCGTGTTCGGCCTAGTTTCTTTGTAAATATTTTTATTACGTCTATGACAGGTGCTAATGTGGACGAGTAGTGCCTAAAGGGTGGCTCACTATTAGATACTTTGTACCCAGATTAATAAAGAACTTTGTAGTTATGTGTGTACCGGCTATACCGGATTTGGTTTAAGCCGTAAATTAATTTATTATTGTTTCGGTACGGTGTCATTTTGTTCTGTGCATGTCCTATTCATAAATTCAAAAGAATTGTTATTATTGTCCTTACAAATTAAGAAAAAAGTATTCTAGAAACCTAATTACACCAGTTACAAGGTAGCAATCCACAAGTCTGATCGGAACCCTAGGTTTGAGATTGCCACTTGCACTTGACGGTTTATTTTTTATGTAGAAATCTAACACCAGTTACCTACGAGGTAACAATCCACAAGTCTGATCGAAACCCTTGCGCGAGTCCTTCTCGCACTGACCGTTTATTTTGGAGTTTCCACTTTACACGGACTATCGACCGCAGAGCTAACAGTTTACTATATTGCGTTTTTGGATAGTAAATCCACGACGGGCTGGCTAAACTGGCGATTAGCTCGCGCCGGCTCTCTGTATGACGAACGCGGCCCGTGGGACGCGTGCCTGGCTAATTCCACATTTTGTTTGTTGCACTCCCGATACACGGGTTAGTTTCAAACTTCAACTAATTGGTGGCGATAATCCGATTGATAGAGCTGGGCCTCATTGCAAAAATCTGCGACCTGGGCCCGAATTCTACTGTACACAATCATACCACAAGCCTGGCACAAGCTTCAATACGACGCATTTGGTATTCTACTAAAACCGGAAGCGCCAGCCTGACGCCAGCCTACTTCGTATTCTACTGTCGGACAGAGGCTGGCGTCAGGCTGGCGCTTGTGAATTGCGATTCCGGTTTTAGTAGAATACCAAATGCGTCGTATTGAAGCTTGTGCCAGGCTTGTGGTATGCTTGTGTACAGTAGAATTCGGGCCCTGACCTGCATTTGGATACTGTCTATGCCGCAGCAAGATAATGCATCTGGCTTATGTCATTGTGCGACGCGAATATCCGAAATGAGAACAAAAAAATATTTCTAGTCCAAACAGTGGAAGTGGAAGTTACAGATTAATTGACCATTCCCACCCAGTTCCCGCTAAACTAATAGGTATTTTTATTTCAGATTCAGATTAGTTTATTTGCTCTAAATGTGGTTATTACATGGGTTCCTAAATATTTAATAGCTAGGCATGCAAATTATTAACTTAATATATTTTTATTGTACACCTAAATCAAAATTGAGTAGGTACCTACCTTACTAAAATAAATCTATAAGATAATGCCTGCGATTTGGGAGGCGACAAGAACTATACTAACTTAATAAATTAAAATGGTGTGTTTGAAAATGGAATCTATGGCCACCGCGCAAGAGCTGTCGGATTTAAAGGTTGTCAGTTTAGTGCCTTTAGTTCCTCTAGTTAATAATAATCATTTTAAATCCTTTGTAGGCATTAAAATTAAAATTAAAATACTTATTGTCAAAATTTACAGGTAAGTACTTACTTACTTAATACTTACTTACTTAATATTTTAGTTAGATTTTACCGAAGCGTTCAAAACAAACGCCATGTTTCTTGTTTCGGTTTTTTGGCCAATAACCGCACGGTTGATGTACAAACGACAAAAAAGTAGAACTGGCGCTACCCCATAACGAGCGAGCCCGAGAACGAAGATTAATCGTCGGTGAACGGAATTACCACAGTTGCGACCACACACGAACCACCAAACTGCAACTATCCACCTTATTCACAACTACATAGAGTGCAAACTAACATCATATTCACATCAAGTGTGCGAAGCTGTGGTCAAACGGACATACAACTCTTCACACTTCAAATTACGCCCCTATTGATAAAGGGATAGGAAGCAGAAAGGTTTGCTACCCTGACCGATTGTGCAGACTTGTGGTCAAGCGATAGCTATGCTGTGGCTAAAACAATTATTTAATTTTGTTCAAGGTGTATAGTGTAAGTGACAAACAGACCTAAAACTAAACCCCTTCGTACTACATGTATTTCTGAGGATAAAAATACCTAAAGACAAAAGACTTAAGTTCATAAGACCTATGTTCGGAATACCGAAAATCAAAATACCGAATGACTGTTTGACCAAAAGTTCGAAATCCTAAAGTGCAATTTGCCGAATGATTGAAATCCCGAAGTACGAAATCCCAAGAGAAGGGGAATGTATGGTTGTTCACCAAAAGTTGTTTTACTAAAAGAGTAATTGGTTGCTTTAGGTTACTTTCTGTGCCAATACTAAATATAGGTTGTGTTTGGTCACAACTTTATTAACCACCCAGAGCCGAGCGAAGCGGAGCGGAGCGAAGCGAAGCGACCGACCAACCCCATGTAGTTTCACAAAACCGCATTGGTTGCTTTAGGTCACTTATATATTTTTCGGTTTTGTGGAACTACATGGGGTCGCCTCGCTCCTAAAGCAACCAATTAATCTTTTTGAAACTCGATACAATGACCTTCGTCATTTTGTACTTTCGGTATTTAGCACTTTTGGGATTTCGAACATTCGGGAATAGATCATTAGCAGGGATCGGATCGAAGGTGTGAATTTACCTAAAGTTTGTAGTCGGACATGACAAGGAGCAGTTACAACCACTTGAGTTGAGTTGAAAAAATGACTGCACCTTTCAATTACAATCTATATGAATATTTTATTTACCTCGCTTGAATGATGTAAAGTACAATACTCAGTAATTTTTACGAAAAATTGAAAAATAAAATACTTATGATTTTTTTGGGAATCAGCAGTTTGAAAATGTTTATAGTTCGGTGTTTCAAATGTAAGGAACATGTAAAACTAATAAAAACAAAAAATAACTGGTTAGACAAAAACCCGAACAGGTTAAATTCAAACCGGTTCAACTCAAGTGGTTGTAACTGCTCCTTGTTATGTCCGACTACAAACTTTAGGTAAATTCACACCTTCGATCCGATCCCTGATCATTAGGTATTGCGATCTTTGGTATTTCGAACGTAGGTCATATGATTAGGTATTATGGGTACCCACTACCCATAAAAACTATAAGAAAAATACTAAGATGTAAAATTCAATCTGTGGCAGTTTCTTTGCCCTTCTTCTCCACACAGTGGTTCAGTGCATTTGTGGATAAGGAGGCAAGAACATTTCGTGGCCTAAACATATTTATAAAATACCTGCACATAAAATGTTTGACTTTGACTTTAATAATTTGCTTTTCATACAGACCGGACTAAGTTCTTAAATATCTACTTAAATTCAGTGTTAAGTACACAAGAGTTCCCAAAGTATTGTCCTACTTTCCACTCAACCTAAGTAAATAAAGTAATTGAATGATGTAGGAGTACTTTTTCCTGTTAAAAAATGCATAAGCCACCAGGTTCCGGGCGCAGTTCAGCATCAGCTAAAGTAGCATCGCTTTTGTTCACTTTCATCTATATTTCAGTCCTTTTGTACTAATTGCGGTGCTAGATTCTACTGTGCTCCAATAACTAGGTCTTAATGTATTGTTTCTTGCGGGTATTTTTACCCTGCTGAGGTCAGTACCCACGGGTATTATTTGATACATTGAGGCCAGGTTGCAGAATGTGAGGATGGTCAACTTAGAGTTAGACTTGTAGATAGGCTGACTGAATAGAGAAGAATATCACCAGTCATTAGAAGGAAATGCTCAATATTTGGCGACCAGTGTCTAGTCAACATGCAAAACGCAAATAACGTTCGCACGAAACGCTAGGAAAATGTATGCGATTTGACATTTCGAGACGCAAGGTAGCGTGAGTCAGCGTGACTAATTGTCAAATCGCATGTTCTTAGCGTTTCGTGTGAACGTTATTTGCGTTTTGCATGTTGACTAGACCCCCTAGAGGCCGATTCTCACCCATTAGAATTGAATGCGTATTCGACAAATGGGAGGTCCTTCGCATTCATACAGGCGAAGGCCCTTCGCGATTGGTCCTTCGCCTATTTTAATGCGAAGGACCTCCCATTTGTCAAACTCGACAAATTTGCTATAGAGACAAGAATCGGCCTCCAGACCATACTTCTAATTATATTATTCATTCGGCCAATTGTTATAGCCAAAGAATCTATCACAACCAATTTAGTTCTTCCAATAACTTTTCCTTACCATCATCAACGTTTTGCACGTAAAAATCTAAAACACGAGAAGAATTAAATAAAAAAGAATATTCTCTGTGTATAGATGGATCAATTCAATCACGATGTCTTATGTAGTCTAGCAACACAAACAAAGAAACCACCTGACAGAATATAAATGACTGTATTTTATAAGGCAGAAATCCTTCCACTGTGGCGTCATATTGGTAAACTGCGGTATTGATGGCCCCGATGGGCCCGTTATTGGGTCCCGAGGGTTCCGTATATGCGAAAGAAGCCTAATGACGGCATCGACTACAATAGCACATGCGGCCCTTGTTATTATTGGTGTCTGACCTCACCGCTACGAGCGATTTGTTAAACGAGATTCGGACCTCTCTCCGATCTGGGCAATTTTTCTCTCCCGTCTATTATCGGGATTTACTGCCTGTATCAGTATGGTTTGAGTTTTCAGGAGGATCTATAAAGGTTGTGGTCATAAGCTGCAGTTCTCGGTTTTGGGATCTAGTTGAAATTCAAGACGTACTGAATATTAAGTTTTGAAAGTCATTTTCTGGTGAAGAAAGATGTGAGGTACCTCCATTTTGTAGGAATGTATGTAGTTTGAGTGAAATAGTTGTGCACTCTAATGTAATACTTTAATAGGTACTGTCTTAATGATTAATATTGAAGTAGAAAACTCTTTCTCTACCATAATATGCTTAATTTTCTATTTATTTATGTATTATTTGATTCGTATTGTTATGTTATATGTATTTATGTAGTTATTATTAAGTAGTCTATTAATATAATATTTATCGTTGTGCACATATGTAGGTCTAACTTTTAATAAATTATCCTCTCCATCCTAGATTTGCTGGAAGAGATCTCTTTTTAGAGATAAGCTCGCCTTTGTACATTTTTTTTTCTAATATTAAGTGTATGTAATATGTTTTTCTGTGCAATATAGTAAAGTATAAAGTATAATGTATCTGCAAACTTTAATATGTTACTTTAAACTGTCACCGTTTTCCGACTGGAGGGGTGACGTTCGGTACATGTAAAATTGTACATGTTTGATTTTAACCCCCGTCTGCTCAGTCGTTTTGCATGACAGCTATTTGCCTTGGTTTTAAGACAAAGCATTCTCAAAGAAGTTAATTTGAAAGCCTTTTTTGAAAAAAAAAAGACGTCTTGAGTCAAATAAATCCAGGAGGAGGGTCTAAGTTTACTAAATGGAACGCTTGATCATATTATGTTCATATTATGTTCAGCCCGGTAATTCGAAATTGCTCTTGACGCGAAAGTTCTTATTCATAATCGAATGTCGAGATTTGCCTCCAATTTGCGAGGCCACGACTGCGCCTGCCCTAAGCCTGGCTCGTTGATTTAATCCAGAACAATAAAACTAGCTAAGAGGGACGCTCAAAAGCAAAGCAAACGGAGGAGACTTGTTGCATTTTAAGTTAATTAAGTCGCGGAACGAATCTGATACTACGGCGGTCTCTGAGGACTGTTTGTTGCCGAGAATAGTCAGTGAATTGCAGTTTCATCACAGTGTCAGTCAACTTAAAATCCAAGCTAACAGCAACATGTTTACGCGTATTGTATCGTTGAGCTATGACACAAGCGAAGCCGCGGGCAAGAGCTAGTTCAAGATAAAATTATATATTTAATGGCCTTAGGGGAAAGCATCAGCAACATTTACCTCACAGAAAAGTCTTATTTACTGCTCGTTAGAGTACCTGGGCAAGGTCCATTTTCTTGAGTTCTAATTGAAATGCTATGTTTTTCAACTCTACTTGCTTTATTTTATTTAAACCGGAGAGCTTTATGATGAAATAGGAGAGACTGTCTGAGACTAATGCAAACAGAAGGGACTTGTTGCATTTAAGTTAATTAATCTTTGCTTTAGGTGAAAAAGTTTCAAGCGGAAATAGGTGGAAATTTTTACATTACCCAAATACTTAATTATGGATTGCCTTACTTGACTACAGATGGGCAATTTGTAATATGCATCTTCCTAATTCCGCCAATTGAATCGCAAGTAGTAGAATTATATTATCTTTGAAATATTGGTATACATATTTTTACGTACAACATGGTTTAGTTAAATGTTCGGCCCGCATATTTGTTTCCATAAAAATGTACATTTTCATTGACTTGCAAGATTTTATTTGAATTTTATTTTTATTTGAATTGTTTTTTATTTTATACTCAAAAAGTTTACACCATCTTAACCTAGTAACGAGTAAGATGTAACCGTTCGGGTCTCATTGACGTGAAACAAGAGAAGAACAGGCATTCTAAGCAGGGATTTTTATCCTACATTTATTTTAGTAGGCTATATAATCCGGATCATATTTACTAGCTTAACAATGGTAGAAAACGATGTGATAATAATGTCTTAAATCACGTGGAAAAAACCACCTGTCGTTTTCATTGTACTCAAAAATACTCAAAATCTGTAATTATTTTTCTTTTTTGTACGAAACATAATAATGACAGCAGGATTAGAAAAAGAGCTTACGTCGAAAATATCCCAAGACTTTAAAAGCTATAATTCTTGAATTCTCGGTACGGGGCTGGCGAATCAGATGCGTACGACAAGCGCCCTAATCCGGTCTTAGCTGAGTCAAGGAGTGAAGGAAGACCCCATACAAACTGCTGCGTACTCTTTATACCAGGGCCCGAATTCTACTGTACACAAGCATAACACAAGCCTGGTACAAACTTGAATACGAGGCATTTGGTATTCTACTAAAACCGGAATCCAATTCACAAGCGCCAGCGTGAGTACTTTTTGGATAGTAAATACGAAGTAGGCTGGCATCACGCTGGCGCTTGTGAATTGCGATTCCGGTTTTAGTAGATTACCACATGCCTCGTATTCAAGTTTGTGCCAGGCTTGTGGTATGCTTGTGAACAGTAGAATTCGGGCCCAGATACTTTAGCTGCGATTTGATACTTACCGTCGTCTTTGAGATTGGGACCGAAAATAATACAGTCGCTTGTTACTGCGTCATAGTTTTAAAACATCGTTTAAAGTCATGTTTTAGATAGATACATTAATTGGTACAAATACTGTCTTAATCTAAAAATGCGCTACACAAAAAAACGACGAAATATTTTTTCTTCTCTTGTTTGAGATGTTTTCCTATTGCGTAGACTGAGAGCCACATTTTTTACTTCCAATGTAACTTACTTATGAAAATAAACATTCATTCATTCTCTCTCTCTCTCTGTTTTGTTCTCTCACTACGAATCAGTTGTTCAAACTTCACAAAAAATCACAAAACAACTTCAAGACGGCTAATAATATTATTATAATTCGCGCTGTATAAAAATATCGCTAGTAACATAAGTAGCTGAGTAACTTTACTACCGCTTCTAAGGCAGGAAGTTAGAAGATATTTATAGTCTAAAAAGTTTTCTCCCTCAGCCGATTCAAGATTCGAGTATTTTCCTCCGGAGCAGCAGTGGATAAATTATTCATTATTACTGCGAATAAAAAATAATTATGTTTATTTATGAAGAATTTCTTTTGATAAAGAACCTATTGTTTTCCTTAAAACAATTTAGTTAAAGCGAATTACTGTGAGTAAGATAAATGAGACGATTTAGAATGGTAATTAAACATTTTAAACTTCATCTTCTAGAATGTCAACATCTAAAGGATATGAATGAATATGATACAGTATATTTTTAAGATAAGATTTTACATACATTTTCACAACAAACATACAAAGGTACTTAAGATATTTAGCGTACAGAAAAAAACCGGAGCAAATTGAAAACTATTAAAAAATAAATAATATCATCCATAATCCTCAATTATGTTACGCCACTGCACAAAAACAAGGAAGATGCCAACGAAAAAGTATTAAAGCACCTCGACAATTATACCAGGTAAGTTCATCCCATATATTCCCGGTAAGTGCGAGCACTGCAATACTGTAGTACATTACATCGAGTCTAAGATGTCTCATACACTTACACCTACTTCCTCTAGCTACGTTTGTATCGCATTACGCATTACACGCGGCAGCATTACACATCACATCACGGAGACAACAACTTGACGCCGTAACCTCATGCGCGTAGAAATGTTGAAACAAGAAAATGAAATTCGCGTTCTAATTTATGCTCACCCACATAAGCGTATTAGGAGCGATAATTTAAAACGTAGGTAGGCAGTCGCTGATATGTAGCTGTAGGAAAGCTCGCCTTCCGCGCTTCGCGTATGACGCATGGCGGTAATTAGTAAGCGGGCTGATTCGTGTGACGCAATCTCAGATAAGGTAAATCGATTATTTTCTCAGAATATGGTTTGCTATGATCACAGGAAATCACTTATAATGTATTATAAATACAGAAACTGTAGATACTAATTCTTAGGTAGCTCTGCACTCCTAGTATATTTCCGAAGCAAAGTTGGTCAGTTTGGATTTTTGTCTAATTTATTGATGTACATTGATGAGTGTGTTGTTTGAAGTTTGTTTAAGAATAAAACCACTTTAATTTTTTTATATTTTATTTTGCCAACTGCGGTTTTTCAAGCTTCCCCTTAAGTTTGAAAAGCATCGAGCGCCGCCGTAGGGACAACGCGTCATATGGGCCTATTAGACTACGCTGTCGGCAGGGCCCTGTCTGACTCACTGTCTCTTTCTAGTCGTTCCATCAGAGTGAGATGTCCATACAAATCGTGCCCTGCCGACAGCGTAATGTAATAAGTGCTATAGGCGGGAGGTGTCACGTGGTACACGGAGCGACGGCCGTCGCGGCCGCGCGACGTAAAGACAAGCATTCAAAAAAATATAATCTCTTTGAATGCAGCAGTAAAACGAGAAAATTATATTGTTAGTCTCTAATTAAGACCTTTGTTCAATAACACATCCGATTGTTTTTGCCAAACTACATGCGTCTGCTCATATTGAATCAGCGCAGGCGCGGCGGGCGTTACGAAAAGGCTACGAGATTGCTACGCGGCGTAGTCGAAAATTCGTAGCATTAACAGAACAAAATTATTTTACACTATGAAACTCGTTATGAACAGCGAAGCACATAAATGCGACTCATTTAACCGAAATTGATTGATTGTTTCACGCAATAAATCCGAAAATCTCATAGAAATGTAATAATAACTACTTACTAATCTCACGAACGTCACCTTCACACCAACTAATGCAGCTTCGTAGCTCTGCAAATGGCTAATTGAATTTGTTAGTAGAACGAATGTGTGCGCACGCAAGCCCTGACGGATGGCCTGCTATCGCGCCAGTTTGTACCGAACTGTCGTGTGGTGTGAAATAGGCTTTACCCGACAAACTGCTGAATAGGTGGCCACAAGTAAACATGCCAGGAAAAATGTGTAATTAGTTTTGTGGTGTCAGAGGCTTTTGTTTGAGTTAAGCAGACGTTGTGCTGCGTGTTGTCTAACTATTTTCGATACTATTTGCTATGATGTTGGTTACTTACCGCGTACCCACAAACATTCAATGAACCATTAAACCTATTCCAACGTACAAAACGCTTTACGTAATGATGCTTAATGAATCATTAAAATGACTCTGGGTGCGGCGGTTTTTTTTTTTTCGGTCATATGATGATATACCTAAGCTTCCCTTAGCTGCCCTAGTAAAAAGAAATTTAAGCAGTTAGTTATTATAATAGCTTTGTCTGTGAAGACTTAAAAATAATAAACATAAGAATATAGGGTTATTTTTATCTTTTTACCTTTCACCTTTTACCTCAGTAACCATAACTCAATATCCTAGTTAAAACCCATTCTATGTAAATGGGTATTTAAATTTGCACTGGAAAATAATTATTTCTCGTCGCCTGAGAGCTGCCAATAGAGCGAAAAGTGGTGCTGATAGTCACTGTCAATTCCTTTATGAATATTTATTAACCAAGAATCAGAGATGAGAAAGTGAATATTCAAAAAATATTGTTGAATTATATTGATCGATAAGGCGTCAAATTGGCCTTCGTATTAAAAAAATATCGGGGAGAAAAACCATATTACGCTCCGATTTCAGTTTTCTGAGTGAAACATGGTCTCATTTGACCTAAGTTGGGATTCTAAAAATAATGATAAATGTGCTGTGAATTCTTGTGTTTCTAGAAAATCAGAAAAAAGTTAGAAGCTTCTTAAACCTTTTAAATTATTAATTACTTTTTGACGCAACAAACGTTGTTATGTGAATACTTAATTAAGGTATAGGTATAGTGAAAGGTTTTGTTTCAGTGGATTCTACTAGTATGTTTTTTCGTCCTTGGAAGGACAGTGAAAATCCTCAAAATGAAAGAATATCGAACTTTTCTGCGTAACCTCAAGTTGAAATTCCCTAAAATGTAGCATTGTAGCCAACGAAGTGATCTTATAATATGGGATCCTTTTTTTGCTTTTAAGGATCGGAACCCTAAAAACGTAGGTATTGTAAAACATGTAAACAAATTATACTTAATCAATGTTACATAATTTCTTCCGGGTGTTCCGACACAGCCTGGGCGAACGCACTTTACAAGGCGACGACCTGATTCGACAGGTGACAATAGACAATAATAGACATTGCCATATGAAAATGTCAATTTTTATCTTTGGTTTTATGCCAACAGATTACGGTTTATCTATACTAGACATAGACATAGACATCATTTATTGATAATATTAATTACACGTCATGGATCATCAATAATAATAATTGAAAAAAATAATTAAGATAATAATAACATTAAACTACTATGGAAGAATGTTTCGATTTTACCTTATTCAAAAAAACTTCATCCATATTGCTGTATTCGTTCACGAGTTCCGAGCTCACCAACACATTTAGCAAATAATTTTAAATAGACGCGAAATATTTTAAAGCAACCTCCGCTCATTACTGTATGTTGCAACAATTAATTAACAAAGAGCGCAACCCGCAAAATAATCAAGTTAAAATCCGTAAACGCAGTATAAAATATGCATACAAAAACTATCATATTTTAACAGAAAAGGCAAGCGGTTTCCAAACTCACAGCGGTCGTTCGCAAATGCGAAGAGGCGCGAAATTTAAATTTCTCGCCACAACAACTTTGCCGCCAGCAAGCGACGACGTCGTGCTCATTCAATTACAACTAATAGCCCCTGATTCATGTTTGTATCGCTAATTAGTCGCTTCAAGTTTTGTCACTCCCTTCGCTGCCGCTGTATTCAATGATGTTTTGTTTAATGGATTGTTCCCGCTTTGTTTGCACACAGCATTCAAGTGGCGCGTGCTCTCTTGCCATCGTGAATGCTTAAAGTTTTTGGCATTCGTGTGCCGGCGTTTCAAATTAAATTACATATACGTTACTCAGTAATAATAAGTTAGAGAGGTCTCGGAATCTCTTTCAACTCGTCAAATAAGCTGTGAACGCTTTGTGGTTAACCGCCTTGAGCGATACTCTATTTACATTAGTATCTTCAAAAGGCGACTCTTGTGAGCGAAAATAATCCCCTTGGGCGAGTTCCTGAATTACTTAAAGTATCAGTTCTGTCTGCGTCAATAGTGAGTAATATTCGGCAAAAACCTCAATATTTGCTTCGTGTAAGAAACATCAAAGCTACGAACAATGTCCACCACTACTTTGGAAGTTGGAAACGCTAAGCCCTGTAACAAACCGCAACAACAGCGAACCGTACAGTCAACAAGGAAAGTTTTCGCTAAAATTAAATTTCGAAAATGAACAACATGGAAACATGATAAGACAAATGTCGGAAACCTTCGGATTAAAACCGCAGACTAACTGGGCACGATAATAACTACTAATGAATTAAATGTCCCAGCAACATCCTAAAACATCTCTTCTCTCTCTCTTTAACATCCCTTTATCGCTGTGGTCACAGCAGTGCAGCACACAATAGTGCAAGTGACTTTTCTTATATCTTTTTCACAATACAGAGTTTCCGTTTTGATCAAAATAAATAATCATAATAATAACATAAAATATATTATTTAACAGCTCAACCAGTCCTTAAATGCAGTCCCGTCTCCACTTTACGTCTATGTTGCACAATTGCACATTTACCAGAATTTACCTTGCACACACTTTCACGGAGTTTATATCGCAAAGAAAAAAAAGATACTTCGCTCGTAAACCAACAAGAGCTTTGCACTTCCGATGACAGCTGTACCTGTAGGCCGATGCCAGAAAACTTGTAAATCTTGCTGTTTGACCTTAAGGTACACCGAGTCCGGAATTAGGATCCTCACTATTTGTGAATCCGGGCTCCCAAGTTTCACTTCGCTTTGTTTGTCCATGTAGACTCCGCTGCGTGTTATGTTTAGTGCGGAAACTTTTTGTTGATACCGAGGAGTTGGAGACTATAATCGCTGTTGCAAAGAGAATATTGCACGTTTCATGACAAGCGTGCTGGTAAAGTTATCGTTGGATATGGCGACCTTTGTTGAGTCATCATTGCTGTTAGTTCGTGGAAATAAGGAGGAAAAGTTTTTGAAACTAAGAGGTACATATACAGTTAAGAACTCCTGTAGTCATCTAGCAATGCGTATGATAAAAACTTCTACTCTTATTTAATTTTAGACTTTTAAGATAAAGGCTAGAACCATACTAGAGCTAACTCTAATTGTAGTCCACACCACAATGTGATTTTAATTAAACTGATAATTATATTTTGTCTAAAACACACTAACGCTTCTCGTATAAAAAACAACTATTTACTTTCAATTTAAGAACCAATACAAACACATTTCCAATTCAAAATATATCGTTTCTTCCATACACTTGTGGTAAAAAGGGGCCGTTGCTAAAACAATGCCCGATAGTGGAACAAACACAAGGGTCCTCGATCGCCGAAGAGTCGATATGAGGCCATAATAGACCCTCTACCTCTGAGTACTATCCGCCTCAAACGGGAGCGTCTAGTATTGTGAGATAGACATGTACATTATGTATCCAGGTACACGAGATCTTATGTTGGTAGCTTGGTTGCCTCGGGCATATTCTATTAGTCCTTGTCCTAGAATCCGATTGAATCCAGCATCGCTTGTAAGCTATAACACGCACATTCGGCACAGGTTATATGGATCACACAGAGATATTTGATTCTGAAATCAAAAGAGTAAGAAGGACGTGACGGTATTTATAGGGTTCCGATCTTTAAAAGGTAAAAAAACCCTTATAGGATCACGTCCGTCCGTCTGTCCGTCTGTCAAGACCTTTTATATCAGGAACACTAGGATGTATCAAGCTAAAAGTGATTACAAATTTTATCATTTTCTCAGGGTACTTCTCGTTGGACTACAATCATGAAATTTGGTACAATTCAAAGTCTTGCACAAGTAAAGGGAAAATCTGAAAACTGCAAATTTCTGTCTTTCTACAAAAATATGTCATTTGGTTGACCGAGCGAGCGAAGCGAGCGAAGCGTTCCTCGTTTCAGGATTGGGCGAAAAAGCTTTCGTATGTCTGTCCATCTGTCCGGTTGTTCTCCTCTACAGGCCGCATTTCTCTACCGATTCTCGTGAAATTTTGTGAGTAGGTTGGATAATTAAATAGTATTTTTTTGTCGATCAAAGAAACCAAATCAAAGGTCATGAAGTTACCAGAGTGTTGTCTGAGTAAATCGTAACAAGAGCAATAAATCAAAGACAAGGTCCACGTAATCTTATACTGTTATCAACACCAAACATATACACGAGTACATACAATATATAGCCTGTCATACAAAATATACAGATACAAAAGTTAGCCTGTCATTACTTTTACCAAATAGTAACCTTACACTAACAACTTACTGTAGACAAAAGTATAATCGCGGTTTCTGTGGTCGTGAGGACGAGTATAGCTGCCGCGCTTTCCAATCCCTTCCTCAATCTGCGTGTATGTATTAGTATACCACATATATACATGTACATTTCTACTATTGTATTGTACGACACGGAGGCGCCGGGCCTCAACCTGTTGCACAGAACTATTTTATTACTGCGAATGTGTTCGTGAGTCATTCTTTACGGCTCTTTTGTTCGGCATGTTTAGCTCGCTCGCCCTGTGTGGACAATCGGTTCTTATGTTATGGGCTTCATCCGATCGGAAAATTGGCCGAAATGCAGCGATCGATATTTTAAAACGTAAGCCTCACACTTCAATTAAATCCAGAGTGTATTGCAATGGCTCCAAATTGTTTTGAAGAACGAGTAGGTACCATGTCATAATATGTTCCTCCTTCCTTTCTACTAGAGGAAATATATTTGCAATATAGTTTAACCCTTAATCGGGCTTAGGCAAACTATATTCCCACCAATTATTCAACTTTTATTTATTATAAACCTAAATATAATACATGTTCATTTGCAAGAACCACAAAAAACCACGTAGGTTTGTGCATGGTTTGGAATTACGCAGAAATAATACATAAAACATAAACATTAAACATTTATATACAGGCACATACATTGCTTCTGGCCCCACACTAGGATACCCTGTGTCTTGGGAACCAGAAACAGCGACATCACAAACGTGCAAACATCCAAGACCTGGGGGGCTTTTTTTTTGTCCCCAGCCGGGATTCGAACCCGGGACCTATGTAGGTATTTACACTTAATTAGATTACAAAGTAACTGTTAGATACGTACATTATCGCAGACGTGTCATTAAGTAAAGACTGCAATAAAACATGTATTTCAGTTTACGAAACATGCGTATATTCCCTTCTTCGAACCCTCTGCATTCTTTTGTCAGTCTAATAGACACCCAATGCAGTTTTTCGATAGATTGAAGGCTCCGCGGCTTCCACAATGCTTGCGGGAATTTCCCTCGGGGTTTTCAATGTAAAAACTGAAGTATGTCTATTGTGCCAGGCTCATTTACGACTATAACTCCGTATTTTTCTATTCATTTTAGGTATTTATTCTTAACATAACATAGCGTCACGCCCTTTCCCATATGGTGTGGCAGAGGCACAACTGTGCCCACTTTTAGTCAGTGATTTAATACTCCATTTATTATTGTTTTAAGATAAAGGCTTATGTAGAATTAAAATTTATTGTATGGTAATTTGACATTTTATATTGGATGTTGTCGGGAAATAAACAATTATTATTATTATTAATATATTATTCTCTTACATTATTCTTATTTACTGTCAGCGTAATAATTTAATATGAATTCAAATACGCATAGTCTTGCACATAAATTGTTATACGTTTATAAAAACGTTTATATCATATCCCAACTTAAATAATGTCCCAAAGGACTAATAAGAAGCGTAGGTATTTTCAAGGAATGGGGAAGATGAGTCTCGTGTCTCAAATATTGTATTTGACATGCTATTCTGTAATAAAATAATTGTAAAGGTCTTTGTTACTAGTAGCATAGTATTGTTGTGAAAATAGGTCCCTATCTTATTTACAGTACAGGCTTTTGAATTCACATGTAACTTGAGCACCGTGGTCTAGTGGGATATCATGCTTGCTTTTCACGCAGGAGTTGCAGGTTTGAATCCCGGTGCTGACCATGACAAATGAGATAATTAATTAATCTTAAGTACGTTATACTGATGTTCTAACGGTGATGGAAAACATCGTCGTGAAGAAAACTAAATTACTCCATAGCTGCGGCGATGGGCCAGCCCCGTCACGCAATTCGATACTTTTAGAATAATTGCACAAATAGCCAGAAAATATAATACTCTATACTACTAAGAGTAGACTTCTATGTTAGGTACCAAATACGTAGTTTGGGATTTGTTGTCTAGATCATCCAAATAAGGATAGGCCAAAACAGCCATTTGTAAATCACAAGTTACGAAAAATCATGTGTATCATTCTTTACTCGCTTGTTAATAAATGGGTTATGTATGCTGCTCTGGTTCTCTATACGTCGACTATTAAAAGACAAATCACAATTTACAAAACACAATTATTTATTGCAAACAATAATTTAAACAGTAAGATTACAATAAAACATGTTCAAAGGCGAACTTACTTACCATTCCTATCTTCCAAGACTTACCATTTCAATTATCCCTTTAACATTGGGAAGTTTCTGACCCAAAAACATGATATTTTGCGGACAACAATGAAACCTGTGGTAGTTAAGATAATTTAACGTCCTTTAATTAAATGGTGCATCCCAAGATTCCCATTTCCCACATTAATGCGCTTTAGTGCATAACACGTAGATGTCTCAGGCTATATAATACGCCATAATTCATTCTGTTCGCCGCGGCGGTTTGTAATTTTTCCATAGTAATGTTCCCAGTGTCCTTTCCACTATTAAAGCTGAAGGTAACATTTTGCAGTTCCGTGGTGGTCGAGCAGCTCAGCATAAATAACAATAAAAAAATATTTTGGGTCCGTTGGACTCCTGCATAGAGATTTAGGGTTAAATAAGCAAGCAAATACCTCGCATTATTTCTGACTAAATAGCTAAAAGTATTAATTACTGTAACTTTTAAACGGATTCCTTTAATTTAAACAGATTGGGCTAAGCAAATTGTTGGCTGTAAGTGAAAATTGAGTTTTAATTAACTTATTCCAAAATGAGTTTTGATTGAAATGTTTAGACATCAAAAGCGTAAACGAGATCTTTGTGGATCCACTTCAGTTGAGTTTTTGGTCTGAAGGTAATGAATACGAAATCAGTGTTAATTTTCAAGAAGTTAGGTAACTACTGGCATTGACAGCTCCAGATAATTATAATAGCTCCAGTTAGGATAATGCCTAATAAAAGATCATCCTACGCAATACAATAACCTCAGATCCGGTATTCAACTATGTCTACAATTACGGATAAAGGTGCTAGACGAACAATACATGCAATAATTGTTTAGTGTAAGATCTTATTATAAGGTCCATTACACGCTATTGCTGGAGATAATCCGTCGGAATGGGCGCGTCGCAATGCACGCAACTGCAGCTTGGTGCCCAACGATTGCATTGTCATCACATCTCAGAACCGTCTACGTGACCTCGTTAACTGTAATCCTGAGACACCTTCTTTTTATAATACCCTAGCCATTCTCGTCCAAACAGTTTTATTATATTCGCGTCGGAAACGAATTAAATCACGTGTATTTTTTACAATCACAAACTGCAACGTAAATAAAACGGGGATGTTATTCGTTTTAATAAACATGGAGCGTCTCCACTGAGCGTGGTGTATTCGCAACAAAAACTGCTTACTCAGCGGCCCGTTGAAACTATTCTCCGGCTTTATAAATAGGGGCTTTCATCCGATGAAAAAACGTGCGCTGGCACGACAGATCGCGTGTAGCGCTGCTCACGGGATGAGCGGGCGCGGCAACGGGAATCGATCGTCTGCACCCAGCCTTATCCGATTTATTATGATGCGTATGACAGGCGGATCAGCGATTCCAACGATAAAACCTCTCTTCAGGTTGTGACCAAGCTAAGAGAAATTATTACCTATAGTTTCATGAAGTTAATACGAGTATAAGCATTGTTTTCTTGAAAGTAAACGCTTTATAATTTAAATACATAACAACAAGCATTTCAAATCACAACGGACAGCTACATCGCTGAAATATTTGAATTTTAAGCACGTTGCACAAATACAGTTGAGATTTTGAATTCTTTACCGCCTCGCCGGTCTTCGGGGAAAGTCAACGGAAAATGCAATCAGAGCGAACACAGCACTCATCTCACTATGACAGACATTGTCGTGAAACTATGCAATTAATCACATCTAACATTACACGGTTTCTTTTATATCGCAGTAACTTTCTTACCAAAGCAGTTTTCAGAGCTTGGCATATCTCAACCAAAGAAATAAATATTCTCTCTTTGATAATCTTATAGAAAGCAAGGCATTTTCAATTTGTTCCGCATTGACTAAGGGGGAGCTCCTTCATAAAAATATTGTGTTATGTTATGTCTTTAGGATGCCCGTACTGTAATGGAATTCTTTTGTGCAAAAAAATTCGCTTAACATAAGCGAACCTAATGATAAATATTTACTCAAAGGCGTCGGGTGGCATCTTGGGATACAAAATGCTGTACAAATATTGTCGTACGGTTTTATTGTGTTTGAGTACCCGCTCGCCCGGTTGCAATTTCTTTTAAAACGATTAGAGTAAAAAACTAGTTGAGGTAGTGAGGTAAGTAGTTGGCAGTGCTGCACGCGTTCCGAATAGCCCATCCGGGTGGACGATTCGACGGAAATGACGCGGAAAATTGCTCAGCCGCCTCATGTGGACGCAATATCCTTCGACGACTTCCAATTATGCAGATTATCTTGTCGATATACGTGTATAATGTACCTTATCTACGTCTCTAATGGCAATCACTTGCTGAGACAGTCACTTGTTTTTATGCACTCGGTATATAGGTTCTGCTCTGTCGTAACTGAATGTTTTAAATTCAAGTTACATATATACATTAATACATTTTAATATTACGCGAGCTTACGTTTTTGAAAATGCGCTGTTTATGTTCTGAACTATTTTTAAACATCAGCAAAATAAATAAATAAATTATTAACACCCATAATCTTTGATAAAGATTCGAACATTAAATCATAATTATTATATTAATAATTTAACTAGTAAAGTGGTTTTTATGTTAATACAAATGAGACTGGTGAATCGGTAATTAATCAATTGTACATTCCGGATTAATCAATAAATTTTGGAGGACCTACATGAAGATCAGTTTGAAATTTCAATTTGCATTTTCATTTCACATATTGAATTCACATCGGATTAATATAAAAGCCGTTGGAAAACCACTTTAACGGTCAATATATTTAAAATATTTATCTACTGCCTTGTAGGTTGTTGTTCTGTGAATGGATCAACCACATTGCAGAAAAAAACTAGCATATGACATAAAATTAACGAAGTTTTATCCGTCAGTGATATTTGTCTATGGGCAGGTTCCCTAAAAATAAAAGCGCAAGGTCAAGCGCAAGTAGCACTCGCGAACCAAGGGTTTCGATCACACTTGTAGATTGTTACCTCGTAGCTGGTGTAATTAATAAATAAAAGTACTTATGTTGCCATCCATGAAACCAAATTACATATTTTTGCAAAAAGACAGAAATTTACAGTTTTCAGAGTTTTCCCTTTACTTGTGCTATAAGACCTTGCTTTATGCCAAAAAACATGATTATAGGTCGACGGGAAGTACCATATAGGTTGGTAGGTTTGTTGTGTTAGTCAGTTAGTGTGTGCGTGTGCCATGAGTATGTGGGTTGGTGTGTGTTTTAGCACTTTTTTTGTATAAACTGTACATTTTCTTTTTGTAAATTAGGTTAACTTATATAATAATCCGTATATAATTAGGTTACTACTATATTGTTTTCACTAATAATTGAAACAAAAAGTAAACTTCAGAAAAAACCGACTTTCGCAAACCCTATTTGATTAGATTGAGTTTAATACAAAATGTAACCCCTTATCCCCCCCCCCCTTAGGGAATTAATTTTGTCAAATCCCATATCAGTGCTACCCCACGCTACTACGGAACCCCTGTACAAAGTTTCATGGCTCTAGGTCCACCGGTTTAGGCTATGCGTTGCCTGCCCGTCAGCCACGCATTGTATTTGTACCTAGTATTGAGCAGATCTGGTGGCCATATGTGGTCTTCATCAGCAGTTCCGCATCACAATATTATGCTTACCATGTGCATTTGGACGAGTTATTATGAAAAACACAAAAATCACTATAGGTCTGCCTATAATATTTGAAGAGTTCCCTCGATTACTCCAGGATCTCATCATCAGATCCTGACCTGGTGTCAATGGGACCAATGGGAAGGTAAACCCTTTCAAACAAAAAAATAATTTTCCAAATTGGTCCACCCGTTTAGGCGCTATCGGGGAACATACATAAAAATATATATATAAAAAAAAAAAACAAACATCCGGACGAATTGTAAACCTCCTCCTTTGGGAAGTCGGTTAAAAAACAACAGAGCGTTTGATTGCGTTGATCTAGAAAGTTGATTTTTTCACAGCTCTAAGCGAGCACACAGTGGGTCGATTCTCGCGCCTTCGATATACGGATACCGAGACCTATATTGACAGATTCCCATACAAAATCACTCGATATAGGTGTAGGATATCGTATATCGAATGCGCGAGAATCATACTCCAGAGACCTTTGATATAAAGTTCAGCTTGATACCTCCAGACGTTCTCGATAAAAAAAGACTTGACAGACGGACGACCGGACGAACGGACAACGAAGTGATCCTATAAGGGTTCCTTTTTTTTCTTTTAAGAATCGGAAGCCTTAATAATACCTACACATAGTTTTGTTAATTGCGGCATCTGAGCGAGCTCAGAGCTTTCTTGGATAGGGTAGCACAGACCCACAGAAACATGGCCCGTATCTATAATTCGACGGTGTCCATCGCCGCGTCGGGCAAACTACAGACACAATTTTTTTTTCTTTTTACCTATCTGCGATCAGGCGTACCACAACCTCTCATGTAAATACTACCAATAAGACGTTTAGTGAATGTGCATAGGTGTATCGGGGCAATCTGCATAAACAGAAGTCAGGGGATATTGCGGGGCACAAAGCCACAACGATTTCCCGTTTGCTTGCTACAATATTACGTACCTACCCACACACATAATTTAACCTAATCACAAACAATTGTTTTGAAAATTTGCTGGTAATATATTTTTATTTTTGGATTTACATGCAAAATACTAATTAATCATTAAATGACTTTTTGTTTTTATGCCACGATGGATGTGGTGGTTGCCTATGTAGCATTTTTATTTCTTTGAGTACAATATCAGACATCGAAACTTTGAGGTATGCCTTTATTGAATTATCTGTGTATGTAGCCGAGTATAGGTACATATTCATATCTTCAATTCATCAATCATGAATATGTATACAGATGCAGATGCTGCACGATATTGTAACATAACCACCATGGAATCATAGGATCCATTCAGCCAGATTGGTCAGAAGTGATCCTGTTCCGGAAATAGCGTCAAATTGACCAATTCAGTAGCTCTGATTTACCACACACCCCTAGATCATCCTCATCCTAGATGTAATCTAGCTATTTAACACGATCACAAGTCACAACATCTGTGCACCTAGAATTTGTGTCGGTTTTACGGTGCTCGAAAGCTTTACATTTCAGGCAGGTGCATAAATATTGTGACCGTCTTGTAAATGTAATCTTATTTGTGATTTTTAATGGAACTTGTGCTACGTCAAACGAAGTATAACTTCAAAGACTGCTATGCGCAAAAGTGATCCGTCACGATGCGGAAAAGTCCGACTCTACGAGTAAATGTGCACTTACAATTCGCTGGCATATTTCAGCGTGTCCATCCGTATATTATTCCTTGTGGAGTGCCTTTTACCGTCCAATAGGCATTAAGGCACGTATTACTCGTATCATATGTGCACTGTAAAAGTGTCGCCTTTGATGTCTTTGAAATATGATTATTGAGTTGGAAATTTTTATACAATTGTTCGTAATAAGAAGTCTTACCTTTATGACTGATATGCTTAGTTCTATCTCTTGTTATTTTGATAATAAACTATAAAAGTGTTAATTTTATTGTAAAAGCATAAACTGAACCCACCTACGAAAAAACAAAAAAAAACTCGTTTCCTGTTACAAAGTATTTTCAAGAGAAGATATTTTAATAAAACGATTTTTCAATAAATAAGGTTCCTTTCTTTGCGGTCTGAGAATGGGTCGGGCCTCAGTGCTTGTGATGCCGTTGGGCACACTCAGGTATTTCCCACTTAGTGCTAGGTTCAGACTCAGGTCACGTGCATCGCAAACCTCGCGTTTGCCGATTAGTGCACGGCTCCAGACGTTAGTGGTCGTTCCAGTGTGCGTTATGCCATAGTGTCTAGCAATTTGCTAGATTATTCCTTTCCAATTTAGATGATATTCACTGTGATGTGAATACGCTTTTGGTAGTTTTGTGATATTGTTTTGTATTAGTCTCTATTGTATAAATTCCAATTATATTTCTATCAAATCTATTTTCGTTAGAAAAGTGCAACCACCATACTAATTCCATCAATGATGACGAAAAGAAAGTCCTGGGAGGCTGCCAGGATCGTCATGGCCCTGGCTAGCCTCCTTTAGCAGTGATTTTTGTTAGTGGCTATGTGAGCTGCTGACCTAGCGAACCTGCTTTTTCACCCCCTCACACCACCGATCCCCTTGAAGTTTACTGTCGCAAATTGGAGTATTGAATATCTGGTTAAAAGTGGTTACAGTTGCGCCTTTTGGACAGGCAGCTAGCCCATTAGAAAAAGAAGGTGCATCGCTGACGCGACGGATGCATTTTCTTTCAATACCAGTGTAACAAACTTATGAATACACCTGGTTACATACATGGTGTATGGAAGTAGCTGCACCAGAAACTGTGCGCCGCCATTTTATAACAAATCCAAAAACTGATTCGACAAAAAACGTTTAAATGATTCTCAAACCTGCTCACACATTTTCACGAGAATCGGTTAAGAAATGCGACCTGTAGAGGAGAAGAGATACAGCGGAGGAACAAATGCTTTTTTGCCCATTCTCGAAACTGGACGCTTCGCTTGCTCGGTCAATCAGGGGTGCTTTTTAATACGCTTTTTTCATGTGTATTTCAGGAAATACTCGGCAAATCGTAATCAATTTCTGGTATATGTAATTTGGCTATATAATGTAGGGTTTTCATGTTGGAAAACGTGTTTGGATAATTTCTCGATATAAAATAAATGCAAAGTTAGCCCTTTTTTCCAATATGTTTTCCTACTATAACGCAATAGTAGTAAAAATATGATCTTTTTTCTATTAATTGTTTTAACGGTTTGAAAATCGAAATGTATTTCCCTGAAATAGCTTATTTTTTATGTTTTTTTTTCGTTTTGGCGCTTATACGTTGAATTCAGTTTAGGTGCGAGCGCACAATTGCCATCCCACTTGTTCCTATTCCCGAGTAATATTCGCTTCTCACTTCCGCAATGTCCGTTGACCTTGGTTTGTAATTTTGCATTCGTCCTCTTAATCATCTTGTATTTTAATGGTCTATTGATCATATCCATAAACCCTATTATTGATGACGTTTGGTCTGAGTGTTCCGCAAGAAACTCAGGCTGTTTATTAAAAAATCATAATAAATGTCTTCCGTGTCTCTGGGCATCGTCGGTCGTTTGACACTAAATCCTTCCAATTAGACACCGATTGATGGGGAGCGTGGCCGCGGACTGTCGCCGATCAAATTTCAACCACTTTTCCTTTTCCCCTTTTTCTTGTTATATTTCATAGACGCCGTGACGTCTTTCACCTACACTTCCCGCCAAACCAAACGTATTGACAGATGTATCCTGAGGCCCCTCGTTTACCAAGATTTTATTGGCCAGTTATTATTTTATTTTATGATCATCCACTCTTGTTTTATCGTTCTTAAGTCCGAGACGGTTTTTATCAGTGTATTATTGCGGAAAATCTTTTACTCGATGTCGTTCGCAGGTTTATATTGTGAAAGGGTTGTACAGAGGTGCAGTGTTTCGTTCAGCTGCTCTAAATCTGTCCCCGCAATTTCGTTCCTTTTGAAGTGTAACTAATGTTTCTCTTTTCTTCTTCTTATACTAGGTACCAGACAACAATTGAACAAATGGTGCGAAAAGCTGCTTACAAACAATTCTATAGATCTTGAATCGAACAAAAAAAAATGATTCAGTTGTATCGAGAGGATTCGATCAAAGAATATTACGCTTAGGCGTTATTGTCGGACGCTTGGTCTTTTCTTCGGCTGTTGCGCCTGAGCTGAAGAAAATCCTTTTCCTTGGAACATGACTGTCGTTCTTTTCGTCTTAAATTGGGGCTGTCCCGACGCTGCCGCCACGCTGGACACGTCCAGGTAATAACGCAATAAACCGCAGAGAGCTTCCCCCTAGAACCGATCGAGTTTTCCTTCAACCTTTCGAAAACGAGTTGTCTCCGGCAGATTTTGATTGGTGCAGCTCGGGGACAGGATTTTTCAGACAGCACCTTATTCCTTCAATGTTTCAGTTGATTTTGTTTTACCCGCTCTGGGGGTGTTCGTATAGGTGCAATCGGTCAGGTGGACCGAGCGGTGTTTTTCGCGGTGCGCCCCCAACAGCCGGCCAACACTTTGTGTAATTGAAAACTCGATGTGCACTTGCACGTGGCGTACGTTTACAAATAAATCTTTCACTGCGCGCTGCGGTTCAACTTAAAATGTACTTTAGGTTATGATGCCAAAACATTGAAGCGATCTTTAATATCATACTCTTTAAAAACCTGTGATTATACACTGTTTTGGTTAGGCATATTATGCAAGAATAACATTAAGATAAGCAACATAATTCCAGAAATGTGTATCTACCTTATTTCTGCATGGTCACAAAGTAAAAGTAAATGCAGCCCATTAATGTACCCACCGAGGGGCACAGGAATTTAATCGGACACGAGATGTAATTCAAGCTAAAATATCCTTAAAAACACTCTTTTTAACCGACTTCCCAAAGGAGGAGGTTTACAATTCGTCCGGATGTTTTTTGTTTTTTTTTGTTTTGTTTTTTTTTTTTTTTTTATGTATGTGCCTCGATAGCGCCTAAACAGATGGACCGATTTGGAAAATTATTTTTTTGTTTGAAAGGGTTTACCTTCCCATTGGTCCCATTGACACCAGGTCAGGATCTGATGATGGGATCCTGGAGAAATCGAGGGAACTCTTCAAATATTATAGGCAGACCTATAGTGATTTTTGTGTTTTTCATAATAACTCGTGCAAATGCACATGGTAAGCATAATATTGTGATGCGGAACTGCTGATGAAGACCACATATGGCCACCAGATCTGCTCAATACTAGGTACAAATACAATGCGTTGCTGACGGGCTGGCAACGCATAGCCTAAACCGGTGGACCTAGAGCCATGAAACTTTGTACAGGGGTTCCTTAGTAGCGTGGGGAAGCACTGATATGGGATTTGACAAAATTAATTCCCCAAGGGGGGGGGGGGATAAGGGGTTACAGTTTGTATTAAACTCAATCTAATCAAATAGGGTTTGTGGAAGTCGGTTTTTTCTAAAGTTTACTTTTTGTTTCAATTATTGAATAAATGATATTACAAGGTTGATGAGTTTTTGAGGACAGAAGTTGACTGGATTGATATAGTTAGAAATTATTTATTTTTATTGTTGACAGATTTATCTAATATTAGGTATTATTTTACATTTAACATTACATAATTAATAATTTGATAAATTTATTTTTTTACGTTGTACTTTATATAGTGAACTTTGTATTTTATTGTTTCATCTTTATTTTGATGATTTTTAATGAACTATTTTATGTTTTAGTATGTTAGCAATTTCAAATACAATTTTATATTGTTATCGAATAAATAGACTGAGGCTGAAACTGAAACCCCTAGGCATAAGGGCTTATTAGGGACAACATTCGGAGCAACTTTCACTAGCAACTTTATTTTTCACTTCCCCATACAAAGCAGCTGACCCACTCAAGCCGAAATGTTCTGGGAAGTGAAAAATAAAGTTGCCCTGATCAACTTTATTTTGTAATACAAATACAAGTTGATGTTATAGTAGAATAATACTCACTTATAAATACGTAATTACGTATGTAGTATAAATATACTTTCAAGTATTATTCTTTTTGCGGATTGCTTTTATACGGATGAATTATGAATATTGCGCGGCGGTTTGGACCCAGAGATATTTTCCAGAGCATTCCATTTGCTAAGATCTGGAGAATGCGAATTCACGGGGTGCTCCGTATTCATCATCATAAACTAAAATAAAGAAATGGAGAAATGTGATTGATTCCTAGCTTGAGGGACCGAGGGTTGACAACCGCTCCGGGGTTTTCCTGGCATCGCTGTGCAGCGCGGTAACGCTGCCAGTGTAATGGGCACCTTTGGGCCGGGAGATTTTTGGGGGCGGTTTGTGTGTGTAATTGTTTTGTGTTTACGGTTACGTGTTTTCTGATTGAAAAAAAGACTACTGAACTATTTTCATTTATGTTAACAAATTCATAACTCGTATATGTTTTCTTTTAGCACCTCTAGACTACTCTAGAGGAAGATCCTAAACGTTAAAAAACCTAATTCACAATATCAACTTTTTACCTTAATTCTTTGTGAGAAATGGAGTTATTATACAGGCAATGTATAAGAGCAGAGGCAAAATAGTGCGAGTTGAGTAAGAACCGTAGTTTTTACCGGTTGGTAACATTTTGAATTGCTGCTTTTATGTACCCCCCCCCCTTGTCAGTGTAAATGGTCGAATCAGGCAGATAACAATAGAAAAGTAATTACTAATTGTTATAAAGTACCCACTGATAAGAAGAGACGTGTGCGACAGGCGTAAAAACAATAAAACCTTAAATTAGTTGAAAAGGCAAATGCACCAAAATATTCCTCATGATATTTAAAAATTATGAACGAAATAGTTATTTAAGACTTTTTTTGTGAATCATTTACAAACGGAGCAATTTGATTACTCGCTAAGAACCAGAGAGGAGAGTATTTCAATACGGATAGTGCAATGACTCATCCACCTATTTTGCTTTGTTATTTCTAGTTATGTTATAAAGTATTTATTTCCCCTAAAAATCCGCCCGTTTCAAGTCAGTCTACTATAACCACGTATTTGCTGCCTACTCATCCAGCACAAAAACAACACGAACTCTACCAACTGGATAACCGTTACAGGAAGAGATCCGGCTAAAGCGAATTTTAATTATGGAGCGCCCTTTTGTCAACTGTTCCTTTTAATTTTGATGAATAAAGAAAATTATTTATTTGGCGGCGTTAGCGTTAACCGTGATTTATACTCCCAGTTAACGGACATTAATAAGGCCCCGCCTACCTCCAGGGAAATTTCTTCTTTGTAATTTGTGGAGTCTGTCGGCTCGTGTTAGTGGGCGACTGAAGGAGGACTTGCTAAACAACCCGCAGGCAAATAAAAAAAAAACAGTTCCAACTAACAACATGTATTTGAGATCTAATGGAATCAAAAATCAAAAAATATGTTTTAATATTAAATGAGCAATTCATATTATGTATCTTTCATTATGCTTTTATGTTTATCTCGCTAATGATCTGTTTTCTTTATTTCAGGTATGTTTTTACGTTGTGTTTTAAGTCTCCTCTGTGGTGAGTCGTAAAAGAGCGATGCATGGGGACATTTTTTTTCAATTTGGGACATTGTTGTAATTATTATTACATTTTAAAGGCATGCTATTATGTACCTTATTCATCGTCAAAGATACTGCAAAAACATTCAATCTATTTTTTTTATCGCTGTGCGTTGGTCTGTGTGAAACACGAAAATCGCCCGATCCGTTTGGTATGAATAGCAAAAATGCATTACGAAGCCGCTCCACGGGGAGTGAGTACTTTTTACTAATATTAAGTTTTTAGAGAATAGTGTTGACTCACATTCGAAGTAATGGACCTAAGGGATCTGAATTGAGAAATTCACTGAGTTAATGCTTAGCTGGTTCGCCGACACATCTTAATTAATTAACAATAGTTCGCAATTGTTCGGTCGTTCGAGCGGTGTGCTTCTGAGAGAGAAGGGGTTAAGTATCGCGTTGTGACGTTATTTTTTGTAACTTTTCTCAATTCAGAAATCTGCAATGACATTACTCTCCCATTTGCGTGCGACTTGAGTTGCATTTGAATCGCTTGCATTTGTTTGGACACCCTGTTTTGATATGGAGAGTAGCGTCGCAATCGCGTCTCCATCGCGTATCTCCAAGAGCGGAAGGCCTAAGAAGCCGTGTAGCTCATGTGCTAGTTGCGTGTACTGTGTGTGTAAACATAGTAATAATGCAAGCAGGGGCGGGGGCGGGCACATCGGTCGTCTGTCCCGCACGCTTCTAAAATCTTTTAATCTCTTTACAATGGTCCACGTCATAAATTTGACATCCACGACTTTTTTATTACGATATTCGAAAACGTGTCCCTCCCCAGTCCCCACGGCATGATAAAATCGTGTTTTATGGACGGACCTCCCGTCAGTTCATTATTTCATTTTATCGATTAAACTGACGTCTGAGCCAAGTTTACCATACGGCCCTGCATGAAAAATGTATGATGCCAATAAAAATTGCGATTCAGGACAGTTTCAGTGAGCATTCCGCCGTTTGCGTTGGAAATATTGAATGGAATCGATAGCTCTAAAATAAAATATACAAAGCAGACGTGCCGTGAATAAGTAATTTCTTTTAAATGTCTTTTGTCGAGAGAAGGTGCATAGATATACAAAAAATGTTTGTTGAATGGACAAAAGGTCTCGGGTTAATGTTCACATTGTGATTTCAATACATTTTCCTGGCGCAAGTGGTCCCATTGAGTCGGCGGGGCGGGTGAGGGGTGAAGTTCGGAGGTCGGAGGGGGGATGGTCTCGATGAATAGATAACATCCATCTGGTTACTGAGCCGACCGCCCGCGCCGCCACGACAGCCACCCTTGCTTTTCTTTCCCTTCACCTGCCGCTACCATTGTGTCCTCTATCGCAAATTAACGATCTCGGGGGAGTCAGAGTAGGATTCCTCGCTTCAGAGTTGACTGATAATGACGAGCCCGGGTCAGGGGCTCAGGGGTATTGGTGTTTTGGCTATCAATGAGCAAAGTTTACTCATTGATAGCCAAGGTGTTTTCATGGGTTGTGAGTTTGATATTAGGAGATCGTTGATAAAATTTTCAAAGGCAGATTACTGCGCACATAGTTTGTTAATTTTATGGGTTTAATTATTCAGAGCCAGAATTCATTACATGTTTTCAAGATTATAGCATTAAAAGCGCGTCACTTAGATAAACCTGCATATTTACTATTATACCGAGTTATTTCAGCTCACTCCAACATTGGTGTAACTGTAAATCATCAACAGCTTTATAAACCTATAATTATATTTTTGTGTCGTACCGTAATAACTTCACGCTAGTTGTCCATAAATGTTGCACATAAACCGTCTTTTTCATTGTAAATGTTCCAACATAAAGTAGGGAGGAACTTTCCTGTAACAGCAAAAATATACTCGCTGTTATCGTGACACTCGCTCTTAATACTGATTTTCTTTTCTTCTCGCGACTCCAGCATTTTATGCTCATCTTAGAACTTTTGCAATCCACTTATATCAGCCGTGAAGCGTTAAGCAAATACAAAAACTTTTCCATGTTTAATCTGTTCCCTCTAAGGATATTCATTGAAATTCGCAGGCGGGAGTTACTTTAAATAATCCGCGGGGACATACATAATTTTATTTATATTCGATTTCAGTCAGCGATTTCTGTATGCTTTCCTCATAGTCGCGGAGTTTCCCCGTTTGGGGCGACTTTCTCGCGAGTTGCGAGTAAATGGGGCGCGTGGTACGAGTGCCTTGTGAAATTGAGTATGCTCATTTCTTTTGGAATTTTGATAAATAGCAGCGTACGGAATGATTTTATTCCGTATATGTATAACTGCTTCACACGCTCCACCTCGAACGAACGCTGAATTCTTATCTGTTGGACGCAGCACTTTGATTACATTACAGAATATTTAAACGCTCTCACTGTGTGCTGTTCTCCGTCGCACATGTTACATTTATGCGGGTGAATATTACCCTACACGAGTCGAGTGGAGTTTTGATTTACGCGCATTTGTTTGCCTTAGTAAGAATCCCGCGGGACTGAGCACGCTCCGTCACAAACGAGTATCTCTAGGAAAAAGCGAATTGATTTTGTCCGTTTATTTAGACAACATTCTCAGTTTGGCTACATACATATATGTAGTTACATGTCTGTGTTCCGGGTGGTTGGGCGGTAAGGGAAAACCTCAGGGAAAGTTATTCCAATCATTGAAATCGGGCTAATGTGATCGAGACCGGGCTCAACCCCAATCATTTATTCATCAGTCCATGAATACTTAAGACAATTTACGGCTACTTAGCCACACAACAATCTCTTTACTTTAATGATACAGCATCTTTTGATTTTTAACGGTAGTTCATTATTAAGTGAAAATCCCGCAATTATTAATTACTTTGTATCTAAAGTTGGGACGATCGGTGTCAATATTTAGTGGTGATTTCAATACTGATTGTGTCAGGTGGTTAAGTAATCGTCAAGACGTCTGTTAAGCAATCAATACTGTTGATATTGGATCACCTTATGACAATTAGACGTACGTAGGACGTGAATACAAACCCAGATCAAACACATTCAAAGTTCACATGTCCCTTTCAAACGTAGCAGCCATTGTAAATCGAACGGAGCTTCCTAATTCACTGGTACGGCTAAATGTATTTATGTAGCTTATGCATGTACCTATGTATGTCCATTAGTGGACAGTTGCGTCTGCAATCGGAATCCAATCTCAGCGCTTTGCCCCGAAACAATGTTACAGCATGGGCTCTGTAATTGACAGCTGTTTCGAATACGTGCTGATAACCCATGCCACTCTGTTTTGTGGCCGACTTCAGCCCGCTCTGTGCTCGTTTTAAGATTGACTCGTGGTGGACGCGAGTTGAGAATACCTAGTGATTTCGAACACACGCCCCCATGTCAATCCGAGGCGTTGACACGTGTACGTTGGCAGAATTTGCAGTACGGAATTGTCATTACGCAACTGGATTGGAGGATGAATTAGTGATTTAGTTTCCTGTAATTAAACGCTGATGTTCCTTCTAATCTCAACGGTTTTATCGATTAGGATGTGTGGTCTTCGTGTTAATCTTGCAGTTGGAATATATCAACCGTCGCTAGGTCAATACGCCAACACCACAGATTCTTCTTCAGTGCGTTTCAACATCAATCGTTGGCAAGAAGGTCTCAAGACGAATTAAGAGACCGGCGACCGCGTGAATTTCCCATACAAACGTAATACAAAAATGATTTGAATTTGAGAACTAGTTCAAAGAATTTAGACTTTTAATTGGATTAATACAGTGTTTACGCTAGGTTCCTGGTCATATACCAAGGTTCTTAATCAAATTACTTAAAAATATTTTTAAATTGGTTGAAGAGGAACCCTGGTATACAGACCAGGAACCTGCGTAAACAGTGTATAAATCCGATTAACAGTCTAAATGCTTTGAACTAGTTCTCAAATTCAAATCATTTTTGTATTACGTATGTATGGGAAATTCACGCGGTAGCCGGTCTCTTAACAGGTTTAACGTACAGCGCGAGGGAGTAGGCTGTCTGATCTCAACATACCTTGACAACTGCCTATCATCAAACTATTTAAACCACACAGGTTTACTTTGCTTTAAACTTTATGGCACAGAAAAACAAAATACAGACACTTAATAATGGAAAAAAAACATGTACAAAGGCGAGCTTATCTCTAACAAGAGATCTCTTCTAGCAAACCTACATATGAGCACAACCACATCTTTATTGCTGCAAAACAATCTGCAGCCCACAGAACGTCGCTGCTCGAACTCGAAAGTTTGTGCAACCGAAACAAATCTTTAACAATCGCTGAGCAAAGTTTAAATAAAAATATCTGGAGCGTCGCCTTGGGGCCAGAATGTCACTGACACGTACTACGTTGCAGGCGAGAGATCGGTAGTGCGGTGCGGCTTGGCGTAAAATTCGCCGCTTGACACCCCTAGTTCAGTGGGCCGACGAAGCAAATTTTTCCGCTGCGATTATTTTAGGAGAGTGTGTGGACGCTCCCTCGCGAGAAGATTGAATGGAGTGTTCGGGATGAGACGTTTGCTTGAATTATTCATAGATGACCCACCGCGCGACCGTATATGTATAGATGACATGGAATCTCCTTGGTTAAACCAGAGTTTTTTTTTAGTTCCACCGGCTATTCTGGTTTTGGTAAAATATTGTGTCAAATTAATTGGAAATAAAATAAATTTATTCAAAGCATTACTGGATTTCAACACAGTACTTATACCACTTTCAACCACTTTTGGGCAAAATCATCTTCTGTGTAAATGTATACCTTAAAATACATATGTTGATTACCAAACAAAATGAAGTGGAAGAGGAAATACTTATACCAAGTTATTTAATTGAGTATCTACAAATGTAGGTAGTGAGCCGCCCTCTGCGGGTCGATTCTCGCGCCTTCGATATATGGATATCGAGACCAATATTGACAGATTCTCATATGAAATCACTCGATATAGCTGTAGATATCGTATATCGAATGCGCGAGAATCATGCTCCTGCTAACTGAACATGTCTCTTGCTATCATATTCCAAAATGGCTCGTTTTGTCTCAATTGTCATCATCAGTCGCGTGCATACTACGAGAGTGCAACACTTTTGCAAAGAGTACTCATTAGCAAACTGTAACTAACAGAAAAGATCCAGTAACTAGGTTCTAGTATGTGACTGTGAGGCATTGAGAAGCTTCATACATGGGTTCGCAACGAGCTCGCGGCTGGCTCGTTGACTACATATACACTAAGAATTATTATTTTTAATTGACCGAGCGAGCGAAGCGTCTCCGTTTCAGGATTGGGCAAAAATGCTTTCGTATGTATGTCTGTCTGTATGTTCTCCTCTGCACGTCTCATTTCTCAACCGATTCTCGTGAAATTTTGTGAGCAGGTTTTTTTGTTGATCCAGTTTTTTTTTTCAAAATAGCGGCGAAATGGGGTTTGAAAATGTAAAAAAAACCACTACAGCCCAAACGGCTCGACGGTTATTAACAAATGAGGTGTCGTTGAGGAGGTTAATTGTTTTTATAATAATTCCATCTGTTCATCTGATAAACTTCAAGTACGATGTGAGCGAAGGGGATGGAAAATAATGAAAACTAAAGTGGCCAAGTGCGAGTTGGACTCGCCCATGAAGGGTTCCGTAGTAGCATGTAATTATAAGACTGGATTTTTGTGTTGTTACTTTGTTTTTCATAGTGTTTGTATGAATGACAAAGTTATCTTTGCGGTTTTTAATATATATTTTTTTATCTTAAGAACTGCTTATTATATTATATTGTTCAAACCCGTTTTCGTTGAAAGTTTGTATTGAGATACACAGTATTTCATTTTTTTATTTTTCACTATTTTACCTCTAAAGTTGGGGGGACACAATTTTTTCCACTTGAAAGGGTCTGTCTCTTTAACGATTGATTTTGAGGAAATATGGTTTTAGAAACGTCATTTTTAAACGCCTATCTAGACACCCTTTACCTATAAGTTTGATGAAAAAAATAATATTTTTGGTCTTAGTTCCATGTATGGGGTGCCCCTCTAATATCTTTTTTTTTTTTTTTATTATATAAAACGTAAAAGGGGTTACAGAATGCATCTACATACCAATTATTAACTGTGTAGTCCTAATAGTTTTGGAATAAAGTTGCTGTGACATACGGACAGACAGGCAGACAGACAAACAGACTTGACGAAACTATAAGGGTTCCTTGTTTCCCTAACGGAACCCTAAAAAAACTCTTAATTCCAAGTGTCGCTCGTGAGGTCTACAGCTCACAGAGTCTAGTTGTTATAACGTGCAACGGTAACAGTTACCGCTCGCTAATGACTAGCAACGATGATAAATATGATCTTCGGTCAGAAAATGAGTATTATTATTCCGTGTGTTCAAAAAATCAAGTGGTATAATGCTTGCTTCGGTATTAATTAAGAAGTTACTAAATAAATAAAATAAAATAAAATTATAGTAGTAATGAAGTCGTTATAGAATGTAAATTATTATTATTATTATTATGAGCCTATTATGTCCCACTGCTGGGCAAAGGCCTCTCTCTCTCTCTCTCTCTCTCTCTGTAAATTAGCCGGAAAATAAAGTTACTAAAACTAATAACATATACTAAAATAATTATATTTTGTTACAAGTATTAGGTACATATATTGAGTTCCTAACAGCCAAGATTATTATGGCGGACGATTGAAGTAAATTACAGAGCCACAAAATTTACTGACCCGGTGGCCAAAACTAAAACTAAGGTCGCTAGTATGAAATATCTTTCGTATGCCATTAAGAGGATCGTGTACTCGCGAGCTTCCATACAAAAAGCGTAAACGTTTTCCACCCCCTAAACCTTGTCCGATTTTCACATTTTTTTTACATGTTCGAGATACTATGGAAAACTATGCTCGTACGTTTTGATTTTTTTGAAATATTAGATATTTTAGGAAATATTAGAACTTATATTTTTATATGGACTGGGTTATGTTCTTGTGTTAGCGCTGCCGTCAGTGGCACTGTTAACAAAAAAAGAACTACGTAGAATTGTTGCATTGATTTTTTATGGCCGGCATACACCATCAAGCTTAGCGTCAAATCGGCATGACGCTGCAGGCTTGATGATCAAATCTGCAGTTCGTCCATTATACACATTGACCTCTAAATCTCAATGATTATACACCACAAACGATCAGTTTGATTGTCAAATTCGGCATGATGGCGTTCAGTTGAAGCCATGGCGTCAGACGTCAAATCAGCATGATCCACCAATACACGGTCAAATCGGCTTGATCAAATCGGCATGATCAAGCCTAATCGAAATTCGATTTTGCCGTCAAATCTAACTGTCAAGCCAAATCCACTCATACACACGGTCAAATCTAACTGATCAAATCGTTCTTCAAATCATTCGTCATATAATTATTCATCGGAGTAAAATAAACTATATAAGTAACAAAAAAAATAATGACATTGCTATGCAATGAAAAAAAACAACTTTTAAACAAAAGAAGTGAACGGAACGCGCGATCCACGATTGTCATTTGTTATTTCCATGCGAGGGTATCCCAATGCGGACGCGTCATTCTGTAATCACCTTGTCTGTCACTATAATGTCCCTCTTAGTTGTCTTGTTTTATTTTGTTTTTCGAGTGTAACCTTATAGTTTCCTACTAACATTCTGGTGATATTGCTGTGCCTGTGGTTTTTGTGAAAATGTTGCTAAGTTGGCGTGATATGATATCGAGGCTCCAATATGTCCACGATGAGAGGAACTCAACGGAGGACAAGGTAATGGTAATTAAATATACCTGGACGACGACTTATCATAGTTACTTTCTAGGTAAAAAATATCTATACAACGTGTAAATGAATTAACGCAAAAAGAGAAACTACTTTGTTAGGAACATCATTCTGGGCAACTTTCATTATGAAACTGATTTATTTTTCACTTCCCAGTACATTTTGGCCTGAGTGGGACAGCTGATTTGTATGGAGATCTAAAAAATAAAGTTGCTCCGATCAAATCGGTTTCATAACGAAAGTTGTTCAAAATGATGTCCGTAACAAAGTGGTTTCTCATTTTGCGTCAATTCTTACACCTTGTATAATGTATAATATTATTTTTTCTCAATGTAACAAGTAAAAGAGCTCCGTACACTTCGCCGAAACTCGATTCGTCGATCAAAATGTTTGTCGAATGCATTATTCACCGCCGTTCATTTCATAGAAAAAATCTTTTCCCGATGACATGGGGGGGATGGGCAACAATACTGACAATACTGCCATGGCAGGACATATGAATCACTTTGTTAGTACGACAGTTATAAGAGTTTTTTATTTTATTTCATTACATTTTGTTAATTACAAAAAGGGATCTTTAAATAAGGCCAATTCAGGATTTCATTATAGGAAATCAAAAAGAAAAGGAAAAATAACCAACAAAAAACAGCACGAGTGCCTTACTTATGTCACAGGGTGCTCATCCCATATAAACTAGTGGCTCTGTGAGCTGTAGACCTCGCGAGTATGTCGGTGGGAAAGCTGAACTGCTAACACACATAAAAAAAATAACCCAAATAATTTTCTTTCAATAACACATACAAACTTATGAATGTACCTGGTTACGTACATGCAGTATGAAAGT
Source organism: Argyresthia albistria (assembly GCA_963457715.1). NCBI lineage: Eukaryota > Metazoa > Arthropoda > Insecta > Lepidoptera > Argyresthiidae > Argyresthia > Argyresthia albistria. The sequence goes on from OY735256.1 coordinate 5,867,286, forward strand.
AGCCGCACCAATAACTTTGTAAACTACATTTCGCGATCTTTAATACAACCTATTGACTTTTTACTAAAATTATATAATCTGTTTCACTCTCATGGTTTTTACGAATCCAACGACACCTCATTTGTTAATATCCATCGAGCCGTTTGGGTTGTAGCGATTTTTTTACATTTTAAAACCCAATATCTCCGCCATTTTGAAAAAACTTAAAACTGGCTCGAGTAAAAAATTCTATTTATTTTTCCAACCTGCTCACAAAATTTCACGAGAATCGGTTCATAAATGCGACCTGTAGAGGAGAACAACCGGACATACGAAAGCATTTTTGCCCAAACCTGAAACGGAGACGCTTCGCTCGCTTCGCTCGCTCGGTCAATTAGAATTAGTAACCCTTCGTAAAAAAGAGATGGCGTGAGGAGTAGGATTTGTTCTTTAAACGCCATGGTTTCAGTAACATACTTCCAGGTGGCGCTAATCTTAGAATAAATCCTATATATCTTAGCGCCATCTCGTGGTATTTGCAATTTTTCGATGGTGCTGCACCAAGCGATAATGGCCTCGAACTAAAGAAGCTTCCATAGCATCTCAGTTTACGCAGGTGTCATATTTTGTTCTAGGTGGTCTATCTGTATTAGTATAATATTATAGTATCTGTGCCTAAGCCAGGTGTGTATAGGTTGTGTGTTTGTTATTTGATGTTGTTCTTATCATTTATCTCAATAACAAACTTACAATTTATTCGACGGTATTTGAATGATACTTTAATCGGCCAGGGTGAAGACAATTAATTTCTGTCAACTCCGTCTTTCGCGTCTAAATTGTTCATTTATCAGCTCCATTACCGTGCATATTCATTTTAATCAATCGAAGTTGATTATTTTCTTCACTTCAAAAAAAACCGGATAAAATGGCAGAAAAATAAAATAAGTTTACAAAGCATTTTTCTTGCCAATTAATCATTACGGCAAAAATGAATAGCGCAACACGACCATTGTGATGTGCCCAGCTTTTCAGTTTCGAAAAACTATATTTTGTTGTGTTTTTCGAAGGGGTCTGCGAAGTAGTAATAATGTTCTTGCTCTCAGCCACGTGCGCCGCGTCACGGTATAAACATTAATCACTAAATGGTTCCGTAGGTAGGTACGGTTATACCTGAGAGCTCGTCAAAGTTCGAGACCCGCTCAAAGTAATAGCACGTTTGTGTTTGTTGTCTCCGCTTACATGTTTGCAGTTTTGGTTAAGTCACCGTGTGGTATATTGTGTGATACCTACAGGTGATTATTGTTTTGTTTACGCTTGAACACACTTCTTCTTCTTCTTCTTTTTATTAATGGCGTCCTAACCTCTTTTGAGGTTAATTTTGCCAGTGTCAAGTGGTCAGGTTCTCATTTGAGAACCTGGAAATTATAATGTCTTGAGATGATTTGATGACTATGATGATGATGATTTGTCGCTCGTTAGCACTACCCGGGAAGGACGTGAAGGGCTGTGGGTTCCAAGTAATTCCTTCGGACGTGAGCGACTGCCTCCCTTGAACATACTTAGAAGCATCCTAAAAGTGTCAAATTCACAGCAATTTTAGGGGCGCCGCTCATGAAGATAAGGAAGAGTTCGCTTGGCTATTTGCATTCGGGGCAGGAGCCGTGGTGCGGTAGACAGGCATATTATATTCTATTAATAATAATGCACTCAAAATTTTACCATTTCTATTCCATAGCCGACCGCAACTGCAAACGACGTGTCGCATAATGCGTGGAGTGTTACATATTCATATTCTTTATTGCACAGGAACATAAAAAATACATTAACAAGAAATATTATACGCAAAGGCGAGCTTATCTCTAAAGAGAGATTTCTACCAGCAAACCTAGGCAGGACTGTGAAACTGGACTGGAATGAGGACTGGAATGTGGATGCATGAGGACAGTCCTATAGAGCGCAATAAAATATAACAATACAAAAAAATATGAACTATATTAAATATGCATAGACCTACAAAAAAATATACTTATTTATATATATAATATACATTAGAATACCTAATACGAAAGAGACAGGAAATGAACTTTTAATCTTTTTTTTTAGTAAAAATGGTTGGGACTATCCCTATAGCGCAGGGAGGGAAGTGCGTTCCACAGTCGGATTGCCCTTAACCTAAACTGTGTGACTTTAATTATCAACATTATAAAAAAAAAAAAACATATAACGATCTATGTGTTTTCGAAGTCCGCTACATGTCGAAATAATTTACTGTCGCAGTTCAGTCCGCAACTCAAATCAGATATCAGTATTGACATAGACTAATCTAATAAGGCATAATAAAGCTACTGTTTTATATTTTATTGCAAGAAGATTTTCTTCTGTGCGTCTTGAACATAAAAGCCAATCGTGAGAAGTCAGCCACACGATAGGTAATACTCTCATGTTTTCATTTTTGTTTTTGACGAGCATATGCACAATGTACCTACATATCCGGCCACAAATGGCCAAGAAATAAAACTCTATTCTATAAAAACAACAGCAAGCATATAAATCAAACAACGTTCCCAATCCGGAAATTGATCCTGTCTGTTAGACTTTCCCTACCGTGTCCCGTCGAACTGTTTGTGAACTGGATAGCTTATGTGTCTATCTTAGGGCTTTGTTGCATGAAGAGGTTTATTTTCAAAACCTAGTTTCACTACCTTCATGCTTACGCAATGTATGATAGTAACACTCAGCCATTACATGGTAATAAGTCCAATACATATTGTGATTGTTTACTTTTGATCCTTGCAATGATTTATTTTACTAGAAGAGCAGTAGAAATTAAATGGTTCAAATGATTTTCTTCTTCTTTTATATTCCAAACGTTTAGAAGTACAAATACTCTGCTACCCCGTATGGGAAAAGGCGTGACGCTATGTTATGGTATATATATAGAAGTACAAGTATTAATCAGTAGTAGAGATTTTACTCGCGGCTTCGCCCACGTCTGGCAAGTTGGAGGGTTCATTAGATGAAAAAAGAAATCGAACAGTTAAATCCTAGCTTGCTCTGCCCTCCAAGCCCCCATCATCCATCGTTCTTCGAGTACCACAAAGCCACTTAGTATATTTCTAACTACACTTATATCTCTTTCATAACCCCCCATCTTAAAAATATGGTTCTCCATCCACCACAATTAAGGCTTTCAATATATTTTACAACTACGCTTTTATTACTCCTCTAATTGGCAAGTTTTTCTCTTCCCAAACTTTGGTCTTGAAAGAAGTTGTCCAGACATCACCACGCCAATTGGTATGGTTGTCCAGCAACATTTTTATATAGCGAGGGTGCAAAATACATAGCTATTGCCATTGCCATGTGATTTGCATACAGAATTGATGCCTAGGTCATTTCATGCCAATTCCATGCAATAAAAATAACAATGCTTAGGTGCTTCGTCACTTATTTAAATATCTTAATCCTTTGTATAAAGCACCGCTCATCATAGAATCCGCTGCCTGACCGTCTTTGTGGTCTAATTTCTCAACTAAAAATAAACATTTTGTTTAATTATTATACTTTTTTGAATAGCTAGAGAACTGAAGATATTTTTAGTATTTTTTTGCACAAACAACACAACAAGTATTTTTTGTTGGTGATACTGCTGTAAAGTCAAACTACTGTAAACATGTGATATGTTATTTTTTTGTTGTAGTTGGTACCGTATTCAGGATTCCGTACCCGAAGGGTGCCAAACGGGACCCTATTACTAAGCCTCTACTGTCCGTTCGTCTGTCGGTCTTTCCGTCTGTCACCAGGCTGTATCTCATGAACGTGATAGCTAGACAGTTAAAATTTTCACAGATGACGTATTTCTGTTGCCACTATATCAACAAATACAAGAAAATATATAACAAATATTAAACAACAGACATGATTTTTTTGCCGTTTTTATAGACAATGGTACGGAACCCTTCGTGCGCGAGTCCGACTCGCACTTGGTTGGTATTGTTTATAAGTAATAAACTCCTTATCTACCTAATACCAGTAAAAAAACTAGACAGACAGAACCACCTAGAAAAGTTGCACTGGTACTAATTATGTTCAAAAGCGACTGTTTTCTTCAAAAACATAAATTGCCCTAACTCAAAAATAGTAACTTTTTGTGTAGGGTGTTTCAACAATGGTTCGTTTTGATCCATGCTAGCATCTCCGTATGTATGTCGATTTACCAGAAACCCTGTATACAGGTTGTAACAGAACGGTGTAGTCATATTTGAGGGGTTGTTAGGGACATAATTGTGAGCAATTTTTACTATGAAACCGATTTGATCAGAGCATTTTTAATTTTCACTTCTCAATACAAATCAGCTGACCGCCCCCGCCCGGACCAAAACCTATGGAGCAATGAAAAATAAAGTTGCTCCGATCAAATCGGTTTCATAATGAAAGTTACTCAGAATTATGTCCCTAACAAAGTAGTTCCTAATTTTGCGTTAATTCATTTACACGTTGTATACAGATGTTTCTAACTTTACGTGATCGTTCAGAAAGCAATGTCGATGAACAAAAACACTACACTTAGTAAATCGCGATCCGACGTTTAATAGACGTGCTCAAAACTAAATTATACTGAACTTATAGAGTTTCAGTGAGCAAAGGGGAAAGGCATTTATCGTAAATGCATCAGCAATATACTCTATAAATAGACTACATAAAAACTCCGGAAGTTTTACGGGAATTGACACCTGTGGACGAAGCCATTTTACAGCAAATTTCAATAACCGAAAACTTCGTAGACTGTAAGCGGACTAACCCTTTGCTCCAATCTTTTAAGAAGCGTACCTACGTCCTACCTCATTTAAAAACATTGCATGTAAAGCGCGGTGTATCCGAGCGATATATTCACTTTCGTTCTTTGTTTTAACACCGCTCACTGCGATGGCGTGTCGAAAGACATGCTGGAACTCTCGTCCCGTGCGGGAGTGAAATGAGGTGAAAACCTCCTGGTGCGAAGAGCGTAGTCCGCCCTTGGTCTGTGCTGATTTTGTTTATGGTCACACTGACGGAAACGTCAAAGTTGGAACGCAGCCTTCAGCAAGGTTTGACAGGTGAGAAGTAAGAATGGAACGCAGCGGTGACATGTGGCATCGGGCGTTTTGGCCTTCTATCGCACTGCAGGAAAATAGTTAAAATTTTGCTTCGTAGTGAGCGTGTTAATCCTGACTTATACTTCGGATACAATGTCCATAAAAACGCTAGCAAAACGGTCCATATGTTACCCATATAAGAATTGAGTGCAGGGTTCGACATGATCAGCAGTTAGGGACCAACAGCTACGGGCCAGCCGTGGCAGATACCTAATTGGTATTTAGAGCTACGGACAGGCAGGCACACCGGCGGAAATTAAAAGAGATTGTATGGCCTTCCAATCGCCTGACAGATTAACGGGAACACACACATAGGCGCTGATGTTAACGTAAGTAGCATATTATACGTGCAACGATATACTATCGATTTCGTTTGGTTTGTTCAAAATAACCGGCCAAGTGCGAGTCGGACTCACGCACGAAGGGTTCCGTACCATTATCTATAAAAAAACCGCAAAAAATAACGTTAGTTGTATGGGAGCCCCCCTTAATATTAAATTTATTTTGTTTTTTAGTATTGTTATAGCGGCAACAGAAATACATCATCTGTGAAAATTTCAACTGTCTAGCTACCACGGTTCATGAGATACAGCCTGGTGACAGACAGACAGACGGACAGCGAAGTCTCAGTAATAGGGTCCCGTTTGGCACCCTTCGGGTACGGAACCCTAAAAAAAGGTTGTATTCACCTTTCTCTAAAAAAAACTCGTACAAAGTAGCAGCAAAAAGGTGTGTTGATATTTTAAGGAGTTTTTATACATGGATCAAATCGGTTCCATAGAGAAAGTTCTTCAGATCAGAATGATGTCCCGTCCCTAAAAATCTCCGAAAATATGTCTACACCGTTTGTTCCATTAGGTTTCTTTTACTTTCTCTATATTTTAAAGCCTGTTAATTTGTGCCGAAACTCTACAAACTTAGTATTTTTGTCCTGCAGTAAAAAGAGCAATTTTGATTAATTAATGAAGTTGGAACGGTTGACAAAGGCGTCATGCATGATGGCACGTAGCGGGGTAATGACGTAAATATTTATCCAACACGGCAGGCACCGTGCTCATCAATTAAAACTGTATTACTGACTCAACTTACTCGTGACTCTTTCACCCAGTTGGACGTTTATGCAATGTCAAATTTTTCCGGGGTTGATCAACTTAATGGAAGTAATAACAGGACAAATGGCATGTTTCACAAATAAACTAAATGTGAAAGATTTATCGTGAATTTACTAATATTATGATCTATGTGACACCTACTGTGGCTTCTCCAAATATTATGAAACATGGTTTTAGAACGTATACATAAATCAACTAAAATTACGTCATAATGACGTCATTTTAGTTGATATCAGCAACTAATATGACATTATTATGACGTTTAGAGGCCTTAGTTGTCTTTTAATTTAGTGCATTTTCCTTCCAAATAGCCGAACTATCTTATTTATAAATCAACACATAAAATTAAAATGTAAGAATTTTTATTCCCGTTTATCTTTCACTAGATGCACGTGCCTCTGCAATCCAGTGACCAATTTTTGCATATGAATCCATCCATTTACAGTTTTCTATTTTTCATCGTGTTAACGACTAGACGATATATGCAGTAACTATTTGAAAGGAACTGGGGCGATTTAAATAACCGGAAATTTTCCCTTACTTTTTAAGTGAACTTATTTTATTTGCATGCTGATCTGAATAAATATCTGCTGCAGTACTTTTTTTCGCAATTTCCGTTTTGTATTGTATGCATTAATTTCAATTATATTTGAATAACCCAGGCAGTTACAACATGTTGTGATTTGTTTATTTTGTTTTCCACGGTCTTCCTTCTTAGATCCAGAAAACTAGACTCCAATGTATGGAAAACTTGGCAAAAATAAAGGTTATCGCTTTTGTATGTATTAGAGGATTATAGTAGTAAATTAATTAAGGATTATTTCGTTCCTACACACTTTTTATATATCGTGTACGGTTCTCCTCTAAAATGGAAAATACCGCGCGAAGGACTTTCAAGGGCGCGGGGGTTGACGCTTGCCCCGCTTGGGGGAGAGTAGATAAAATTAAACTCTTCTCTATAACCTACATATCCTGATAGATAAAAGTTACCCTTTATGTTTGCCAAAATTTTAGGTAATTTTCTTGAACTACGACTAGAGCGGGCGCGTACGGATGACTTTGTCACTGTGTTAGTGCATGCAGTCCTTTCCAAAATCAAAATAAGGAATAGAAAGACGCATTGCCTGTCATTTATACGATGACAAATATTTCATTTGTGCGCGCCGGCTATTACAGTACGGGGCCTTTGTTTTGGCACGTCGGGTCTCGTCTTGCTCTCTCTTTCTCGCTAAGTCAAACGCTGAGTACCATACTCGGTGGCACCTCTGGTCCCGTCCCGACGACGTAACAGCGGCACGTGATTAATATTGCTTAATCTGTGCCCATGAAACCGTGCAAAAGTTATATAATCGTCATAAACGAACCCTCTTACTTAAACTCTTACTTAAACGATAAACGATTTGTTAAATCAAACACAAGCCAGCACCCGCTCTCTGATGTCACAATGTGCAGACACCAGTATCGGAAGATTTATCCCAAGACCCACTGTTTACACGAACATTTCGCTACGAGAAAGGCTGCATATTTTAAACCAATGCCGGTACCGCCTCCGCCCCGATATGTTTATCTTGGTCTCATCTCGACATATTTATTGGGAAAAGCCACGATAGCAAACTTCCTCATTTCTTATTGGTCCGCAGAAAAAATCCAATCGACTTTACTTTTTTTTATACTTACAAATCCAACAGGCTTACCGCTGTTTTTATCAGGAAAAGCTTTTTAAAATTATCGTTGCATACCTCGTGAGTATATCTTTCATCTACTACGTTTACTGTTTTGGGATTTACTGGTGAACAACTCAGAGGCTATTACAAACAGAATGCAATTTAAAACCGCAGCTTCTAAAGCCATGTGTGTGTAGCATTCGCACAAAGAGATGTTAACAGTTTACTTTGTCAAAGAACCGTTTACTGTAGCATTAATAAAACTGTTGGGAGCACAACCGTGTACGAGAATTACTACACAGGGCCGTCTGATGTTGGCATTTCATCAACATGGTAATCGTGCAAAAATAATGGCAGAAATACGGCCGCTTACGGGACGCACCTGCCTAGAATTAAATAAAAATAACGTGCCGAATAATAGCGCGGGAACGGACAGAATGTGAAATTTGTTTGTTTTGTTAGTCAATGCCATTGAAACTACTCATCATACATGAAAGTTACAAATAATAACACAACAAGTTTTATGTAGTAGATTTACTCTGAGATAGTGAATTTAACTTGGAGGTTCATATGGAAGCGATATTGCTTGAATTTTCGTCCAAAAAAAAGATTATTTTATTTTATCACATCAAAAAAATCCACAGCCGTGTTCTCAGAGGTTTTCAAAGGTTCCAATACATACCCAACTGTAGTGTAGATTGACAAGTCAATAAAAAGATTGCGGGCCGCAATAGGTTGTTTATTTCCCCGGCAACAGCTCATCGCTCGCTTCAGCCGAGTTCGGACGTAAATACCAACCAACCCGATTACACCACATCGGGAAGTTCTGCAATGCAGTTGCCTATGGAAGCAATAAATGCAACAAATCCTAACACTCTGGGGAGCAGTAGGCTTGTTCCGCTAGGCTTTGGATTACTACGTTGAAAACGAACTCTTTCGCAACTACGAGTTGCAGTGCTTGTTTTCTTTAAAAATTGATTTTTTTAAGTAGTTCGGTTCCGTAATTGTATTTCCAGAGAGATTTTTCCAGGCTGGTTTGTTTGGAAATTTATCTTTGGGGTATTCTTTAATTCTTTCATCACCCAGTTTTATTTCACGTTATGAATATTTAGCACTGTAAGAGCTGAACTTGGCTCTCGCCACAGAATAGTTATCGCTTATTTTATTTTCAATAGCAGCTACTTGCCACGAAAACTAAATATCTTCTTTTTTACTCATATCTAAATAAATCGTATTTCACTGTTTAGGTATTGTTTTTTAAAACAGTTGCAGAAATATCGAACATTGTTAGTGACGGGCTATCTCACATTGACCGCTCTGACCTTTACTGTGTTACTTATTTATATGTTACCTTAGTTTTATGTCACAATATGTTAAGCAACACTCGTAAACGAACCTACGCGACGGTGACCATGTTTTACAGTGATCATAAAATTCCTGAGTACCGACTATCTACAAATAGATACATATTATAGCGACACTAACGTTGATGAACAGTAACATAGTGATAGCAATACGAGACGCTTATTCTTACTCTTGACTTGACGGAATGGTCATAGTTGAATTTGATCTGCTGGCATTATCTGGTTTTCTCACAGCTAACACTAATCTAATCACGCAATGAATCAAACTTTGCTACAGATTTCCCAAGGAGCGCAATTTAAAAAATATTTTTATTATAAGAGTTTATCCCATACCAACTTCAGAACTATTGCTTACACACCTCGTAGCGGCTATACACCGAAGTGTTAGTGTTTAGTTTGAAAGTTTATTATGTGAATTGAGATCTATGGCTTCGTATCGGGATCGGCGCGGTGCGGAAAACATAAATTCTCGCCGAGCTGTCTAACAAAAAACAGATGGGTGAACTGGAATTTGACTTAACCAGCAATCAGGAAACATCGGAAAAATTCTTATGTTATCAAATAACTTTCATAGGTACTCATGAAAGGACCGAAAAGAAACTAAGATAGACTTAGAATTTAGAGAAAAATAACATCGATAAAATAATAGATTACCAAGCAATTTACCATGCTCTGATCTAATTTCAGTATAGAGAGTGGTCGTTCTAAATTAAACAACAAGATACGACATTGCGTTCTGGCAAGAACTCGTCACTCGTACCTTACATGTTCACACGTACTCGGCCTACAATGATGTTGGACGTTTACAGCGCCTGTTATTATATTATATACACTCGTATCAAATAGTGAGGTCATCCCACAGGGGCGGCCGCGGTAACCGCTGTCATTGTCAGCTGTGCCCGACCGGCTTTGCACGTTACCTACATTATATCTACCTACCCGCATGCATGAACAAAATTATATTACAATGTAGCAACGCAATAACAGATGCAAATAGTCGGTTAAAATAATGTCTTCGGATTTATTTTCTGAGGCATTACTTTAACAGAAATGGTAAAAGATCGCTTCGATATTTTAATTATAAAAGTTAACTTTAACCACGTGATTTATGGATCGCACAACCTTCTGATCGTGTAGAATCCTTTTTGCGGTATCGCGATAATGAACACCCTTTATTACGAACAAAGTTGCTGTGGCATATGCTGGAGGCGGTTTCTCGATTACATATATTTCTAATCTTTTTTATTAAACTCGCAATTCAAAAGAAATTACACTTATCTAGTTTATAGTGAAAAACTTGCTACAGTGTATTTCATTATAATTTTTGTCGTTTTTGTTAAACTCTGAATTTCGGATTATATTATTATATCTACTTAAAACAATTATTATTACTTCACAGTGTGTCATTCTCTCACGCAGTGACAGTTATCTGTAATTCGTTCATCACATTTTCTACTATTATTAACAAATGTCAGTAAACAGGAACAATCAGGCGAACCTAATACGCTTGTGGCCTGTCAAGTCAAAATAGATACTTTTTATGAACTGTCAAAACGAAACTTTTGTTCCTGAGTTCTATGAAATAACAACAGAATGACGTCATGTAAAAGTGCCATCAAATGCTGTCTTTTTTGCACAAAATTGACTTTATAAAATATATCTGCTGGAAATATGCAATTCTGAGAATGTCAAGCCATTTTGTACATAATGCTTCAACTTAAGACTTGTTCCTAGATTTATTGGATTACCTAGGCCACAAGCCTATTGTATATGTTAGCATGATTACAATATAATATCCCTTTACAATGTAAAGGTAGCAATAAACGTCGAAACTACTGAACCTAGACATGGTTTTCATTAGACCGGTGGCTTTATTTGGGTTCCTTCTTCGGGTTGGTAAACAATAATCAAATAACCGGAACGAGCGAGTCGGCAGGTAGGCGTGAAACCTATTTGCATAATCTGCCCCAGACACAGAAGGTATTATAAACAAACTTCTACTTTTACATATTAAATTAAACATTCCCGCCAAATGGATTCTAACGTACACGGTGGAAAATTTGATGTCAAATTATTTTGATAAGTTGATTACCGTGGATTTACAGCGGCCATCCAATATTTTTGATTTATTAAACTGTCATACTAAAGTAGCTTCTGCATCCTCTGCAACTTAAACCGTAGTTTATCTTTGGGACCCTTCGGGTACGGAACCCTACCGGGACCCTATTACTAAGCCTCCGCTGTCTACTAAATACTATTACTAAATATTTAGTAGTATTTGTTGTTATAACGGCAACAGCAACACATCATGTGTGAAAATTTTAACTGTCTAGCTATCACGGTTCATGAGATACAGCCTGGTGACCTCGGAGGAATCAATTGTCTAAGCTGGTGACAAATGGACGGACGGACGGACAGCAGAGTCTTGGTAGTTAATAGGGTCCCGTTTGGCACCCTTCGGGTACGGAACCCTAAAGACAGATTATAATAAATATTTAAGGGGTCCCCCATACAACAGACATGTGTTTTTTGCCGTTTTTATAGAAAATGGTACGGAATCCTTCGTGCGCGAGTTGACTTGCACTTGGCCGGTTTTTTTTTATGTATTTTCATATCGAAAACTTAACGTATATTGATTAATTAAAAAAATATAATCTTGACATGATCTACAATTCTAGACCCTAATTAAAGATTGAGTTATCTTTCAAACAAATCTCTAGAATTCCGATTCACCTTGCACTACAAATTCGAAACGTTCCTGATCCTACTTGCAAAATATTATCCCTAGCTCGCCTACCCTTTTCAAGACCGTACACAAACGGTACGTACGCATTGTGGCCGCTGGAGCCTCTTCCCTTCACAAAAGCCTCCCCTATTATGCTCGCGTGTAGGATATGAGGAAATTGGCTGAATGGCTTTATATGAAAAAGTCGCGTAATCTTCCTGTGGCACGGGCTACAATATCCTGAACTCTCCACGTGATCTGCACCCGCCCTGTCAATACAGCTCTCGAAATTCAATCATCGCTGAATGTGCCTGAGATGGTGTAATCCTAGACGAATGATAAATATTCAAGTTAATAACTTGCCACAGAGCTGTGCTCTCGTACCAAAATAATAGACGTGGCTCAAAAGGCTGCTCAATTAAAGTGGGACTGGGCTGGCCACGTTGCTCGAATACTGCCAAATCGCTGGGCTAAGAGAGCTGCAGACTGGCTCCCAGAAACGCAAAGAGAAGCCTGGCCGACCCAGGAAGAGATGGAGTTACGAGTTGGGTCAATGGGATGCGTAGTGGAGGGAGGCCGCTCAGGATCGAACAGAGTGGAAAATACGGTACCCTAATAATTGAAAAAAAATGTAAAAATAAAAATAAAAACCGACTTCCACAAACCCTATTTGATAACAAACCAATGTCAAGTGCTTTTTGAGTTTAATACAAACTGTAAGCCCCCCCCCCCCCCCTTGGGGAATGTGTGTGGTTGGTGGCCATGTGTGGTCTCATCATCAGTTCCGCATCACAATATTATGCTTACCATGAGTAAATGCACGAGTTATTATAAAAACACAAAATTCACTATAGGTCTGCCTATAAACCTCCCTTTCTGAAGCCGTTTAAAAAGGGAGAGACGCCTTTGCCCAGCAGTGGAACATAACAGGCTTGTAATAATAATAATAACTTGCTTCCGCTTTTGAATAATAATGCAAATATTTGCAATCCATTTATCTTCAAAATCACGTGTATCAATTATGAACAAGTAACATAAAACAAAACAAAGCAACCATATCTAAGAACGATCGATCGCGATCCAGGGTCAAGTTACCTTTCCAAGTAAAGCTCCGGGACAGACTTTTCGTATGAACGAGTGTAAGGTATTTATTGTATCACCAGAGGCCACATCCACCTTTCTCGGGACGTCGTCGTCGCCTCGTCGTAATATAGACTCGCCTAGCCACCGGAAGGTGCGATCAGTCGAACACCTCCGGACATAAATTCTGTATCTTTAACACGAGAAGCCTGAGGTGCCTCCACACGACACACTCCAGCAGGCAGTTATGAAAATTCCAACGGGGATAACAGGAATTTTGACTCACACCCGAGATTTTTGCTGAGCTTTGCGGCCGTCAGTTGCGTCGTCGCGCGAATATTTTAAAGAAGTGAGTTTGTAACGTTGTATATATTTTACCCGGCATTGTATGGAGGCGGGAATGTGCCCGCTTTGGTTTATTTGCAGGTCTCTTTTCTCATGAAATTGCGCTGTTTCATTCCCTTCTTGCCGTTTTGGGGTTCTAGTTAGTGGTTTGGTAATTTTTTGCTGTAATGGTTTACCTTTTATAAATTGTTAACTGCCCATTTTATGTTTGACGATTATTAAGAGACATATACCAGTATGTAATTAGGCAACGGGTAGTATTTAAACGAGCGACAAAAAAAAGTCTAAACTAACCTAACCAAAAAACTAGCTGAGCGACTAAATTACTAACTGAGCGACAAGTCGCTGGGCGACTTGTCGCTCAGTCAGTAATTTATTCGCTCAGCTAGTTTTTTAGTGGATCGTTTTATTATATTCCTTAGGCAACCTTTTATAGAGACACTGAAATTAGTTTCCCACAACCCCGTATCATATCAACTCATTTCACCGGCTAGAACTTATTCCAGGGAATGACGGTTAAATGCCTCCCCACGGTCATGTGAACCCGCCTTAGTGTTCCAACGACGACTTATACGAAAATAAATATTTACTTTTCCTTTGGACCTTACAATGACGCCTGAGATGATTGAAAATTTATTGCGATACAATTGCTTTGGATCTGTTTCCGTAAAAACCATAATATCAAAAGGGTTACGTTGTGGTGGTTTTGATTTAATGCATTGTTTTGAATTAAAAAATAATAATCTTATACGACTACTGAACAGTAAAATTAGGAGATTAGATAAAACTATCGCAGTTACTCTCTAGACTAGAGCATTATGCTGTAAATAATTATGAATATTCATATTTATGAATAAAAACTGAAAATGTCATTTATTTGTCTTACCGTAGCAGGTATCCAGTTTAATATCAAGCCAACTTAAGTCAGGTGTTATTAGAAGGTATTCATATACCTGGATGAATTATTTTGCATATTACACCTCTAGTTACAAGAAGCATTTCTGAGCTATAATTGACGGCCAGAGGACTAGAGCTGGCAGTCTCCCTTCAGAGGGCCGCCTGTGACGTCATTACATCCCATTTCCATTACTGCTGGTGTATAGAGAGGTGCAATTTGCCTGACACCGTACATATCTATTTTGTGGTCTGTTTCATGATTCCTGTGTATTTTGTTTGTCACTTCATCATTAAAAGCACATAATCTGCAAATCATTCAATGCAATGTTTTGCATTGATCCTCCTGAGGTCTAGGCTCCTGAGCGCATGATAATTAATTAATTTCAAAACGTTCACCCATCATCAAATCATCATAAATAAATAAATGTTTAGACTAAAGGACGACACGCTATAGGGCTGTTAAAATAGCTCGATAACTTGCAATCGAAGTATTTGTATCGAAACTTATTGCGGTCCCGCGGCACCTTGAAGTACATTCTAGTATCTGTGATATATGACGAAGCCAAACCAAGTTATACCCTACCCAATATAACAGGCAACTTGACAGCTAACCTAAAACTTCATAAAATCCAAATAATAAAGCAGTGATGGCAATAAAAACTCTTCTGTTAGTTCAACTGAATAAACAATTTCGATTCTTTCCGATGGTTTTGGTAACATCCCTAAAAAGAGGATTTTATGAAATTTTAGGTTAGCTGTCAAGTTTCCTGTTATATTGGATAGGGTATACTAACTGTGACTTCACTGCACTATCCCATTAACCCGGTATCCAAATTAAAGGTGTCCGTCCACTACCCGAAAGCAAACTACTCCGGCATCCTCACAAAGAATAATTATATCCATAGTCCTCCTAATAACTAGGATCTCTGGAACAAGATAGTGGAAGATTTTCCCTATATTGTCATCATAAGCTAAAGCTTTGGGCCCACTTAAGACGGCGCCCTAGACAAAAACAGCCATTAGCAAAACACAAATTAATCGGAATGATGAGTATTATTGCTGAACGTTTTTTCACTAGCTTGTTTATCACGAGTGTCAGCGTGACTTTACTTTCCCATAAATGTAATTTTATTAATTTTCCTCGATAGAAAAGTCTCCTGAAGTTGCCAGAAAATCTGTCTGTCACAAAGTTTTATTTTACAATTTCGCACCGCATCTGATTTTGAGTTCTTATTATTTATCTAATCATTATAAAAATGGCACAGTATGCTCCTCAGTTAGACTTGGTTAGCTTGGCTTTAATCTTTTTTTATTTAATTTTCTTTAAAAATAAGTTAAGGATGAAACTCTAAGTTCTGATTGCCTAGGGCTCGCCCTTAATGTGGAAATATTGTTATTTAAGTTTCATTGTATTAATTTGTTTGCGACGATGGACTAGACCCTGTCACACAAAATGGAGTATTGGACGAGTGGCTAAACGTCACAACACTGTGCCAATCTCCGTATGGGAAAAGGCGTGATGTATGATGTTGTTGAATATTAATCGTATTATTTTATTGTTTATATTTACTATCTTTCTACACACTTACGAGCTGGTCTATTAAAATTGACTACAAACAAACTTTTCCGGCCCCCTCAAGCGACATCACGAAACATAATAAGCGCGCGATTGTAAAATAATAATCTTTATAACTGGATTTATGCAATCTCCAAAAAACCTCCCAACCACGCTGCAGCAACAGTTAGAAAAGTCTTATAATTTTCAATTTCCTCGTAGCAGGGAAAGTGGGGCGAAGTTTACGAACGGCCGCGGTGAGTCCCGCACATCTGAATCTCAGGGTTGCCATGACATCTACCTATATAATATGTCACTAAAGAAAACACACAGTAGTCTGCAAATGTTGCCATTATTTAATGTCTAGTATTTTTTTAAGTAGTATTTATCTAGTATTTATCGAACGTTTACTTTGGAATTTCATGCCAAAGTAAACGTTCGATACTTAACGGTTTACATAGGTCATTATGCAGTATATATTAATATTGTATGAATATGTAAGTAAATAACAATGGAATGATAAATTGTAACTTCAAAATAAAAAATAAGTAGTTTTTTTTCAAGTATTGTGTAGATTTATTCAAAGTCAAAATTCATGGACGACTAATTTGAAACGATGGAGTTGAACGACTAATTTGTTCCTAATTATGCATAATTAATATTTTACGCCAATAGCGCAATTAACAACATACGTTATAAAATAAGCCGTAGTAATCGCACACAATCCGTGACAACTGATAGCCCTAGCCTAGAGCCGCGCGAGGCTAATTGCACAAACTTCTTTCGGCCCGTGTACAAATTCCGAATGGGCTCTAAAGACTGCGAATTTGCATCGAGAATATTTTTCGTCAACAATTAGCCCGTTAGAGCCTTTGTCTACCGCCGGGGCTCGGTTTAATGGCATTTTAAAAGATTTCAGACCGACACGACCGAGGCTTATCGCGGACGCCGACTCCCTATTACAACAAACCCTTTATTAACTTTACGATGGCCCTTAAAGAATAACACAAATAAATATGAAGGTTCACCTCTTTATAGGTGGTGTTTTTATGACTTTGGGAGCTTTTAACAATCAAACCTCTTCCTGTTAAGGTAAGATATTGAAATATATTTGGGCTTTGCATATACATTTGTGGATTTTTTATTTCATGGTAGTACAGAAACAAGATTTTATCATTCCAATAGGCTTGTGTACTGCTAGTCAAAATAGATACCTACTTTGTAGGAACTGTCAAAACGGTACTTTTGTTCTTGAGCTCTATGAAATAGCACTACGTGACGTCATGTGGCGTGTGGAATTTGACTTTAAATATACAATTCTGAGAATGTCAACATTTTGTACATAATGGTTCAATTTCAGACTTGTTTCTAGATTTATTTGATTACCTTGGACTCAACCCAATTGGTTGAATGTTGGATCATGTGAAGATCAGGCATCATAGATGTAGTTTTATCACACACATCGGAACTTTTGTTACGTTAAAAGTCTGAATCATTTTGAAATCTAAACTATTTTTCCTGGCAGTAACCACCTATAAATTCACTAGCTCAGTAACCGCGCCAGTTCGGGATTCACTCGTAGAACCGATTGTCCTGTTTGAAACACACAAATACCGACCTACGCCACTGATGTGGATTACACGAGTCATTGGTTTGTTTGTTAAGTGCACATAATTATGATGCTCTCAATTCGGTTAGTTGAGTTTCTTTTTATTTGTGAGTTGTATGGATATCACACGGTAGGAATACTGTATTCATGCGTGCTTTTATAAATTATGTATACGTATGCATTTTATCCATAAGTATATCATTGTGTAGAACATTATTTACCATGTGTCTACCGCTCTTGTTTTCGTTTTATTCTTAAGCTCCCTGCTCTGTACACATATTTCAATATACTTTATTTCACCAATTAATACATTTTACAATGGCAAGTTGAAAATTCATAACAAAGGCGAGCTTATATCTATCTCTATCTTTCTCTCTATTTCTTCCAGCAAACCAACTCATGTGTAGTTAGCATTTGCAACTTTCTGGAAATGAGGTTTATTAAACACATATTACGCGACGCATAAATAATTCCTTAAAACAATTATAAACATAACGTTATCCCCTTTGATATATCCCTTTCGGCAGGGTAGTAGAGCAACATTTAATTAAGTCAAACGAACTCACAATTTCTAATGACGACATTAAAATAAGTATTCATGCATAATATGAAACGTGCATACTCACTTCGGGTTGTACAGCTACTTGTAGCATTTGATAAATATCGCACATTTTGACAAATGAGCATTCTCTTATATCCCGAGTAAAATAATAAGATCGCCCTCGCTATTGTTCACAAACTAATTTTGTGTCTTTGAAGCTAAAGAACACATGTACATCTTATGATTAATCTATGTTTTATTTGTATCATTGACATACAAAAATACATGTAACGATTAATCTTTTTTGTGTCATTGACATGCGTACTTATAATGCGACTTATAATGCCTCCTATTTTGCCTTCGATTAATATTCAACCCCGGGGCCCTACCCTGACCTCAATCATATCAACGTCGGTTTCACAAACAGTGATCTTGTTATACAAAGAGAGACCACATAACAATTAAAATTATGTTACAAAATAACCTTGATAAATATATTTTTTCGTAATTTCTACGCTAACGCAAAGATGCGCCCAGAGCATCTATGCTTGTTATTCTTAAATCTCATTGAGAACAATTCCATTACGCCAACGTTGCTGCTTGCTAACATCTGTAATCATTTCTTCGTCCCGGGAAAAATGAGCTCTGTGTTTTCACTCGAAACCCGGGTGACTTTTGTTTAATGAAATGATAATACAGTTGCCTTTTTCTAGTGTGCCGTCGGAAATGGACGGACTTATTATATCAAAAAATAACTGTGTATCAACATTATGTGTATATTGAAAGCAAATAATATTTATTATGTGTATATTGACAGCAAATAATGTTTTTATTTTGGTTGAAATAACTACTTGGCATTTACCTACGATACTATTGTACACACAAATCTCTTAAAAATTTAGGGGATTCACTATGACTATAATTACATGTTATATTATTAAATGTAGTTTACCTAAAAATAATAAGATAATAAATATATAGTATAATTATTTGCGAGAAATAAATATCTTAAACCATAACTCGTATTACAAGTACATACTTTCCACCTTTTTATATGATCGGTGGTTGTGGTTAATAATAAAATTTTTCAACGATACAACCGCTTCTTTTTTTACTCTTAGCTTTTTCACGAAAAATGACATACGTTGAACTTTGTTGAAAAGTTTTATTTGTGTACCTAAACAAATTTAATTATATTTTTGAATAAGCCGCAATGCGGGCCTCCTCCTACCTCTTTGAATAGCCACAACTTCGGATAATAGACTGATTTTGCGAAGTATCGCAACAATAGACCTTTAGGAAAATATTGTAATGAAAAAAATGGACCTACTCGTGATACAGGCAGAGGTTTTCTGTGTCAATCAAAAACAGAAAATTGCGGGGTTTGATTACGAACATGAGTAATTTCGGTGTATGTTTTGTGTATTTATTCATCTTTTGAGTTCAATAGGAAACAGATAATTATGATATTTTTTTAATATGAAATGTCAGATAATGATGTGTCACGATACATTTTTCGGACTTGAAACAGGTTATACATACAACTAGATTAATTCCCATCATGTGTTGTAGTGATTCAATCCGAATTAATTTGACCAATCGGCAGAGCGCCGTCCGACAATCGCTAAACTGAAAGTTATACAATTTATCACAAACTATCTAATAAATTTTACAAAACGATCGGCTATTATTAACGAATCCACGAACTCCCCGAGGTCGGGACTCGTGGGCCGAAATTGTGGGCATTGTACGAAATAAATTGTTATTAATGACCGCGACGCACGTTTTGTAATATTTCGGCTGTTTCGCAGTTTGACAGCGCAGATCTTTCCATCATAGCGATGGGCTAGATCCCTGTCATGCAAATTACAGTACTGAATAAATAACTAAACGCGCAATTTTGCCACCTGTTTGAGAAAATGGCATGACGCTATGTCAGTGAAGGAGTGCAATGCTACGATGTCGATGGAATGCAACTTATTTAATAATTAAAATTTTATAAATTAAAAATACTGCTACCTTTTTGGTTGTACTTTGTACTTTTTAAGAACCTTCCGTACCCGCATCTCTAAGTGGATTAATGCGTCAGTATTTACTATACGATATAAAATTTGATTTCTGTACTAATTACTGCTGCTCCCTGAGATTCACGAAACCAATTAGCATTAGAAGCAAATGTGATTCCTATGAGATTCTCGCCAATAAATCAGTAAGCTGACATTTTTAATGTAAAAATAATTTTGTGCAACTCAGAGAGGTATTAAAATTATTCATAACTACCAATTCGCACATTATATGTACAATAGTTGTAAAACTCATTATGATAAAACTAAAGACTAAAGAAAAAAATATTCTTATAATGTACCTAGATCTCTACGAATCTTAAAATGAAACCAACCAAGGCTATCTTCTTTAAACAAATCGTTAATAGCTTCGCTTTTCTCCGCTTCGGATAGTTTTCATTACAGTAAAAGCAAGTCGCTAATGGCGATACAACAAAGGGTCGATTTCTCCGAGTGAGTTAAACCTAAGTTTATAAACTTGCAAATAATTTAATTTTAAATCAATAAATAAATAAATTCCACTTTTCTAATAAAATGTAGATATCACATACCAGACTTTTTACATAGCGGGAGTAGAGCGGTGTAAGAAAATCGTAGCACTTCGTAGCGGTTTACGTAGCAAAGCTGCGATCGTCTACGAACTCCGTAACGTCTGCTACACGTTGCTGCTACAAATACTCGTAGAATAGTTTTTCATTTTGGTTTGATGTTTTGTAAGCGTACGTACTGACTCTGTTCGGACCTAACATTGAGTTGAATTATGCTTTATTCCCCTAACTTTAGTTAATAATAATAATACTTTATATCATCAATCCGATGACTTACCTCATAAATTATATGGAATTAATAATATTTTAATTACTTTAGAGCATTATAATACAATTCCTCAATATATATTTTTTACTTTTATGACTATGCGTGTAAGTAGTAATTCATTATGTATTCCTACTTTATACCCCTAATATAGGTCAGGTTATTGCAAGTGATTTTAATGTTACGTAGGTACCTATGAAATATCTTAAACTCGATTAGGGGCATATTCACTCACATAGCGACATGCCTTTTTCCCATACAGGGTGGCAGATGCACAATTGTGCCCACTTTTAGCCAGTTATTCAACACTCCATTTTGCGTATTCACTCCTGAATTAAATCCCCCGGTTAGCCAAATCCTAAAGTAGCCGCAAAAAATCAAAACATCAACATCTGTCCTTGATGATATCTCGTCCTTTCATATTTTATATGAACAGATAATCTGCTTTCAGCTCATAAGTTTGTAAAGTGCTCCGTTCTGCGCGTTTCGTGCGAAAGGGGAACTGCTTTCTATTCATACACTGCGATACTCTTTTACGATTCGCGCAAAAACACGGGAAGCGTTACCGAAAGATAAACCCCGGGGCGGTGCGAGCTGTTGAATTTTACGATTCCGCTAAGCCGCCTTAAACTCGGGCCCTTCGTGAATATTTTGATTTATTTACAGGCGGGAAGGCGTAAAAGGGTGGTCCAAAAAACAATATACCCGTCGCTCAGGTGCGCCACATCGGCAGTTAACATAACATGATGCGAGCAACGCATTGGCGAGACGGATTAGTGACGCTATTCCAATTAATATCCCTCTGTAGTGGCTAATCATAGTCTGGCGGATAAGAAGACGATATGCAACAGCTATTAAAGTATCAGACGAAATTCTGACACGTAACTCTAACTTAAACCAATAAACTCAATGAGTCTAACGAGATATTGTGTGGTAAAATATAAGTTTCTTAAAAAATATGCACATTCTCGTAGAATATAGTTACAATCTCGGTTGGTTCTGGCAAATTGTCGGTAGCAAGTTTTATACTTAATTCATTAGCGCGTGATATAGGAGTGGAGGTGCACTCGCTGGGCCCCGACACTTCATTGTTATGCTAATTTAGGTATGCTCTATGAATATGGGGAGCCCCGACGCAAGCACTTTTTACCTCAACGCGCTAAATTAATTTGAATAATACCGTCGATAGGCGGGGAGGCTCCCACGAAACTCTTTTATGCGAGTTCCCTTCGCGAAACTTCGACACGTGCCGAGGCACGTATTATTTCTTTAGTCTTAAGATTTTTCCGATGTATTTATTTATGTTTAGAAAAACCGTGGGTAAGTCGAAAGAAACAGATAAGGCCTCTTTTGTGCACATTGTGCTGTTTTGATCCTTTTGTAATGTTTTCATCTTTTGAATTTACCTATGTACACTGACGTATTTTTCCGTACTATTCGAGGTAAATAAATATACTTCATGATAGAGTAAGAGGTTTACCAATTGCATTTTTGCTTAATTTAATTTAATCTCACTATGAAATGTTTATGTTCAATGTTGTGAAGTTTAAGTTATCCCTAATACATATGAATGTACTCGCGACATGCTTTCGCTCCCAACCAGACCGATAAAATGAATTTCACTTATCTCCTAATTACGTCCCGTCGCGCGAGTTCCATGTCTTTGAGCAGGTAATGGCGCAAACACTAAGGCAGAATTGGCTTCACCAATCCTACTGAGAGAAATCTGTGGAAGCCGCCGAGCCGCTACTCCGGGCATGCACTCCAAATGGCGTGTGTACGTGTTCCTCATATAAAAGTACTAGCGCTTTGGTAATTTTTAAGTGAGTCTTTCCCGCTGCAACGCTCACAGTTATCCAGACGAGCTCTCTGCATATTATAGCGCTAAGGAGGGAAAGCCACTCCTAAACAAATGAAAGCACCTTCGTTCACGTTCGTGCCTCACTCCAGGCAATCCGCTTACTTACCGATGTGAAAATTTAATGCATTTGGAATACGTGCGACATATTGCTTATGTTTCCTATGGACTAATCTAGCATTAGTCATCTTTTTGATCGATGGACGCATTTGGTCACAAGTTTATTAATGGATGTGTCATCACGGAATAATAATAATAAAGGTAGGTCAAATAAGAAATATAATAAATTATCAATTGGTGCATTGAATTACAAAAAGGCAAAGCAGATTTTCGTATTCCACAAAGAATTCCTCCGCCTGAGCTGAACTCTGCATTAAAACATTTAAGTAAACTCAACTTCAATTTAGGTACCTAGTTCACAAGCTCCACCCCTCCGATCGACGATGTCAACAAACGTTTGACGAATCCATAAAATTGCTCGATCCAATTAAACGGGGAGTGTAAACTTACTTTCCTAATTTAATATTTCTAATTATTCGCAGTCCGTAGACGGTCGGTTTTGGTTCGAAAATCGCAACGGTTTTTGCTTTCATTAATTTTATTTGTCTGATTTAACTTGTTAGCAAATTCTATGATCGGCTCCCTTGGCAGCCACTTACTGAGGGGGAGTTATTGAAAAATAAATGACCTCCAATGTTTTTGTAAAAGAGCTTAGTTTCGTTTGCGTACAATGGGGCGGCGCGACAGCGACAACGTTTTGTGTAGAAGAGCTTTTTAGCCTACTCACAATACGGCCCGCCTTGGTAATGTAGACAACAGTGATTTGATAAATGAGTTGAGCTTTTTGCGTCAAAGGACAATCTCTTAACGTTTAGACACGCGCTTTGAGCTTTAACAGCACGTTTACTAAACTTTCTACATGAAATTACAAAGGCATTTTATAACACGATAAGTCTGAATACATTAAAGCAAAGCTGACAAAAATGCAAGATGATTTCTCATCTTTTCTTTAGAACATCTTTAGAAATACCTATATAATTCATGATCAGATTTTTTCTAAATACGATCTTAAACATACCGATCCTCAAAGGTTCAACTTTTGCCGAAAGTACATCCTATGTAGTTACCCCGCATCAGCCTAACCTTAATTGACAGTAAAAAGTGAGAGTGGTGTTAATTGATGGCACAGGGCGGTTTCGGTCCGCAAAGCATATTTGACGTAGCGAGGCCGTGCGCAAACATCATCGGCACCAACCGATTGAGGGCGCGGATTGGGCGCTAGCGGTTGTGGTCGCGCTATTTGCCCCTATACCGCTAGTATTGTTGGCTCAAATATCCGGACCGCCATCTATTGTTTACGCTGAAGATAAGCCTACCCGCGGTTTAGCTCCGCTTGCCTCTCGCTACACAAACAACGTTATGATACCAACCTAATGACGGCAGTCTCATGCAGTAACAAGTTAACAGCGATGCCAACGCTATTTTCGCTGTCGGAAATTACGTTTACCCCGCAAAGGATTAAATAATAGGGGAAATTTAATTATCGTGACACTGTGTCTCCTGGGATTATATCCGAATCACGTCCCGCTTTCACCTTCTCCATTAACTCGCAGATGCACATATTGGAATTGTCGACAGCTTTAAGACCCGTTTCAATTGACAGGTGAAATCTCTGAATTTCCATTGAGTTGCCTTCTTTTGAATGTCTACACTATAAATTAAAGTTTGTTTTATAAGTCGTACAAATAGCGCGTTACTCCAACCCGCACGAAATGATACGTTATTGGTGGAAGGGTGGCCGGTATAGCTTATCTTAAACCTTTAACCGACGGGGTAAGTCTCGGAGGTGCTGTGCTAATAACCCGTGTCACAACAGCGGGATAGGCAAACAGCGCTACTTGCTTTTATTGCAACTCTGCACTCTGCACTCTGGGCCACAACTGCGGTAAACACAATAAGCTGGCTGGCATCGTCGTAGCGGCTGTATTGTTCACATTATAACGTTGATCTTGGTTTTGGTTACAATTTAGTATTTCAGGGGTAAAGGATGATTGTAATAAATGTGTTATAGGTTAAAGGTTGAAAATCATCTATAAAATAAATTAAAAGTAAAAACGCATTTTTAAATTAAAGCTTTTATTTAATTCCTTAAAAAGAAGAAAATAAAATTTCAATTCTATCAAATGCATCATTTTATTACATTACAAAATTGATACGATAAAAAAGCTTGTTGCGGGATTTACTTGTGTAGATTTAATTAGGTAGGTAGGCGCCTATTTGCACAAACTTGTAGATAAATCCCGCAACAAGCTAATGTAATTAAATTATTATTTGATTGAATTGAAATTTTATTTTCTTCTTTTTAGAGAATTAAATAAAAGCTTTCATTTATAAATATTTTTTTAATTTTAATTTATTCTCAACGTTTTAGTCTTTTTCATGACAGGACATAACATCTAATCTAGAATTAGAGTGCTTGTCAAGACGAATCAAATGTGCCCAAACACGATAGGACTGCGTGGTTTGGTAACAGAGTTCCCATGGCCACCTTCCGGCTTCAGGATCAGATCAGCTCTACGTCATAAAAAATATTCTAAGATCAAAGTACTTGTTAAGACAAATCCAATGAGCCCAAACACGACAGGATTGCGCCGTTTGGTAACAGAGTTCCCATGGCCACCTTCCGGCTCCAGCATGAGATTTGCACCATGTCATAAAAAATATTTTAGGATCAAAGTATTTATCAAGACAAATCGAACGAGCCCAAACATGATGGTGTTGCGATGTTTTATGAGTTCCCGTGGCCACCTTCCGTCTCCATCATCAGATCAGCTCCAAGTCAAAAAAATATTGCATTGTCATCCAACTTACACACGTATGCAAAAATTCAGCTCAATCGGATAACGGGAAGTGGGTCAAATTCAAGCCGACAAATTTGACGCGAACATACATCCATACATACATACATACAGTGCAAGGTGAATAAAAGCTTTTAAATATAGACAATATTTTTATTTATTTATTACAAGTAGGTATTTCAGTTGCCATAGAAACAAATGCCACGAAATGTTGGCCTCTGCATTATTTTTATCAGCAATTTGGTGAGGTGTGTAATTGTACGTACACAATTGCAGTGTATAGGTACGAAAATCCGGATTGCTTTAAGTTGTACAAAACCAACGACGGTTCCAGTGGGTTCCGACCAATATCCGCGCATAAAATATCCTTTTCAACCTTTTGAAAATCATACCAAACCATTTTTTCTGTGACCACCACAATTACCATATTGTTTGACATTGTTTTTATTATTATAGGAATAATTTAAATGTAATTGTATTTTGTAATAATTGTATATTGAATATAGTAGATAAAATATGCTTTTCAAACTGTATAAAATATTCTTTATCATATCAGTCACTAACGATATTTTTCTTTTCTTTCAGGTAAGCCATTGCCACTTGGAAACAAGTCAGTCAAAACCAAAATAGGCCATCTCTCGCTTTGCACGTGTCTTCATGTCTCGTCTTTCTTCGCCAGTTAAGGTAACAGAGCTGTTTCATCTTATTTTCAAAGCTTTACAAAGATAACAATTATTCGCAATGTATTCAAGATTACTTTTTGCTTTGCACGCGGCAGCAGGCTTGTGAGCCTTTTAACAGGGATGATGAGGCGAAATGAACATCGTTTCGGTCAACAATAATGAATAGGGATTAACTCGCATTCAACTCCACCGTCGATGTCATTTGTCACAATCACGTTCGGTCAGCCGATTTTAATTCACCGATATCCGCCCGGATCCGGATTTTACGCAGCTTTTCATCGACCTGTAGCGTCCCCCCGCCACTACACGTTGAACATAAAAGTAAAACTCATCAGGTACGAGTATTAGCTACTATAAAAAGGAATCGCCTCGCACCTTATGATTAACTAAAACCAACGTCCCCGAAAACATTAATATCGAGGCAGGGTTTAGTCATAATAACCGTAATAAACATGGCCTGTAACGAGCAATAGGCGGCGATGCGTGCTGATGTTACAATGTTTTTACACACGACCTGTACATGGGAAAGCTTTCTAATTGCCGGAACAATACTGAGCCGGTTATTCGCCGTCGGCATTGTTTTTGTCCGCGCCGCCGGTTCATTTTACCCTATCCACCCCCCCGGCCGGGATATTAATGGAATTTGAATACGCATAGCCTTTGTGTTCAGCTTTACGCGTAATTTAAGCTTGTACCGACCCCGTGAGTCGGCGTTCTGTTGGCAATCTTAAAGGGGAATTTCGCAGGTAAGCGATTCGCGTGACCTCTGTTGTGGAAATCAGCGCTGGCCCCTTGCTGCGGTTTTGTTAATGTACAGTACAAATCTGGTCGGTGATCATCTCAAAAGTCCTCGACTACTTGCTACAAAACATGGTTAAGAGAATTATGTAACACACGATTGTAACAACTTTAGTTAGGTAACTACACAAATACGTACCTATCATAGGACTGGTATTGGCAGACTAGCATTAGTTAGTTTATACGCCACAAATACTCCAAACACTCTATAAAAACCAAACAATATCAACATATAGATAAAATTATTTCAGTTGCCAGCAAATAGAAACAGCGATTCCATGTTGGCAATTGTATTTATACATTTTTTATTAGCAATTTGGTGAGGTATAGCGAGAATCCTGATTACTTTACGTAGGTGCAGTACAAACTATCGCGGCGAGTTTCGATTTCGACCAGTAGGCAGTGAGCACCTAAAACACAATCAATCATGCCACTACCCCAGGCAGGAGAGTAATAATATTTGGAGTGCCCCACTATTGATTTTGTTTGAATCGAAATGACTGATAAATGTGCCAAACAAACAAACATACGCAGGTATGTGGATATGGATGGACAGGCGGAAGGTAAAAGGGCACAATAAAACTCGTCAAACCATGTTATTTTCTTCCTATGTTTGGTAGTTACGGTACAG
This sequence comes from Argyresthia albistria, assembly GCA_963457715.1. Lineage (NCBI taxonomy): Eukaryota > Metazoa > Arthropoda > Insecta > Lepidoptera > Argyresthiidae > Argyresthia > Argyresthia albistria. The sequence goes on from OY735256.1 coordinate 5,894,996, forward strand.
ATGTAGTTTGATTAATCTGGTTTTGCAATTAATTGCAATTACCATTATCCAACCCCAAAATACTTTTTTATAATAGTTTTGTTATAGTAGTAATAGTAGATCTCAACACAGTATTCTGGCATATCACTGAGAAATGATCCATAATGTCAAAGGAAATATTAAAAAAACGCAACTTATTTAAAAAATATCTCATTAAGAATATACCTTTTACTCCATCAGTGGTCCAACGTAAAGGCCAGAAATTCGTGTATCTATAATATTTGTACAGTTATAAAATAATGTACTGTAATAAAGTTTACTTTGACCTTTCTAAACTCAAAGATTTATAGATTGTTGTTAAATTAAATAGGTATTAGTAAAGAATCTCAAACTTTCATATTACACAACTTATGTAAATAGTAATAAAACCAGCCATGAAAATTAAACAATGTTAGGTAAGAGTGTACAAGGAATCCATTAATATAATTGCGCGCCTCAGATTCCACCCGGGGCCGGGGTGACATCCAGAACTGACATGAAGACTTTTTTCCTTACAGGATTTTTCCTTACACACACTCACACATATTGTCACGACTTTTCCCATACGGGGTGGAAGCCCACGTTTAGCTGCCCGCATATGATTTGGTAAACTCCTTTTAGGGCCACATCACTTCATCATCACTATCACTTAATCGTGACTATCACTTAATCGTGACTATCACTACATAGTATAAAACAAAGTCGTTTCCCACTATGTATGCTTAGATCTTTAAAACTACGTAACGGATTTTGATGCGGTTTATTTCAATAGATAGAGTGATTCAAGAGGAAGGTTTATATGTATAATACATGCATTATTTAGTGCACCGTGCATTGCAACCGTGCGAAGCCGGGGCGGGTCGCTAGTCAAGAATAAAAACAAAAAGTTAATTACTAATGTTTTAGCAAGAAGATTTACCGACAAGTTACGTGCACAATCAAAAACAATACTTAAAAATATTTCATCGCGGTGTGCTAACAGAGTTACTCGTTACACTATAATTTTAACAAAAGCATCGTTCAATCGGTCAATATGTTTGTGTTTCCACTTTAAATTTAATGTCTGAAATATTCATCGAAATTTACAAACAAACCACATAAACGAGAGCAACAATCGCTTTTACCGCACGACGTCGCTTTATGAAATTTCTGAAATCCTCATTTAATTGGGCGCCTGCGTCGCCACAAATTAATTAAAATCGCTGCGGGATTTTATTAACTTATTGCAATTATATTTAAAGGGCCCATTACGTTACCTGCGCAGGTCGCGCCCCCGCTCTCGGTTAAATATCGCTCAAGTGGATGGCAGCGCTCCGCGATCCCGACCGATCAATGGATCTGAGTTATAAATACATTTTTCATCACATCTATTCAAAAAGAGCTACTTTAATCCCGGCAAACAGGGAATAAAGTAGGTCATATAGTCCCTAGGGACTAAAAGTAACTTTTTAATTTTGTTGCCAGTACTAAGGTAAAGGATCTGTATGGTGGAATGAAAAATAATGTTGCTCTGATCAAGTCGGTCCCATAGTGAAAGTTGTCCAGAATGATGTCCCTAACAACCTTCTTTCGGCTTGTACGCCCCTTTCTGTTACACCCTGTATTTATTTACACAATTGTCGTGATATGTTGTGTGTAATGGTTTGTTGGAAGAAATCTCTTGTTAGTTATTTATCAATCAACCCTGGAGAAAAGTAGTAAGTAATCAATAAAATAACATACATTTACCTATACAGGGTGTAACAGAAAGGGGTGTACAAGCGGAAAGAGGGACATCATTCTGAACAACATTCACTATGGGACTGACTGACTGACTGACATTTTGAGCTTCAAGGCCTGATAGCTCAAGTAAAGCGAAAAATCTGAAAACTGCAAACAGTCACTCTACAAAAATATTCAATTTGGTTTACATCATACTTTATTTTTTTGTGTGGAAACCTAATTACACGTGTAACGCTCTTCAAGTGTGATCGGAACCCTTGGTGCACGAGTCCTACTCGCACTTGACCGTTTATTATTTGTAGAGTAGATGTTAAAATGTATTGATCAGGAACCACCTGATTCGAAAGGTTGATCTCTGTTTACCTGACAACACCACAAACTGACACGTTACAACCGAACGCTCAACTTTAAGCAAATTGATCGGCTAGTCTCATGTGAGCAGGAAACGCAGGGAGGTAAGTAAGGGTCTGCCAAAACCACCGCCGCATTGACAAACGGCCACCGGCACTTCATTAATTGTGGGACGCGCTGCCCGCGCGGCCGCCTCTAAATAATTCACACCGCTGGACTCACGCTCACACAACGTAATATACAGTGGACACGACGAAAGTTACGGCTTTACACCTTGATGACACCGCTCCGGTTATCTAACTCGGAAGTTTTTGGGACTCCGCTGGACCGAGTTGCAGTCAAGTGTTCTACAATGAATGGGCCTTTGCCTGAAATTGTTTCATGGACATGATACTCGTAACATTCACGTACAATGATGTGTATGTAAACTATATTGCACGCCCACATAGTTTGAGTACGTGCGCATAGCGTAAAATTGCAATTGCTCCTTAGAAAGTAATTTGATACTATTTTGCGTGACTGTGAATTAATCTAACGCCCGTTATCACGAATGACAAACTACTTTCAAAGTGTTAAAATATTTCATACTTCAGTTTTAAAAGTTCCATGTATTAAGTGTAATCAATCATACTATTTAAAGTAATCAATCACATCGTGATCACATCATTATAATTTTCAAGAATTGAAAGTTACAAGTTTTCAAATGACACTTTCTAACAGACCTGAGGAGTCGAGTAGCGTAAAAAGGCTTTGGTTATAAAAACCCATCACGCAATAACAAAAAGATGGACAAAAACCATCTGCGTTCCACTGGGCGCTCGTAACTGAAGCCGTTACGTAATTCGGGTCCTAAATTGATTCCTGCCTCCTTCTTCTCAGTGAGCATTATCGAGCACAGGTGCCGTCAGCCGGCTGTTTACCTCGACGCGATGCTAAGTTGACAATATCCCCCATCCCCCGTCTCGTTACCAACACCAGGAAAACGAGACGTCCCAAACCATCACCTGCAATTACGCCGATCAGTGGGATTAATATTATTTTTATAGATATAAAGTAAGAACAACCGACAACTGACGATAGAGAAAGCGTCTTAATTTTCACGTTGTGGCTCGGTGTGTGCGATTCGAGGGGTTTTCCGTCGTTCGTTGAAATATGGCGAGTCGTTGGCCGATTTGTATGCGCGTCCAATGCTCCCTTAGTAATTTATCTGAGAGTGTTTCAGCCGAGACGGCAAAGGGGTGCCGAGAGTCGAGAGTTAGCTACTTTGAATCGCCTCGCGTGTCCTCACTCTTTCAATTTAATTAAAACTCATTTGGGAATATTAAGAAAGTTGTTTAGTTCGTTCGTAACTCCTAATTTCTCTCGTTTTATCGACTGCCAGAGTTCCGAGATGCTTGGACGAAATGTGGCTTCTCGCAATTAGTATAATGGACCCAACGGTCTTGGAGCGAAATTAACGTCGTTCGTCTATAGAAAATACGAGGGCGCGCACTCCATACAATTAAGTTGGTAGTGAGTGGGGAGAACTTGCAACAAGTGCAGTAGAGGCCCGCGTCCACTCCATTTAACCCACTCACGGCGTTTTCGCACTGAGACGCTGTTATCCGCGATTTTGTATTATTATTATTCGTATAGGAACAATGAAGACTTGTATCGCTCTCTATCTATTTGTGAGTTATGTCTGTCTCTCTTTCTGTGTGGTAATGCTTGTTCGTTGCGATTCATGTCACGTGTCAAAGCTTAAAATCTGCATTGATACAAGAAAGGAAGCACGATCTGTGGATTTTGACTGTATGCGTTCGCGCCAATGGGCTACTTGACAATAGTTCACTACACTGAAAAAACTAATAGGAAATAATTTCACACTTCGTCGAAACTATCACACAGACGCACATCTTAGGTGTTAGACTAAACAAATTTATTTAAAAATAATATATGTTGACCACCAACCATTCTACGTTCAAATATGCGTTCATATTTATATATTTTTTAGGTAAACAAGTTCTCTTGCTTAATCATTTAAGTGAGGGAACTTTAAAGGGAGGACCAAGAGAGAATAGATACCAAAAATAGTTTTTGAATAGAACAAAAACAGAAACTTTGTTTACCTTATGATGAAAAAGTGTCTTTTGAACAATATGGCAAACTTCAAAAGCATGCCACACCACAGCAAGTGCGGCAGTGCCAAGACGCTGTTTCGGTTTGTTAATTGAAAACTTTTACTGGCGCTTCCGTCGCTTCGTCGCGTCTATTGTCTACCTACACTGTTGTTTTGCATTTTTTCTCCTCCGCGAATCTTGCCTTTTCATAAGTTCGTTGTTACACAACTCTACGGCTCTCCATCTACATCGGGCCCATCCCGACTGCTAACAATGAGGCGGGATGGACAATTGCTGTTCGTAGGTTTATTTTTATTTTTTATCACCTTCCGTTTTGCCAGACCGAAGCTGCTTTATTGATGACTTTTAAAATTTTAGATGTCATATTAGCAATATCAAATGTTTTTGACGCTGTATTAAACTCACTTGGCAGCTTTGGTACATTAAAAGAGGCAAGATGATAGACCATTTTATGCTATTTTAATTCGTAGGTGTATGTCTAGTAAACATCAATTCTATTCCTTCTCAAACAATTTACCTAATGTCTGTAACGCTCCATCACTTTAACTTTCTAGCTGCTCCGTGTCTTGCCATATACGCAGGCACTTATGGATTCTTTTATTTTCTTTACTCGCTGTTGTTTTATAAGGGACCAATCGTCTTAGCCATAGAACTCTTTTTCGTTTGTGTTTTGGGCGACTTGTTGCTGCCCCTAAAACGGCCGGGCCGGATCTGGCTGTCTCCTCGAACTAACGTTCTTCCATCCTTATTTTCGGGTAAAACAAGGGAAAAGTGTTTTAGACGACAATATCGCTATCTGTTCGCTCGCATATAATTTGTCGTACGAGTACGAGGCTCGATGCGGACGCTCACGATTTGATTTGCCTTTGATGTTATCTAGTTTATTCCCGCAAATAGTTAAGGATACCTTGATACCTCTGTTCTTTTGTATCTTACGACGTTAACTTGACTCGTAGTTTCACTCTGCAAAACAACATATGATCTTATTCAAATAAAGAACGACCACGATATCGTCACAACAAAGCAATTTATTTCTATTGTGTGTCCTAAAAGTAGGTATAGGAATTGTTAAACAATCTCCTAAACAAAATCCTAAAGTAACTTTGTTACGTATACAAACGAAACCGTTGTTCAAAGTCAAAAACAAAGATTTAAGATACTCCCCGTATTCTCAACTTGAACCGTGCACTGCGGTGCAAAGGGCACGCGCGTTTATCCTGCAATCTAGCCTCCGTGACATCGCAGTGAGGCCTTTTTGTCTCCACAGCTCCACTCTCCCTCCCGTCAGCGGCAATCTGCTCGACTAAGTTCGGCTACACCGCAGTGAGTTATGGCTTCAAGAACTTACCACTTCGCCCCAGAGTCCGCGACACATCCCCGGAAACTTTAAACATTCGCAACGACCTCTTTATCGGTCATTTGTAAAATACACATGAATCCCATCTCACATCGAGAAGTAAACGGGCAAGACGCAACAACTTCAACAATAGAATTACAATGTTGACGTATTGAACACGTAGTGGGACTTGTAAGGTGCGTGATTAAGTCGCCGCCGGGGCAAACTACGAGATTATGAATAGGAAAACACAAAAAACTTTTCCAATTACCCATTCAACGACTCCATTCAAGAGAAATCCGCCTCTCGCTGAACAAACGTCGCTATGAAAAGAAATCACCGAATAGGTGAGCGTGCGAGTAAACATTTGAGTAAACATTCGCGCATGTAAACTCGACTTACTCACGAAAAAAACTTTTAATGGCGTCCCCGGAGTTCCCGTCAAACATTTATCAACAAAAGAACGAACGTCCCGGAGGCGATAGAACTTGAAATGTATGGAAATTACCCAGTCACAAGCGAGAGAACAATTCACTAACGGCGGTATGGGCAAATGTTTTTGTTAGCTGTTTTGGAATTATGATTAGTTGTCTACCGTGGAGACCGAAAACTGTAACTTACAAATCTGCCTATGGTTTTTATATCCCACACAGAGACTATGGTGCATATCTGTGCTCTTGTATCTGCTTCTCGAGAGTTTTACACATGGTGTATCAGAAAGATGTATCAGAGAGGTGTAGTCATATTTTAAGGGGTTGTCAAGGACATCATTTTGAACAACTTTTACTGACACCGATATGATCAGAGCAACTTTATTTTTCGTTCCTCCATACGTTTTGGCCCGGGCGATAAACTGATTTGTATGGAGAAGCAATAAATAAAGTTGCTCTGATCAAATCGGTTTATATAGAAAGACCTAACAACCCCTTAAAATATGACTACAATCTATTCGTGATAAGAATGCAGTGAAATTTAAATTTAAATTTGTTAACACACTCACAGGACAGGACACAACCTTCGCGTTCGAAAGTTTGCCTTCAACTGGTCACTGTGAACTTGGCTTGATAATTGGAAACGATTTGATTGGTTACGGGGCGTGGCTAAACCGCCGGACAGTGATGATTACTGCATTCTTATTACGAATAGACTATACACCTTTCTTTTACACCCTGTAATTATATGTGTTATGTAATTATATGTCGCCTACGCTCGTTCGTTCTTTCGCATCCAATTAGACTATTATAGTTTTGAATCTGTAAAAAAATTGTCACCGTGTAAGGCATCAATCTCGTTTTCTTTTTTTCGCTTAGTTAAGAAACGAAAACTGACGCATAGCTTTGTTACTGTCACGGTGACACATATGTATAAGAGTCGCTCGTGAGATCGCGAGCCGTCCACCAGTTTGATCGCTAATTCGCTACTGTGCCACTGTGTAAGAGATAAGTCTCACCCTTCAATTTTTCCGTCCCGGGTTAATAAAAAGTGACGTCAGGTATCTACTTATTATTTCAACAGAATGATCGTCGCTCTCTCTATTTGTCTTTTCGACTGTTCCGGTGCATAGTCTCCTCCATTACTTGGCACTGAAAGGAAAGTTTTGTATTCAATTTGGTATTATAATTCCCATTTGAAGTCGCCACGCACCATCGCCTCGACATCGGCTATGTAAATGGCCGCTTCCGAGACTTAGTCGCATTTTCACCTAAAAACGATTCTTCTCTGAATAAATTCGCTTTTCAAATTTTTACGTGAATGTTACTCGATCTTTTATTTAAGTTGCTACGTCTGTCTTCAGAAGGTTTCTTTTGTTGAAACACCTTTTTTCTGTTAGAAAATGTAACATTTTCTCAATTCACAGGCTCAAACAAACTTAACTTGAACAGTGTATCCCGCAGTACTCGCAAGTGTAAATATTTCCGTTCGGTTTACCTGCTGTGCATTTTTATTCAGCTATGCGTGCTCACTCTCCGCTGGGAAACAGCGAAACCGTTTCTAGCTTCTCTTAAATTTAAAATGAAAACTTATCCCGGAGCTCCCATAAAGTCTGTGTTTTCCATAGAAATCCAGTCAGCTCGATGCTAACCGGTGTCCGCGGCAAATCCACGTGGATTTAGAAGACCATGCGACGGGACCGTCGTCGGCGGATGCCTCACAGCGGTAGCAGCTCTACTGAAGCCGCGTCCCGGACTACATCTACTACGTCTTCTCTCGACGACGCGACAGGTTTTATTTTACGAGATGTGTTCCGCGACCGTTTCGCAGATACTAAAATAATAAGAGTTTTACGTCGCCGCGTATTATGTAGGTTTTATGGCCCCGAGCTCGGCTGGAGTGCTGTTACAGTGGCTTACGAGAGCTCTTGTGACGAAATAATTAACCCGGTGTTGGTCGTATTAGTCTCCGCTGCGCGATAACGCTCTGCTTATAATATGTTGAAGTTCTGAAAATAAATTTTCATTATGCGCTCTAACTTGATAGAAACTGATACTATGTAGCAGCTTTATCAGCTATAAATTTTAAAACTCTTGTTTCTGTGTGGAGCATAGTTCACATATTCAAGTTGGAAATTAGAACCTTAGGATTAATATTTAGAATACTTATAAACTCACTCCAACTTGTTTGCTGTAAATCTCTTGTTAGAGATAAGTTTGACTTTATACACTGTTTTTTGTTTTTCCGTATAATATTTGCACGATGCGATATAGAATACGCAAATTATGAACTCCGTATTTCACTCAACCAGGCCCATGTCTCCATGGGTAATAACATTAAAGAGTATTAGGCACAAAATCACGGCGTAAGATAAAGGCTTAGAACCGAACGTCTATATTCGGGGCCCTAGACAAGGGACCGGTAACAGATTACCCGCAAACACGTTTTAAATTCATTTCCCGACCCGAGCGGGCGATCGCTCCCCAATAAAATGTGGGGACGAGCCGGGCCCGCGCTACCCGGGGCACTCGGGGAGAACGGGACATATTTACTTTGTCTCCCCGCACGGCCGCGGCCACTTCTCCGGTCAGGTAACGTTTGAAAGTGGCAAAATATTTGTGCGGGCCGTTACCCCGAGTAAAGATTAAGAACACTACCAGGACCACTCGAAAGTGAGAACGCTTTTGAATTGAGTTTCTTGTCTTTTACCTCATTCGATTTTAAATCGGTACTCAAAATACCTTCTTTCTGTTTTTACATAGGTTTTGAACCTTATTACCAAGTTTCTCATAAGGTTGAAAATCCTTGTCCTTGGACTTCGGACCGATGAGTCGATAATAAAGTGTAATATGGTTACCTATACATATAATATTTTTATTGCATCTTCTCAATATTTAATACAGTACAGTAATAGTACAATAAAATATTTGCGCAATTTAATTAATCGGCTAGGGCCCGTAATAAATTGCACAATTCGAAATATTGCGCAATTTAATTGATCGTCTAGGGGCCGCCTAACTCAGTCCGGACTGAGAAAGAGGTATACATGACATACTAAGTTTTATTCGTTACACCATTCTGCACTAGAAAAACAAGGTAAGTTGATGGCCGCGCGAAAATATTTATTTTTGTATTGGCTTTTATCGAATTTCAGTAACCTATAAAAACAAAACCATGGAGCGCACAGGTTAAGTGTCATAGTAACAAAAATTATGGTTTGTGTGTTCTATCCGAATATTACACTTTTTTTTGGCTGGCATTTTCAGTTTTCGTCCAAAATTAATGATGTCCTTTAAACATATCCTTGGCATCAGAAACAAGTGACAATCCTATGAGATTCTCGCCAATAAATTAATTAAGTGACAACTTTAAATTTCAAAATCGTTTTGTGCAACTAAGCCTCAACATTATTTAAAAAAAAAACTATAGCCAGCTTTGTTTTTTATACTGCATCTGTTAACAGCGCTCGTCGCCAATTGCATTAATTAATTTATACAAACAAAAACATCCGCGCAGTCGATGTCCGAAATTCAATAACGTCGAAACACGAAACCAAAAACAGTCAAATATAAACTGACGAAATAAAACAAGTACTCTGGACAATGTGCACGCATTCAGCTAATTTAAATTGCTTTTGTATTAAACACATTTTCATCAAATGTTTACGCTGCGCTTAATTTTATGCAAATCTGCGTGCAACAGAATACAGCGGTTCCATCCTGCTGGTTGTTATTTCAGCGGATCAACTACTCAACTGCTGAACCTTAGCCGGCAGATGTCCAGTTGTACAGTCCACACTAAATCAGTTAGCGCGGCGAGTTTTCCAACAAGCACTTTCCAATTTTCCCTTGTGTCACTAAAGGTCCCTGGTAACGGTCAAACGCTTTGTAGAGCACAAAAGCCTTTACAAGTCGAAACTGGCAAGTTCGCGTCTCGCGTACGATTTTATCGGATTACACAGACGGGCGAGACTACACCAGACCCGATTTGAACTCGTGCTAGGATAACACTCGCCCATTACCTTGAGCATGTTATGGTGTAGTATTTCTTATAAATGCATGTGCGATCAAGACGGTTTTCTAGACATTAAAAACCAGCTAGACACCAAAATCTGATGTTTTAATTAAAAGTAGAATTCTTTCTTTAGGTATCAATAAAACTCAAAGTTTAGACTTCGAGACTACTCAAAATGAATTTATTCAATTCAATTCAATTCAAAAGATTTATTTCATATACATCCTATACAAGGAGTGAATAAATTATCGCAAAATGAGAAACTACTTTGTTAACCGACTTCCCAAAGGAGGAGGTTTACAATTCGTCCGGTGTTTTTTTTTTTTTTTATGTATGTGCCTCGATAGCGCCTAAACGGATTGACCGATTTGGAAAATTATTTTTTTGTTTGAAAGGGTTTACCTTCCCATTGGTCCCATTGACACCAGGTCAGGATCTGATGATGGGATCCTGGAGAAATCGAGGGAACTCTTCAAATATTATAGGCAGACCTATAGTGATTTTTGTGTTTTTCATAATAACTCGTGCAAATGCACATGGTAAGCATAATATTGTGATGCGGAACTGCTGATGAATACCACATATGGCCACCAGATCTGCTCAATACTAGGTACAAATACAATGCGTGGCTGACGGGCAGGCAACGCATAGCCTAAACCGGTGGACCTAGAGCCATGAAACTTTGTCCAGGGGTTCCTTAGTAGAGTGGGGTAGCACTGATATGAGATTTGTCAAAATTAATTCCCCAAGGGGGGGGGGGGATAAGGGGTTACAGATTGTATTAAACTCAATCTAATCAAATAGGGTTTGTGGAAGTAGGTTTTTTCTAAAGTTTACTTTTTGTTTCAATTATTAGCGATATCATTGTGAGCAACTTTCACTATGAAACCGATTTCATCAAAGCAACTTTATTTATCACTTCTCCATACAAATCAGCTGACTCACTCGGGCCAAAATGTACTGGGAAGTTAAAAATGAAGTTACTCTGATCAAATCGGTTTCATAATGAAAGTTACTCAGAACGATGTCCCTAACAAAGTAGTTTCTCATTTTGCGTTAATTCATTTACACCTTGTATATCTTTAAACTACCTGTATATCTTTAAACTAGAATCTTGATCTTATTGGTATAATTTGAAGCACTTCAAGAACAAAAAGCTTACAGAGTCTAAAATTAAGTAAAACCGTACAGGTATTATACATTTAATAACACTCTATATTTATTCTATCTTTAATAACATTGTGTTCATTCGTGTGAAATTCGTTCCTAATTTCCATTTCGCCTGAAGTGTCATACTCGTAGCATCACGATCACGTGAACTTTACTCATTTATCTTTTCTATTTTGTTGTCAAATGACAAAATGGCATTGGGTAAACTTGGCGTCGTTTTGACATTTCCTTAGAGTTTGGTCGATTTTAATATTGGCGGCCACACATGAAAATTTTAAAATTTGAAAGAACAATTAAAAATTTGCTAATCTTACTACGAAGTACATATAGCTAAATCATTTTGGGACTGAGCTTTAAAGTTTTTTCAGTACAAAAAGTGTTAGATTGAAGCTCTATTATTATTTATTATTCTATTATTGTCTCAGCTTCGAAATGGTTTACAGCAATACTTCAATATTCAATATACTTAATTGCACACAAATCCATACATTACGATAGCGAGCTCCGTGGTCTAGTGGGTTTCATGCTTGCCTCTCACGCAGGAGGTGCAGGTTCGAATCTCGGTGCTGATCATGTACCAATGAGATAAGTCATTTATCTTAAGTACGTTATACGGACACTCTCGGTGATGGAAAACATCGTGAAGAAACCTTCATTACTCCATAGCTGCGGCGATGGGCTAGCCCCTTATCACGCAAAATGGATACGCAATATTAAATCACAGGCTGAAAGTGGGCACGGTGTTGCCTCTGCCACCCCGTATGGGAAAAGGCGTGACGCTATGTTATGTTATGTTATGTTACATTATGATACTTTTACCAAATAATGATAAAGATATCGGTGGCCGCGAATAAAAAAATGACGCCAATGGTCCATAGTAGGTTACCCAAACCCCTTTCTTTAAACTAGGTATTAAACTAGGTATACATAACTAGGTATTACAACTCTCGTGGGATACTATTAAACACCTCGCGTACTGCTCGGTTTTTAAACACCCACTCGTATTTTAATACCCCTCATTATGTAACAGTTTCATAAACTACTATGTGTCCTGTGATAACTTCTATAAATTAAATAATAGAAAAATTGTACTGAAATAAATGATTTTCTTTGGTATAGATGGTTTCCATAGACGCGTTAGTAAGATGAGATATTATTTTGCCGATGTCTTTTCAGCACTTCTTTAGCTTTAGAAATAAAAATGACAATCCTATAAGATTCCCGCAATTAAATCAGTAAGGTAAAACAACCTTAAATTTCTAAGTCGTTTCGTGCAACTCAGGGTAAATGAACTCGTCGCCAAAGCTTCCTAATACCACTTCAAAACATGTTGGTAACGAATAGATATCATCAATGCATTGATTGCATATTTAGGTAACGGCAACGGTATACAAGGTAGTCATTACATTAGACATAGACGTTGAATGGACCATTTCATTTGTATCCAGTAAACATGAAACGTCTGTCAGTACAACAGGGAAGCACACAGGCCTTTGGCAGCGAATCGATTTTGCAACGAATAGTCACTGACAACTCAAAGACCTTTCAGGTAAATTGAAACTTTCAGCAGATACAGTGAAATTATCTATCATATGACAGAAATTAATTTGTTATGGTTCCATAAAAAGTAAAAAAAAGACAATTCGAGAATTTCTTAATAAAAGATACTTGAAAGACTGTTGAAAATATAAAATGGTAAATAATTTTAAAGATATAAATCTCAAGTCTATCTGTCTGATGTTGTTTCTGTAAATCAAACGAAAACGGAAGTTTCGGAATCTTTCAGGGCAAAGGAAGGCGGGGAAGGACAAAATAGCCTACGGGATGACGAAAGAGTAGGGTGCGTTCATTAGTGAGGATGATTCATTTTTACAAAATCCACACCAAATTTTGTATACCGGTCGGTTAAAGGGTTAAGCAAAAGTGCAATCTGTTATAAAAATATGCTTTTTGTAAAGATAATCAGTAAAGCTCTACCTTAATGAAAGTTATATTAGCGAAAGTCAATTATCATGACTTTCGGTGAGATAACAGAAAAAGGGTGTGCACCAAACTGACAACAACTTTGATATTTATTGTTTATAAAGTTGACCCGAGATTAGTGTTCCACTTGCCTTTTTCATTCGGATCTAAGTATGACGCGAATGCATTCCCTCAGCTCTGTCGATATCTACATAAACCGGAGTAAGATCTTCCTTTGACTCACGTGAACGTATAAAGAGGGTGTCACATTTCGCGTTCCGGTATGCACCAGACGTGCAAGCGAAATAATGCTTTAAAAATATTCATAGAGCATATTCTAAGCTGTCTTTTGTTTCCGGCGATACTATTGGGACATGAAAATTGTAAAGCATTCACGGAGGGTAAACGCAAAATCTTTGTGTTTCATGCAAAATTCTGCATTATCTCGAAAACAAGATTGTTGTAACAAAGAAACGGTACTAAATGTTTACATGATACAAATCGGCTTAAAGTTAAACCTAAAACAACGAGGTAAACACGTAAGAAGCACTTATGCCGAAGACATCGAGTGTTCTGAATATTTATTTAACTGATGCTTCATGTTTCGATATACAAAATTGGAGAGGTACGAGCAAGAGGGCTCGAAGTAACAAACGAAATCGCGGCCGTGTATCGACGCAATATAACATTTGGCTGGCAAAAGGAAAATATGAAAAGGCGGAATATTGCTCGACGAAATTAGGATCGCTTTACATTCCGTACGCGCCATTGAGGGGTAAATTGTTACCTTCATACATTGCGATAAAGAATCTATTTGTTTTTTTCCTCAAATCAAGTGGCATCCTCCTAGCATTGCATGATTCCGGGAGGTAACACGTTTATAAAAGCAAGCATGGCTGATCATTTATTCAATGCGAGCAAAATAACTCTGAGATAAGATTCTTGCGTAGGCCCATTAACAAAGTAACTGACTAAGAAAGTAGAAAGACGCGTCCTTCTAAAAGCCTAGAGCTCATCTCAAAGTACCTGGAGTGGCTTGTAGAATTGAATATTAGTATTAACAAGACAAATGTGCTTTAGGAGTTTGTTAGTTTCTCGTTAGCAGGTAGGAGGGGAGGGGTTGTAGAGCTAGGGAGAGGGGGTATTGTCATAGCATCTAAAAGCCGATTTGCAAACATTTCATGGGAGCATACTTAGGTAACTTATAACTACTTACAAGACCTTAGCCTAATAATTGCCTGTGATTGTCGAAATCATGAAAACATGTTTTGGTTAGAACACAGGTCTGCACATTTTCTCACGCATTGGCAGAGTTCTATAAGGACGGTAAGAATAACGAATCGCCACCATTAACACGTTTCTTATAGTGACATTAGGCTTTATTGGGCCCCACAAAAGTAACTCAATCGCCAGGGAACAAAACAGAGTGGGGTCCAGATTAATTTTATTGACCATAATTAGAAAACTTCGATACAGGGCGACGAATGACGACACCTATTCAACTATATTACTTCGCCTCCGTCTCTCGACTGTTTGCACGAGTTTTTGTTATAATTACAATCTTCTATCAACCTGTCTCCTGGGCTTCTCATAAAGTAATGAAAGTCATAAAGCAAAGAGAATACTCGCTCGTTTATTACAAAGGGCTGCCCACTGTGCGATATTTATTCGAATAGTCTCGGATGCAAATGAACGTCGCCTCGCTAAACGGTACCCTTTATTTCTCCCGGTCTGTATCTGTTTAGTTTTATAGCTTAACTTCTCCTGAGGCTATATTAAAGTTTTAAATGATACCGTAAAATCTCCCATAGCTGCGCATCTTGTATACGTCGTGTTTATCAGTGGATTTATTCCATGAAACTGTGACATATTTTGCAAAGTTTCTTCAATTAATTGGTTGCATTATTGGATCATGGTTGCGGCTTAAAGCGGCTGTTAGGGCAGGGCTGAATAGTTTAGTTTATCGCTCGGCGGAAGTTAAAATGGTATGCGAGTTGCGCTCTAGTAGCGGTTAACGGCTGACGTCTCTATTCATTACGAAAGTAAGCAGTCTCTACTTTAACTTTGTTCTCAGAAACTCGCTGCTGCTTGCTTTCCCTATAAACTAGACTTGTGACAGCGAGTAATGTCCTCTGATATTGTTCTGGGACTAAGAGGTTTGCCTCTTACTTGTGATGAGAATTCTTAACTTTAATACCATCATATTCGCACGTATAGTACTCGTAGTTTCCTAAGAAACAATTCCAAAAACTTTTCCCGATCCGGAACTACAATTAAACACCTTAATCTTCAATCTAATCACATTTAGGGAATAACTCGTCGAATTTGTAGCAAACAGGGGTCGTTAAGGTTTATTAATGACTTTGGAAGGTCTTAATATTCGACATTCTGCAAAGAGTTTTGGTCGGTAGGTAATCGATACTTGCGAAATATCGATTATGAAGTTGGCGCGGAAATGATCCGGTGAGGCGGGGTCTTGACAAATGCGCGCCATAAGCGCTGAACAAATTGGTGCAATTAATTGAGGTGGGGTTGGAGGCGCTTAGCCGACAAATATCATCGAGATCGTTAATATTTATGTCGCATTTTCTGAGTTGGATAATCTTAACAATCACAATACAACTTTTTTTAATGTTGTTTCTTTTTAAATCATGACATTAGAAAAACATTTCCGGCAACGTAAAACATTAACGATTGAACTCCCCCGGGTATCTTGAGATCATAAAAATAATATCAAATGGAGAAATAACATGTGACTCCTAATGAAAAGTAGTATTCGCCATAAAAACGTTTTATGCGCGTTTTCAACGAGGTGTTGTTAAATTGTGATATACTCGTACATATTTTCATTTAAGTCCCTTAAATGAAAATTAAAATCGAAATGTTTTCCCGTGATATAGCAATAAAATTCATTAGCCTTAAGTAGTGCTTTTACGTACTTAGATAAGCAATAGTTTTTTTTTTACTTTCAGCATAAAACCTGGATGAGAATAATATCGTTTTCATCACATCTATTCGAAAAGAGCTCTTTTAGTCCAGCCAAACAGGGACTTACGTAGCACTTTAATCCCTTTGAACTTGCAACACAAATAAATAGTTACATATCCCCAAGGCCGACGACGCCGCCCCCGCCGCCGCGGCGGCAGTGGCAGCAAACGTCAAATCGCATACATTTTTGCTCGCGGGGCAATGACCGCTACTGTCATGTTAAAAAACTTACTACAGTATTTTAATTTAATTAAGATACGCAGTTTTTTTTGTGTGAGGAGAGAAAGAATGGTTTAACCATGCCCAGGAGTCAGACCTCCCTGCTATGCCCGATTCTCTACAACAAGGTCCGAATGAGGTATCCACCGTGAGGCAGAGACTACACTGAGCGGAACACTCGTATTAGCATACGGACTAAAAAAAACAGTGTGCGTTATGTGTTCATTTTACTACTAACTATGGCCTCGGTAGTCGCAGAGGGTGTTCTACCTACTTATATTTGTATAAAATATATGGATTTAGATACGCAGATAAATTGCTTCATCTATATGTAACATTTCCGAAGATAATCTCTTCTCTCTAGCCTTTATTTATAGCCGTTCCGTAAATCCGATGGCCTAGCAACGTTCATCTCGCAAAAAAAAACTCCTTGAAGAGATTAGATACATTAATACATTGCGAGTATTGATTTCAGCGACAAAGAAGCCCGATAGTGTCCCACTCAGCATCTCTTTGACCATCTTACATCATATCATTTCCATTCCATACAAAAGGGTCCGACGTCGGTCGCCCTGATCTACTCGTAAGTAAACGGAACCTTTCATGTATATTTTATTTCAGAGATCCTGATATGATGAGCTCTTGTATCGCACTCGTTCAAATGACATATTGTGGAGACGTTTGAATATATACGTACTCACATATATCCGGATGAACCCACAGTTTTCTGCCAAGAGTTAAACCAAATACGCCTTCCGGGAAAGCCAATATACGGAATTGATTCTTTTCGACCCTATTTCACTTCTTTTGTTGACCCTAGATAAGCTTTGTTGTATGCAATTGTCTTGATAAAGATTTGGTAAGCTATTGAAAATTATTTACTAAGCGTTTGTTTTGTGTTATGCGTTTTTTTATTACCGTATTTATTACTACCGGGAACGTATTTATTGGCTAGACTCTGAGTTAACGAAAGTGGATTCGCGTGGATTCGCTTTCGCATAAACATAATCAGCTCTACCGGTTCAAATTGACTGAAATTTCAGGATATGTCTTATGACACGGTGCCCTCTCGGCCGCTGACATTTCAGGTTTCTATCTTCATCCACCACGGAGTAACGGGGGGGGGTCAAATATACGCTGTTGCCTTCCAGTGAAGGATGGTACTGTTGTGCCTATGTTTGCTCGACTTGGCGGATTTGATTAACTTAATTTGCTCGATGCAAAAGTCCCCCGAAGTTGTCATAAAATTTATCTGTCACAATTTTTTTTTTCAATTTCGCACCGGTTTTGATTTCGTGTTTACTATTTATACAAAGTTATAAGAACTCAATTATGTTGCACGGTTAGCCTTGCATGGGTTTTCATAGCCTTTATAGGGTTCCATACCCGAAAGGTGCCAAACGGGACCCTATTACTAAGCCTCCGCTGTCCGTCTGTCTGTCTGTCTGTCCATCTGTCACCAGGCTGTATGTCATGGTAGCTAGGCAGCTGAAATTTTCACAGATGATGTATATCTGTTGCCGCTATAACAACAAATACTAAAAAACAGATTATGATAAATATTAAAGGGGGCTCCCATACAAAAGACATGATTTTTTGCCGATTTTGTGAATAGTCACCAGGCTCATGAACCGTAGCTGGATAGTTGAAATTTTTACATATGATGTATTTCTGTTGCTGCTATAACAAAAAATACTAAAAAAACAGATTATTACAAATAATAAAGGGGGCTCCCATACAACAAACATGTTTTTTTGCCGTTATTATAGATAATGGTACGGAACCATTGGTGCGCGAGTCCGACTCGCACTTGGCCGGGTTTTTTATTTTTATGTCTGTGCTCTACAAGTAAGTTTAAGATGAAATTCTTAGTATAAGTATAAGTTTGAGCAAATAATTTAATTTTGCAATGCAACATCATTCTCCATTAAATAAAATATTTTTATGACAAGCATTGTGCCTTCTCTCCTTACCTAATCCGCCATTTCCTTTTCCATCCACGTTGTTTCTTTGTTGTGAAAAATGTTATTTAATTTCGGGCAATTATTACATGCGCTTTACGAAATTACTCCAAGGGATAGCATCCCGAGAACGTTTTATTTGTGTGAGTTGCTTCTTTTTGCACAATGAATGCTTTATGCCGAAAAATGGGATTTCCCGCTGTTACCGTAATCTGCTTTTTATTACAGAGTATTGCAATGTTGGGTGTCTTGTGTGTGTCTTATTATGCAGTAGTCACAGTAAAATATGAACCGCTTTCAGGTCGTTACGGCGTTATAGTAGTTTATCATAACAGAATGAGCTTCACGGATGAAGAAGAGGAATGTTTAAACTCTTCTAACGGTGTATTGTATCTCCGCACCATGTAAGTAAATTGATTGACTCTTTACGCAGCAAATCTAAATCGACCTTTAATAATTAAGCCATATTTATGAGGGCCCTCATAAAACTAGCTAAATTTTTAAAGGTATATATGGTATACTTAAAAAAGAGTCAGTCAAATACAAGACTAGCAAGTTTCGAAATTTTAGTGCCCCAAAACTGGGTTGAAACACTCAAATTTCCGCATATGATACAAATCAACAAGAATGTGTTGGCCTCTTTTAAACCGACTTTATAAAAGGAGGAGGTTTGCAATACGTCAGTTTTTTTTATGTTTGCGCCTAGACGGATGGACCGATTTGGAAAATTATTTTTTTGTTTGAAAGGGTTTACCTTCCAATTGGTCCCATTGACATAAGGTCAGGATCTGATGATGTCATCCTGGAGAAATCGAGGGAACTCTTCAAATGTAGTGATTCTTGTGTTTTTCATAAAATCTCGTGCATTTACACATGGCAAGCATAATACATATTGTGATGCGGACGGAACTGATGATGAAGACCACACATGGCCACCAGAACTGCTCAATAGCGAAGTCGTTTTTTTTAAGTTTTACTTTTTGTTTCAATTATTGTCATTTTGGTAGTCTTATATGATGCAGTCATGCATTATCAGCTTCGGAGTTTCGACAATAATTTTCCTTAAGAACGTTTACCGCTTCTTATTTTTATGTTGAAGGAATGACATCTAAGAATCGAGCTGACGAGAGTTTAGTAACGTCAGCATCGCCAGGTGCAAAATTCGTTGACACGCCACATGTCAAATTACGAGTATACTCTCTCCTAAGGCCACGTCTACTCATTTGAACATTTCACTTTATTACACGAGAACCGTGATTTATACCGACGCCACCGGTGCGTCTAACTGCTAAGGCCTGTCATTTCGCCTTCTCAAATTGAGATTGATTCCCAGAACGAAGGGCTGACGTGTTTCGTATTCTTTTTTCGTATATAAAACTACACGTCTTTGTTTCCTCCCTTGCAACATTGCAAAATTAGGCTAAAATTACTGTCGTTCTTTTTGCAAGTCTAACCTTTTGTTTGTGCACACGTTTCGGTTTGATTGATTACTAAAGCCTCCTTTCCATCATTCTTAACAGCGGACCCTCGCGGATACCACGGTTCACTTTTGTTACGCAGAGAAAAATCATGTTTACTTAAATTTCCTTTCGCAATCATTTGTAGACTGCGCGTATCTCTGCAATTGATATGACTACGTTGTATTACAGATTGTCTAGTATAAGTTGGCGTTCCTGTGGCGGGGCCTCCTACAAGCTACCAAGCTTTGAGAACTGTCATCACAACTAGCAAAATTAGTACTTTTTTTGCCACACGCCAACTTACACTAGACAGTCTTTACTTATGTACCTAATTTTGCCCACACCGAAACGGTTTATTTGGTAGGAATAATTTTATTTCATGGTCGGTCACTTGTAATGATAAATTAGGTAGGTACCGTAATTTGGTAATGATTTTAGATAGCAATGAATGTAATTCTACGTAATTTTCAAAATGAAAATCTGCTAATACATAATAATTATAAAATGTTTAGTGCTTGATCTGCATTGATGCTACATGGCACTATTGTGCGTCACTTTCTTGTTAGTTAAATCGCATTCTATTTAAGACGGGTGTCTTAGATTAAACTTACGCTTAAACTATTTATACTTTAATGGACGAAACCGAAATACAGACACATAAAAATGGAAAAGTCATGTACACAGGCAAGATTATGTCTAATATGAAATTTATTTTTAAAGTCATATTTACATCATCATTTGTTTTGTTTCAGAGGGGCTCTGACGAGCTTCTTTCGCAGAGTGGCGTCACTGTCATGGCGCCGGCCGCTCCGCACCACACGGACAACAACAACCAGGACTCTGCGGCGAAAAAGGTAAACCTCTTCTCGTGTTGCACAAGTATATCTTTTCACTGGCCTGGCAAAAAACACGGCCCAAGATGTATATTTTTAGGGTTTCGCACCCGAAGGGTGCCAAACGGGACCCTATTACTAAGCCTCCACGGCCCGTCTGTCACCTAGCTGTATCTCATGAAACGTGATAGCTAGACAGCTGAAATTTTTACAGATGATGTATTTCTGTTGTCGCTATAATAACAAATACTAAAAAACAGATAATAAAAAATATTAAAGGAAGCTCCCATTAAACAGACATGATTTTTTTGCCGATTTTATAGATTATGGTACGGAACCCTTCGTGCGCGAGTCCGACTCGCACTTGGCCGGTTTTTTATTTATGACTTGGTAATACAGTTCAAAACATAATGAAAAAAGTGGGTTTTAAAGACCGGCAGGCAAGTGCATATAAGCTATATAAACGGCTGATTGTCACTGACAAACTAAAATTACCTAGGTACTCCTATTTACATTATGTAAATACGCTTGTGGTCTTGAGAAGAGGATGTGCCGGTCGTTGCCCATCGACAAATGACGCTCGATCTTTTCAGACATCAAGCAGGACATTCTGCACAGCGAAAACGTCAAAAAAGTGTTAGCGCAGAGGATACTGGTCATAATTTTGATATTTAAATATTTTGTATGCTTACTTATATCGGAAGCTGTATACTGTACACCAGCTGCGCTGCAACTAAAATGCTCATAAAAAGGCTTTTCTTTATTATACCTTTGCTTAAGGTGATATAAAGTCTAGCCAGGGAAGATTGTCTTTAGTTTCAAAATACAGATAACAAATATCTAATGTTTTATTGTAATTAAAAATCCTATTGTCAGAATTTTATATTTTATGAAACAACGAAAGAACCCATAGAAAGTTGTCGCTACTCTTTGTCTTTGACAGTGAAAACCGCGTGCTATTGTGTACGTTTAATTATTTTCACGGACGAACATCTCAATTCAAAGCGAATATCTTAAATCGCATTAGCCTTGTTCCCTTACCGTGTTGTGTAATTAAGCGAAAAACGATAAATCCACGGAATCGCGAAACCGAAATAAGTATTAAAATAAAAGGGCTTCCTAAAAAGCCAACGTGCCATAAAGGTCTCTCCTGGGAGACTTCTCGGGGCAAATTTTTATTAATCTCTCCCCGACTTAGCGATACGGAATGGGGATTTTGCCTATCGGAAGATGATATTTGTCCGCAAATTAATTTTGAAATATCTTCGTTCATTTGATTAAATCCATTGAAGCACTCTGGTGTAAACCACATATCCATTTTTGTTTTTTACAATTCTCAGAAATGTATTAAATTACAATTACTCACACCATTACATTTTGGTTATGTTTGTTTCAACATTTTAAAACAATTCCTAGACACGAAGGTAATAATAATATTCACATGTACTTACGACAATTTAGAATCTTCACCATCCCCTTACGCGATGGAAGAGGCACAGTTCAGTAGTAGTAGTTTATGAAACTATTTCATTATTATTATTATTTTGTATTTGAGTTAACAGTTCACGGGTCAGTGGTGTCCCGGTCCACGAGGGGGGGGGGGGGATAAAAAACAACATAATAGTAAAGGTAATATCCAGTTAACAATATCTCCTACATTTTCATTTCATTCATTTTCATTTATACTTTATTGCACAAAATAAACATAAAAAACACGTAACATTTACAGAAAGATATGTACAAAGGTGAGCTTATCTCTAAAAAGAGATTTCTTCCAGCAAACCTAGGGATGACAGGAAAAAAAAAGCAGATAAAGAGAGGGAAGTCAGTGCACAAATTACTAAAACTAATGACAAGTATGAATAAATATAGATTTCTACTTATAAAACAGAATAATACTAAATACTAAATAAATACACAATATGCAAATATATACACCTACATATATACAAAATTAACAAAAATACTAACATACATTTTCATTTCTGATCGCGGGTGATTTATTATATTTGCACCCGCACCCTGTTATTGAATACTAGAGTGGCGTAATGCGTCTGCAACCAGAGAACTGAGAACTGAGAACTGGATCTCTTTTATATTAAAGCTAATAAAATTTTCATTTCTTTACAGTTGGCGCACGATACTCATATCATACTTGTGACGTCTGTTTAGTACCGTATGAGTTCTTATAGCTGTACTAAAGCTAATACATACTCAAAGAAAATACTTATTTTCCTATATTTCTGGGCTGAACTGATAAAAAGTATTATCTTAAATGTTTTCCCATTATTTCAAGGAAAATTTATAATTTTTGATATGAGCAAAAATTTCATAAATTATCCATTTCTTTCAATCGATACCTTTATTTTAATAAATTCGACCGATTCGGACAATGTGATTTGTTGTTTTTCGCTTGTCATCTTAGCATGAGTGTTAAAGTTTTGGTAACAAGAATCTCAGCATACACTGTGCTCGAGCTGAGTTGTGGTTGTTGTGGTGGTTGTTAATTTAGTGATAATTCATTTGCAAACGTTTAACCCCTTCACTCTCAGAAGCCCACCGCTCGAAAGACCTAAAAATGGCGAACTATTGTTATATAAGATTTGTCGGCGAACCAGTTAATATCCGTGGTAAGGTACAGAAGTACATTACCATACAGAACTGGCAGCAAGTTCCAACGAAGCTTGGACAAAGACTGGTAAACGGACCCCAGTCTGCGAGTAAAAAATATTCCTTGAGAGGACAGTTAATTTTTAACATAAAAGCTGAGCAATAATAGAGAACTGTTTAATGTAAACGGACTGTGTTTTGGTTCTTTTTGGAGCCCGGACTCAGTTTACATAAATACGGGTGGCGGCGCGGCCGGCGCTTTACATGCACACTTTGTTCGGTACAATACAAACAGGACAGTTTTGTTTGCAGGGCCCGCTTCCCGCAAGTACTGTGGCCAACGCTAAATGGATTGCATCATTCATTTAAACTTGAATGCTATGTGTCACAGGTTTTTGTATGGAGATTTTGGACGGAACGCTTTGGGAACTTGGATTAGGAAATCGTACTTTCATATACGTACGTGATTAAGAGTGTTCTCGGCCAATTAGGGAAAATTTTACGTACAAGGTAGTCGTGAAATTATATAACGAATTAAATTTAAGTAAAATAAATGGGAAAAGGTGCGTTTACTTTTAGATCAATGGCATAATGTAGAGTAGCGTTCTTGTTGGAGAGTTAGTGTGAAACCATCAGACCACGAACCTATTTTGATTTGCAAAACGTATTGTATGAAATTAAATCCACATTTAATTACAGAACCATTGCACTGAGAAAAGAACCGAGTAAAATCAATCAAGTCGTATTGTCAAAAGCTATTTGTACAGGCAGTTCAGAGATGTTAAGAGTTTTTGGGTGTTCCCTTCCGTTTTTTTTTATCCGAATAGGTACAAGCCGTTCTTAACATTCATGCTAAAAGTCCATTCATATAAAGATAAATAAAGCGTGAAAATCAATCTGGATGGCAGTATCCGACAGTTTTCGCTCAAGTCATTTAGGTAGGTAGGCACATAAATTAAAAAGAAACCGAGCTTTTTAAAGCACGAAACATTTTCTAATTCTTTGCCTCGGGCATATTTTCCTCTGTCACCGGTCATTATGTCACGGCGATGCTTTTACTGGGGAGGAAAACCCCCAAAAGAAAAATACACCCATCAGAATATTTTCACTCAGACAGATGTAATTAACGAGTATATCTTCATTGCTTTTATGGCTGCACTTATTCTCGTATCATTCATAAATGTGGCAACCGAATGAAGCTACAGTTATTTAATTACGATAATGAACTGTGGTTTGCCGTTAATTAATGAGACTACTAATATTGGAGTGTACTATAACAAGTGATAGTGGAGCGGTTGCAACACAAAAGCGGATAACCGACTTCTCTTAATTTAAGTTTATATTACTATTTTATCTCGTAAAAGTAAATTGGACCAAAGAGTTGTATCTCTCTCCTTTGCGTTATGCTAGAGGGCTTTTAAAATTGCGCAGTAATCTTAATTTCAACTTAATCTAGTTAGGATCCCGACCTTATTCATAATTAAATAGGGGGCGTCCCCTCCAACGCTTATTAGTATGCCAATTTATAAAAGTGTTTTTCTTTGTTGTAAAGGAAAACGGTTATTTCTAATTTTTGGCGTCCTAACCAATTAATTTGCATCTAATGCTGATCTGATTTAATTCACTGTTATTTTTTTTATTTTTTTTAACTAGCCTATACTATGTCCCACTCCTGGGCAAAAGCCTCCGCACTCGGTGACCCACTCTGATTGAAACTTGTCCAGCGGGCTTATTCGCTAACTCAGTGATGATCAGTAAAAGTTAAGAAGTTATTGGTGTCGTTCAATTATCGTGTAAAACCAAGGATATCGAAATAAGTCGGCTAAAATTAGCCATATGATAAGGCTTTAGAATTAGATTTCTCAAAAGAACAACAATATTTCACTTACAGAGAAACATTAATCGATACATTAAAATAATTGTTGGTAGTGGTAAAAGTGAAACGAAAGTTTACACTCCTTGATAGCTCTTTATTGGACTGTGGTCGCAATAACACTACAAATTCGCTTACAAACTAGCTTATATTTATACTCGGAGCTAGCGTCGGTCCTTTGTTCTATCCGTGTTCGTCGCAGGGATCGCCTCTCCGTTCATGCGGTCCTTGTCGGCGCGCTGCGCCGTCTCGCTCGCACCTCCAGCCAGTCAGTCGGCCGGTGTTCGTTGCGCCGGTAGGAGCTCGCTGTCCGTAACAATAATGTTAGTAAATATTAGCCATATGATCAACACTGAGTTAGCGAATAAGCCCGCTGGTCGTCCCGCCATCTCCTTCTGGGCCTACCTCTGGGCCGGTGTCCATCTGTAGGTGCCCATTCGGTGGCTATCACTGATAATAGGTAAATAATTAACTGTCTGTAGATTCTTAAGTTCCAGACATCCACAAATCAAAATAAGATAATGAATATTCCTATCTGTGTTTTTGTATCACTTACCGATCGTCTATTTTGCTAACGAAGCACAAGATCGACGTCCGGCATGGCCGAGTGAAAAACATAAGTAAACCCTCGTCTGACACCCAGTCTTTAATGTCAAAATAAAGTAATTAATTATGTTACTCTTTTTCCCTCACGTCAGAGGCTCAGTACACACTCTTCTCTTTAGATCAATCAAATCAGAGGTAACGACAATAGAAGGCCCACCCTTGTGAGTTTAGTGCCACTTGCTTTTTACGGTTATGCGTTACTAGCTTTACGCGAGCCACTTTCTTTTCCTTTTTCTGGTACAACTATGTTAGTATCATGATAAAGTGTGTTTGAAGATGTGCTCTATGAATTTAGAAATAATAGAAGGTAGGTATTTCAACTATTACCTTTTTATTGACGACTTTTTATTATTAACATCTGGTTTATGTTTAACAATAATTGAAACAAAAAGTAAACTTTAGAAAAAACCGACTTCCACAAACCCTATTTCATTAGATTGAGTTCAATACAAACTGTAACCCCTTATCCCCCCCTTGGGGAATTAATTTTGTCAAATCCCATATCAGTGCTACCCCACGCTACTAAGGAACCCCTGTACAAAGTTTCATGGCTCTAGGTCCACCGGTTTAGGCTATGCGTTGCCTGCCCGTCAGCCACGCATTGTATTTGTACCTAGTATTGAGCAGATCTGGTGGCCATATGTGGTCTTCATCAGCAGTTCCGCATCACAATATTATGCTTACCATGTGCATTTGCACGAGTTATTATGAAAAACACAAAAATCACTATAGGTCTGCCTATAATATTTGAAGAGTTCCCTCGATTTCTCAAGGATCCCATCATCAGATCCTGACCTGGTGTCAATGGGACCAATGGGAAGATAAACCCTTTCAAACAAAAAAATAATTTTCCAAATCGGTCCATCCGTTTAGGCGCTATCGGGGTGTAGACATAAAAAAAAAAAACATACGGACGAATTGTAAACCTCCTCCTTTGGGAAGTCGGTTAAAAATAATTAGATTTTTGGTTTTATTTTACGTCTCTAATAAAATTATTCGTTATTCGTAATTTCTCCACAAAACAGACATACAGAAAATACAATGTAAGAAAAACAATTTACAAAGGCGAGCTCATCTATAACAAGATATTTCTTCCAGCAAACCCTACGGGTTAATTACATATTTGATTCAGTGATTATCAAATAGGATCATATTAATCCTAAATCATTTAATGGTTCGAATTATGTTTATTGAAATAACTAAGAATCTATCTAACTAAATACATATTCATAGCACTTAGTTGCCGTGCATATACTATACATTATATCTGGCTTACGTTATTTTATGTTCCCATGACGTACATCAATCAGCTAAATGTCACGCGTATATGTATAGGATATACGATAGTAAAAAGTTATTTAACACGCACGCAAACAATATGTCAATACATCTCAATAAAAACAAAACATATTTCAGTCTTATTCGATACAGTGCCCGGAAAATTCGGCAATCAATCAAATGATGTCATAAAGATATTCATTGCCAGGGCACTTCCTGTTTTACGGCTAGTTTTAGGGGTAGTAAAACGATTTGGCTATCTTATTTTACGATGTTCCACAACCAACCACACAGCGAATGACCCTGTTCAAAGAAAAAGTTACGAAATATGTGATTTGGAGCAGGCATATGTATTTTTCATTCATTTCGTTTTGCCTTAATGACTTCCCTTTTCCACACACTGAAATCATCATCACGGTTTAATTAACAGATAAACTAAGTAATTAATAGGGTCCCGTTTGGCACTCTTCGGGTACGGAACCCTAAAAAGAGTTAAAAAATAATAATTTTTAATTGGTGAGTGTGATTAAAATTTCGTTCGTACTTTTGAGTTCATTTGAAGTCGACTTAATTTTTTTTTATTATTTTTTATTTCGTAATTTTTAGTTCTAAAGAAAAACTATAATAACATAAGGCTTGATGGGCGCTGTCAGAGTCTTTAATTAAGTACTTCTTCACTGCAAATGGATCAAACTCCGCCCATTTTTCAAGATTTCTACCTTTTCAGTAATTAAAACTGCTGAACCGATTTTGACAAAACTTTTTTTAAGAATGATCACAGGAAATTCCTCTACGATTTAGAGAAACCTGCATTAAAATCCGCCCACCCGTTTGTCCGCTATTCTCAAGTACATAAATTTTGAACGGCAGAACGGATTTTGATGAAACTTACACTCTACCCTAAGTTGGAGTAAATGTAAGCCAATAAAAAAGAATGGTCAAAATCCGATCCATGGTTACGGAGAAACACGAAGACAAACATACATACATACTAAATACATACATACATACATAAATACATACATACCCATGAAATTTTGTAAACTCGTTTGGTAGCCCTCAAAGACTGACATGTGTGAAAATTTTGCATTTCTGATAATAATACATACATACGCATAGAATTGAGAACCTCTCCTTTTTTGAAGTCGGTTAAAAATGTAAAGGCCCTGTTTTATCTTATCCAGGATTAGCGTTATCATAGCTTACTCACAGACAGCGCACAGGCTAAACTGGAGGACCTGAAGTCATGAAACTTTGTAGCACTGAAAGTTATTTGGCGAAAATTAATACGTATTGTTATTAGCGGTGGAATCAATTATAATTGCCACTTGTGAAAATATTTGTCGTGAAAAAATTACGATAAAAGTTACCTCCATTTATGTACGCGAAGGTACGAGTAGGCAATAAAGTGAGGAAGTGACTGGCGATAGCGAGGAACTCCGCCTTTATTAAAACTTTTTCTTCTGCCTTCATAAAATACTTGCTAATGATAAAGAAATTTTATCTTTGAATAGCTTGTTTTGCTCTTATACTGTTGTAGTATTATGATATCCCTTCAACAATAGTTCAATATGTCTAATTTCTTTACTCACAACAGGTAATGATGATCTACCAAGAAATGCGTTTATGTAATCCTGAACTTTTCTAGATTATTGGCTTTCTCCAAAATTTAATCAGCTGCTAAGCGCAGGCTAAGTATTTATATAGAATTAGCGAAAAAAATTACACATCGTCTTGCTCCTCGCTGATTTCACTGCTAATTACGATTATCCTCCATTTAAGCCAATTCTAGTATAATCGGCCAAGTTTGGGCGACTAAACTACATTTAGTGGCTGTCAAAATTCCATAATAGTTGCCATAGTTACCAACAGACTTGACGTTTGCTGACAACTCGCATGACAAGGACAAACAAACAACAACAATGAAAGAAAAAGAGAAAGAAAATAACAAACATGCTTTCTCGCTTTGTTTTGTATCTTTTGTCTCTGTCTCACTCACTCACTCAAATCACAGAGTAGACCGGAAGTCACGCGAATCATTCATTCTTCTGGCTAATTAGAATAAAAAAGAAGTGGTGCAAGAGAAAGGCTTAATACGATTAAGCTAATTGTGATAAGGGAGTTAATTGAAATTAGTAAAACACGATATTATCACAATTAAGCGGATTTTATAGCATTATTTTCTTTAATTCTTTTAAAACAAGGATATTCTCCGCGCGACTACCGCGAAACACACAAATAAACACATGTGCTGGATAGAAGAGCCGGGAGCTGATTGCGAAGACTTTAGTATGTCCTGAAAAATCATAGTTGGATATCACCAAGTCCTTATCAATAACATTGTAGAGCTCGTCTAAGCTGAAATGACGCGCCCCTCTCCTTGGTTTTGTATGACAAGTAAATACCAAACCAAGGAGTGGGGCGCGTCATTTCAGCTTAGATGAGCTCTACTATGAGTAGGTATCTATCTATCTGAAAATATAACTTTTCTGACCACTAGAACTAATAGCGAAGTGTGATAGTTCGGTTATTATAGCAATTAAATTGCAAACAGTATCCGATGAAGAGTTCTATTGAAAGAGTTGCAACTTAGTACCCGCAATCAAAGTTTTCATAACAATATTGATAGAGTGGCCAATTAAAAGTTTCTGCGATTGCCGGATCGCTGGATGCAAAAATACCATAAAACGTTAACAGCTAGTTGATAGTAATTTTGCTGTGAAGTGACCGGAGAAGCTTCAAGTTCGCAGTATAGCATCTTATTTCCTCTTAAACAATTACCGATAACAAGGAGGCAGTTAAGGGAACTGTCTGGGAATATTTTCTGTCACATAAATAAAGATTTGTCCTAACGCAGTATCGCAGATAATAATTATAATATTTTAACCTAAAAATATTCATTAAATAAATAAAAACGGTGACTACATATTAATGAACAAATATTGCTAATATATATACAATATAATAAATTTATCACTTTATTTCTATTGAGATCAATTTCATTATCGAGTTTTGCATTTATGTGACAGACCTACTTTATTACCTACTTTGTTTATTTTTTCGGAGAACAGGCAGATGAACAAACATGAATTATATTATTATATATTATAAAGATGATAATACTCATAACTTAGTGGCCACTTAAGAAATATTAACCGAGTTCATAAATTGTTTTCGTCCATTAACGCTCTCTTTCTTAACGTTCACAGGCAGGGTCTGTTTCACTTTACTTTAACATATGATGACAGACATGACAATATCACAACAACTTGTAATCACCGTGTTCGTTCAGTTGTACCGATCAATAGGGCATTAGCTATAGGCCGTCGAGACACCTCGTGCTCGGAGGCAGCCAACCGCGAAAGAATCTTTCAATAAACACGTCCGGTGTGATCACCAGGAAAATTGACCGATTCCGGAAAATCTTCGCAAGAAAAGTCACACATTATCTGCCTCTCTTCGATACCGTTGACCGAGCCGAAATTTAATATTTATGGAGGAAATGTGAGACGGTGCGGATGATTTAAGTGTCTGTAGAAATAGTTCTTCACGGATTTTCTAGCCTTGCGAAAGTGTTGTCCTTTGGGGTAGATATTTTTAGATATGTTTTACGTGCCAGTTGTTTCTTTTTTTCAAACGGTAGGCACACATTGAAAATATCGAAATTATACCCCGCGGTGGGAGCGAGAACGCCCCGATTTATTTATCCTTCGCGAGACAGTCTGCAAAAATATTTTTTTATTTGTTTGCTTATGGAGACTGGTCCCTTTGATGCTTGTTGTCACAGGAATCGATTTGTATCTAAGCATTCCTTTAGATTCTGTCTTTTCTTTATAATCTCAAGATAAATATGATTTTCTTGCAACAAAAAGAATCTTCCGGTTACAAAAACCGACCTAACAAATTTACAACAAAAATATCAGACAAGTATACATATTAAATTGCCATTATCATTGGCTTATTCACTATAGTTGTATCAACAAAGCTGACTGCAAAACAATTTTCCGTACAAAACCGATCGATTTGTCGAGCTAAAGATTACCAGACCACAATGGAAAAGTTTGCAAAGTGCTTCGACTTTTCGCCAGTAGTTTCGCGAGTTCGCGGGGCAGCTGCTCTGAACTTTGACGCGGCCTACTAATAGGGGGCTAAAGGGATCTGAATGATTCAGCGAATCAGCTGAGCTGTCAACCAATCGACGTTATTATAAGATAGAAAATTGTTCATATTTGTGCCTCTAGTCAGAAGTTTCGAGTGATATGTGTCTTGCCAGTAGAGTGGATTACTTTATTTTTCAGATGAAGCATCTGAGTTCAATAACAATTTAAAATGCATTTTCTCATAATCCAGTTGACAGAAAATTCGACTCATCGATCACGGGTTAATTTCACGATTTTTGTGTCACACGAATGAGATTAATTCACACGAATGGAATGACGCGTCATTCGTCACGGTGTTACGGTGTTATAGCATTGCAAGCATTTCGAATCTGCTGCGAACGTTGTTACGGCATGCTGCAAATAGCGGAATCGTTTTATGTCACACGAATGACGCGACCTGAAATCGACCCTCACGTGAAAAAAAATTTTGAAGATCCGTGGGCCTAACATTTCGTACATAGTCGTATGGCGTACCAAATAAAACATTTATACAAACCACATTTTCTATAAATTTTACTAAAATAACCGCGTCATCCTTAAGAAATCCATTGTCGATACTAAAAACCCTCAGCCTGTTCTTTCTACAGAATATTATTCACTCTGGTATCAACATGGCGACTGTATACCGTGTCGGTGGCGCAGAAATCGGGCAGTCGCAATCAAAAGCCTCTCGCGGGAACAATAGCACCCACATTGGGGGCTGGGCCGATAAGCCTCGACAATTATACTACATCGACTTTTCAATTATCCCACCCCGTCCACCGAACAATGCCAGGCTTATTTGTGTTAGAGCAGGCATTTGTACTCCTTTTGGAGAGGTGTGTACGCTTGAATTACGGAGCGCCTTTATTGAGCGGGACCTTGTTGCTGTATTACATAAAGTTAACGGTCTGTCTACATGTACAGTGGGAAACAGAAGCTGGGTCTAGTTGGTTACCAATTTACTATGTCGTATCATAATCAGAATCATAATCAATTTCTGTAGATATTTACAAATATACATAGAACACGTTAGAATAAAATAGAATATAATCCATTTATTTACTGCTACTATACACAACACAAGTTTATGGCCATACAGGCCCTAGTATAAAGTACACAGAGAATATAAAATACTAAATAAAAAATATGGTTGTAGTACATGGGAAAAATTAGACAAAAATGACCAAATTCCTCATGTGGTGTGTACCGCAACATCGAATGGGTTCCGACTCAGCATGTGCTACAGGACTTGCAACAGGACTTGCAACGCTGATATTCTGTCGGTACCTAAACATCGTACGTGGGAATCGTACATGGGTGGGCGTTAAATAACCTACTTTATTAAATAATATGTAAATAGAGAAATAAATTAATAAATAAACAAATACTTGTGTGCTTTGTGTAAATATAAAGTACATAAAATACGAAAACAAAAATTAAAAGTGTCATCCGACTTAAGGCGACAGGGTGACATTATAAAACCAACTACACGACTAACGCGAGAACGCTCATCGGGACTGAGTCAAACATTTGATTTTTGGAGTTTTAAAAAATGCCAAAAGGGTAAAGAAATTCTTCTTATCACACACTAGAATCTGAACACTATTTCTTTTTTTCAGGTCAAACTAGAACAGAACGTCGGCAAACCATCCCGCGTCATCCACATACGAAACATACCCAATGAAACGACAGAGGCTGAGATCATACAATTGGGCCTGCCATTCGGACGGGTTACAAACGTACTCGTTCTCAAAGGGAAAAATCAGGTAAGAGTTTCATTTTGCATGTATTCATTCTACTTCTGGAAACTCCCTTAACAATGGATCTAGCGATAAGCATTCAGTTTTATTTTATTATGGAATGGTTGTCAGCAATGTTTGGTTGACACCAAGGAGCACCTAATAGCTAGCTTGGATGTTTAGTATAGCCTGCGATTTGGGAGGCAACACGCACTATTAACATGGTGTGTTTGAAAATGGAATCTGTGGGCACCACCGCGCAAGAGCTGTCGGATTTGAGGTTGTCAGTTTAGTGCCCTAGTTCCTTTAGTTTAGTGGTTTTGACACCTCCCAAATAGCCCTCATAGTCTAGTAATAATCCGCTCTCAACTCTGAGAGCTATCACAATTTGATATAGGGGGGTACCGTCATCGTGACATATTATAGCTGATGAGACAATTATTCTTAGTTTCAGGCCTCAGGATTACCAGTAGTGGCAATATCATCCGTAAGAAAATAAGGGCGACTTACATACAATACATAAATTTGGTCCGATAACGGTGCAACAACCACAAGTGTTGTTTAATCATAACACCACCACAAACTTTTGTTGAATTTGTCAATGTCAACATAACAGCTTTTTTATACAATGTAGGTAGAGAGCACCTTATCTAGTGACATTTAACTAGCTGAACATATTTTGGGGATTGAAAATGCCCATAATTATGAATAACTTCCCCAAGGAAACTTACGATAAAATGTTTCTTGGGAAAGTTGTTCATAATGTAGTATCATTCCCCGAAATAAGTATAGTCAGATATTAAATATTACCTTGTAGAAATAACTCCATTGAACTTCAGACATATCATTTGAGACAATATATTGATATTGTCTCATGATTAGAATTCTAATAATAGGAATAAAGCAAAAAGTCCGTGTAGGACAGCTGTGCTGTGTCCAACTTTATAGGCCTCCAGCTTCAACAAGCAATTCTCGTTTTGCATGAATCTCGCCCAGTCTTGGCTCCATTAGGCTGATTTGAAAAAAGAACCAGCTCGGCATGTAAGTGGGCATCTCTAGGCGGAATGAAAGGCACAGGAAGCACAACAAGTGGGCGGGCGATAAGCGAGGCGTCCGCAAATAGGCCACGCAACTATTGTGCTGGCGACCTCCCCTCTTGTATCAGCTCTACAGTTACTGCTTCATGTTGCATAAAATACTCGCGGTTACGCAAACGTGGCTCAGTAAAGTCTTCCGATCTTGTTGATTGGAAGACTTGATATTACTGATACTTCGCTGTCTGTCCGTGTCACCAGGCTGTATCTCACGAACCGTGGTAGCTAGACAGTTGAAATTTTCACAAATTATGTATTTCTGTTGCCGCTATAACAGCAAATACTAAAAAACAAAAGAAATTCAATATTGAGGGGGACTCCCATACAACAAACGTGATTTTTTTTCTAAGTTTCGCTCGATATTGATAATGGTAGCAAGTAGACGCTTAAAATGTTCACAATATATTGAGTATATTATTTAATTATAAAATAAATAATTAAATAAATATTTAAGGGGGGCTCAAACAAAAGTTTTTTTTATATATAATGGTACAGAATCCTTCGTGCGCGAGTCTGACTCGCACTTGGCCGGTTATTTTGTTCTATGTTGCTGCTTAATTTATGCAATGTTATAATTCATAACTTCTTTACTTTAATGCAAACATATCTACAACATATAAGTCCTTGATAAACTCGTTTGAATGACGCTTTTGTGATATGTATCTTGCAGTAATTAGCAGTTCTACATCTCAAAAGGTATAAAGCTGCTGTCCTGAATCTGAAAAGACCCAGGAAGTACTTGTAATACATCGCAGAACCCTCCAAGATACGTCTTATACTCGATTTAAAATGATTTAATGTAGGTTACCCTATAACATAGCAATATAATTGAATTCCATCATCGGTTTTACAGAAGCGTCGCACGGCTCAGCGAATTGACCCCAAATGAAGATTGCATCTACAATCATATTTAGCGGAAATTAAGGGATCTCTACGGAGAAAATAAATTTCAATTTGACTTGAGAAGGGTCCCGATGAATGAAATTCAACGTAACCTTCTCTTATCATTATTATCTGCCAAAACCTTCCATAAGATTGGTGCCTTCGTGTTGTTTATATTTTATCTCTGTATCGCTTGGCATGACACATGTTTGAAGGTAAAAATTAACAATAAAATTATAAAGTAAATTTAGATGACTATAACAAAGTGAAGCGGAAAATTCAACATAGTCCAAGTTGCTCATAGTTCAAGTTGCTCGCCGCACGTGCAATGCGAAGTTTATGGGCCACGTTGACAAATTAAAAATGAGTTAGTTTACAGCCGAGAAATAAAATAATAATAAAACGAAAAACCTATTACGAGAGGGCAAGGCAGGCGGAAGACCGCCGCGACAATGTTATCCCGTCTAATAAATAGCCCGTATGACATCCCTCCCGCCGTATATAACGCGCCGTGAAGGAAAACAATCTCTTTTCTACCACGAGAAACAAGTCGAATCCCTTTTTACGAACTATGAGTCTCTCAGCTTACATTTTTGTTTGTTATGAATTCCACTTCGCTCACCTGCCCGTGGGCTCTGAAAGTTGCTTGTCTTTTGTTTAGATCTCATTAAGGAATGTAATAATTCTGGAAAAATTGTGCCTTGAATCTAGGTAAAAGAATTTACAAAATTGGTAATGCCCAGTTTGTACATCCGAATGTCAAAAAGTCGGCCACGTAATAAACTGAGGGTCAAGCTCTATTTTCAAAAGGATTCACCTCCACTGGTTACGTCCTTACTCCTTTGGAGATTCCAGGCCGGGTTAAATTTTTTGCCGTTGGAAATGCCTCCATGTTTCCCATATCACTTGAAACTAATCAATGTAGAGCACTCGACATGCAGCGAGCTCGTTTGAATACTTCACAGGACCATGAGTGGATGATCAAAAGTATCGTGCCCGGAGTGTGCCGGTCGGGGTCTGATGTCAAAGGCGCCGTCATTGAGGATTAACCAAACACTGAAGGTGGTTCGATTAATTTTGAAATTGCCGTTGACACTGCCGGTGCCGAATCAAAATGTCGGCGTCAAGCGTGTGGAAAACCTAGAAGTAAAAACCGACGTGTCAAACACATATCCATTTATTTTATGCCGTTAGTTTGGGTATTTTCATTCAGAGCTTTTAGCTTCTTCATGCATATCAAAATACGTAGTATTAATGAAGTCCTGGAATAGGTTATTTCTATTAACTATACTTAATTACTAGCTGTTGGGGTGCTTTGGGTTTACCGATACCAACCGCTGCTCTCACCCGGACCATAGACCGTAACTTAGAGGTACCAACGGAACCCTATTACTGAGGTTTCGTGTGTCTGTATTAGAGCAGTGCCCCTTGAACCGCAATACAAGTTTAAAAATAAACGTAAAAATAGCGTAGCATTCAGACGTAACTAATAAAATTAGCGTTTGACCTAAAAAATACAGGTTGTGTGTGTACACATCAAAAATAAGAGGGTCAAGTATAAACAGGCATCCGTTAATTTTTGCGTTATCGAGCTATCGATGTTTTTCGTTAAATACTACATAATTGTACGGAACCCTTCGTGTGCGAGCCTGACTCGTACCTAGCTTGTTTTTTTTTCCTGAATGAACCAACCGAAATTTCAAGCCCAGTCCGCATATATTTTCTATTCAGTTTGTGGTCAAGCGGGTTCATTTACCAGATGTATTTTGCACTTTGGTCAGCCGTGTTCAAACGCCACAGCCAGAATCTGCGGTTGCGGTGGCGACGAGAGCTGGATACACTCGCGTACGAATGCTAATGTGCATCTGAAATAATTACTGTGTATCTAATGCGAAATATTAACGTCATCTATAAACAAATTTACATTCACCTCGGTCAATAGCCAGACCAATTCAATCACGTAGTTTGAGGCCTCCGTGTCACCTGAATAAGCACTAGGAATGCAAACATTGTTGAGCGCCTCAAACGCACCACACTGCGCAGTGGTTGCCACTTGGATGTTAATTGGGTGACCTGACCCTGTGTCAACCGAATATATCGATAAACTGTGTTGATAGGATTACTTATTGGCAGGAGTTAAGGAGTCTGGTAGTGTCAAATTAGCAACTCGATTTTTGGTGGTTGTGGACACAATTTTCAAATAAGCTAGCACTGCAAAACGTGGCGGTTACCTTCATCGTTGCGAAAAAAGTGTGTTATTTATTAATTAAACAAAAACCACTGATACAAGATATATCGATTACCAATTTTAAGACGCAAGAACCATACCAATATTCCTTGTAGATCTCCTGTAATTACTTTTTTCCTTTCCTTTCTCAGCATTCCTAACTCAGCAGCAATGCCGCGTCAGCACAGTTCGGACTGCCTTGAGTCTGACAGCCGCATTTCAATTGACAATGAATTCGTTGTTAGAAAGAAAAAAGAAAGATATGGTGTTTATCACACAGCAAACCATGTATGGCTAGGTAGTGCCGCGGTGTGTCTTTTCCCTCTGCTGTGCAAAAGGCCCTAACTCAGCATTGTGCTGAGGGCGGGGGCCCTCAGCGCTGGTTTTCAGTTAGTGCCAGTATATAGTGACTTGTTGGATTATGTGTTTACAAAACTGCCCTAGGTAAAGCGGCAAGGTCCCAAAGCTGTAGTAACTCATGCTGCGTTTTCTTCTGCAGGCATTCCTCGAAATGGCAGAAGAGATATCAGCAGTTGCGATGGTGGCCTACTTCGGTGGTTGTGTCGCGCAGCTGCGCGGGCGCGCCGTCTACGTGCAGTTCTCCAACCACAAGGAGCTGAAGACCGACCAGACACACAGCAACGCAGTGAGTATCCCTCCCATACCAGGGGATTACGGACAAGTCGTAAGAGTTTCCGAGAAATCATCAGCATGATGATGTTTTGAATTTGGAATCGACTATGACTTCCAAACGCGCTTTAATCGGTTTGCTCACGTTCGTGCGCACACGCGGGCCAAACTTTAACTAACAATAGCAACAATAGACGTGCGTGCAGAAGCACACCGATCGAACGACCGAACAATGGCGAACTATAGTTATATAAGATGTGTCGGTGAACCAGTTAACATTAAAATGATAAAATTATATTAAAATTAGGTCATACAAAATTCGATTCAAATTAGATGAAATTAAATTAAATCAAATCAATCCAAATACCCTAAAGGAACCCTAAAATTAAGTTTTTCATACAAACTTTGCACCCCAGGGGTTAGGGGATTAAAGTTGTGGGTTTTGGAGTTTTGATGGGATATGGGTGCAAACATGTGCTTGTATACCAAATTTTAGATTTTTAGGACTTCGGTTAGTACCATACAGGTTTTGATGACATGCGAATCGGTCATATTATTGAGCACAACTTTTTCAAAATAAGTCCTAATTTGAATTGTCACACAGCATATTTAGGATTTTTTATTTTATTTTCTCATTGGGGCCCCCCAAAAGAGGCCCCCATATTCCAAATTTATATATTTACATTGCACTTGTGTCTTTGGGTCACAGATATTGATATTTGTACCAATTTTCAACTTCATCGGTCCAATATGTTCTGATATGAGTAAATTGCCTGTGACACACGGACGGACGGACGGACAGACGCACGAGTGATCCTGTAAGGGTTTCTCCTTCTGAGATACGATACCCTAAAAAGTTACCGGTTAAGAGCTTATTACATTACGCAGTCGGCAGGGCCCTGTCTGACTCACTGTATCTTTCTAGTCGTTCCATCATGAGTGAGACGTTTATACAAATCGTGCCCTGCCGACAGCGTAATGTAATAAGCTCATTAGCCGGCATCGACTACCCGGCAACCGCTGTGTGTGAAAAGGCACTTATAAGTTTAACGTGTGAGTCACTCTGTATGTGTGTCTGTGTGTCTGTCTCTCAGCACGTGGAGCGTAAACGGGTGAACCGATTTGAATGTTGTTTTTTTTATTCGAAAGTAGATTTCTTGGAGCTAGTTCTTATGGTACCATTGAGCTGGTCTTATGATGGAGTTCAAAGGTGGGAGCTGGAACCCTGGTATGTTTACCTGTAAACCCATCCAGTTAAGGCCCATTAGATTCGTTGTGATGAGACCTGGTGATGAAACAGGAAGACTGGTTTTATGCGGGGGTGTTTTAATGCTAAAGTTTTTAGAGCTCAGCTTTTATTACCTGATTTTAACGTGGTGGTTCGACAACATCACTAACGAAAATTCACCGTTAGTCATTTGTAAATGTACAGATTTTATAAATATTTCCTAGACGAGAATACAATATTTTTTAAACGAACCGGAGAAACAGACAGACATAATCCGCAATCGCGAAATGCAATTTCACACTAATAACGTAATGAAAGTTCAATTAGCATATTAGGTAGTAAACCATTACAAGAGGATTATCGTACGCTTTCATATCGAGCACAAAATCCTTTCACGTCGGCGTACTAATTGGGAAATTTAACCCCCAAGCGGTGGCCTGCATTCGACCTGTTAATTTAATCTTTGTTAGGGTATCAAGGGCCCACAATTTAGATAACAGTATTCAATAAAGCTGAAGGGCGCGTTGGGGACCGCCGTTGTTCGTATTTGATTGAGTTCTGAAACTATGACTGCTCCGTCGTGATACAGTTTGGCATGGACGTCCGTATTAATACGAATTTATTGCCGGTGCGCCGTGTAACGCTTTGTTATTGAAGCGACCAATTTGATCTAAATGAGGTTGACGAACCGCCCTACATACGGCTCTTATTAATTTACTGCTAAAAATCCGGAAAACTATTTCCCGGCTACCCGAACCGAACACGCTTCATCATAATTAATTATTACTAACTGCTAACTTTTGTTTGAGCCATTAATTAACTATTAAAACAATGGAAATTCTCAATAGCGTTTTTTTTTCATAAGTTGATTAAATCATATTTTGTACAGGAAGTAATTAATTGCTGAGGCCATGGTTATAATAGTTTACATTAGCGCTACATAATTTTGGGCTTATGACGGCCTCTCAGCCGGGTTCATGGAGGCCTTTCAAACAGTAAAGAGGATCAATATTATTTTCAGTAACAGAACACCGTTCCGCGGGAAGATTAATTAGGATGCTAAATTTGTTTCGTTTATCTCCGAAACCTATTAAATCTCCGATAATTTGATGTCTGGCAGGAAGGTAGCTATACATTTATTATCATGGATCATATTGTGACGTGTCGTCGTCGGTAATGGAAGCCTACTTTTCGTTAATAAGTAATTATAGTGAACATAATAGATTTTTCACTTCTCATGCTCGTAAAGTTCGTCTTTATGTTGGGTATAGGCTGCATAAAATCAATTTTTATGCACTCGTGCATAAAGTAAAATCTTCGTCTAAATCTCAGACTCAACACAAAGGTCGTCAGGTAAACAGCCACACACACATCTTAGCTTACAACACCACTCAATTCGAGTCACCGGTCAAGTGAATGCGGTATTTTTAGCTATAACGTCCAGTTTCTGAGACGCTGATCAAAGGTTACGATTACCTAACAGAGCGATTAACTAATTTCAGCCAATCACGTTTCGCTAATTTTATTAACTATCGATTAGTAAATCGTAACCTTTGATCAGCGCTCGGGAAACCGGGGGTAAGGGACGCATGCTAACTACCACTGTCAATTGTTTTTCGCAAGATTGCGAAAAACAATTGACAGCGAATTGTTTAATTTCCTCACAATCGAAGTGGAAAGCAGAGGGTATAACTCGTACATAAAACCCATTTTAACCTCTACTTGACTATCCACCATCGCGGTAAATTGGTGCGTTTTATGCACTTGTTATACAATCTACT
Organism: Argyresthia albistria; assembly: GCA_963457715.1. Lineage (NCBI taxonomy): Eukaryota > Metazoa > Arthropoda > Insecta > Lepidoptera > Argyresthiidae > Argyresthia > Argyresthia albistria. Next base: position 5,935,672 of record OY735256.1, read on the forward strand.
CTAGCGTGTCTAGTTTTATACAATGCTAGATAAATTAATCATGTATGTCAACATAAAACGGTTCCTACGTGGTGGGAACACATCGTGAGGAACCCTTCGGTCTTCGTCTACGGCGATAGCCCCCTGTCACGCAAATCTAATGTTGAATAAAAGCAAGCAAAATTTAGCCCCTGCCACCTGAAAACGCGCCATCATAAATAGCTGTAGCCTCCCTATAGCTAAACTGGAATTTTTGCTTTTGCCAAAATACTCCGAACGAAACAAGCGCCATGTTATATTTTAAATATTATAATTACATCTAAGTCTGCCAAAACCATACAACTTAGAACAATGTGCAGAAATTGGAGATGCATTTGTTTATTTACACTCAGCCAGTATGAATTGCTGTTAGATCTAATTGTCAATAGTGATCGTAAACAGATTGTGTCAATATTGTGGCTAATCAATGGCACGGTTAAACTTAAACGCTAGCAATAGTTAAGCTAATCCATCATTTCAATTGTGAATTTACGAGTGGTTTGTAATGAAAGTCATAATAAACTATGGAATATAATAAAACGATCCACTTCAAAACTAACTGAGCGACTAAATTACTGACTGAGGGACAAGTCGCCCAGCGACTTGTGGCTCAGTCAGTAATTTAGTCGCTCAGTTAGTTTTTCGGTTAGGTTAGGTTAGACTTTTTTTGATGCTCGTTTAAATACTACCCATAAACTATGCCTATTTAATAATTGGCATTAAACATTGTTCTGGATAATGTATACTACAATACCTACGGTATAATACGGTACGTGATTAATCGGGTTGTATACAAGCGTCCTTGTAGCACTTATAAGACTATCAACTATAGTTGCAGACAACTTAAAATCGCAATAGCTATACGGCGTTTCGCGAATAAAAGATTTCCTTTGGAAGGATTGTGGTGGAGCCACCTGGATTTGTGATTCTGGAAAGAGGGGGAGGGGCAAAGTTTGTATGGACAAAAAATAAATTATTAGCCTATGAAGCTGTTATTTGGCAGGTATATAGGTAGTTTAAAGATTCAGGTCGTAAGTTCAGTGTGTTTTTTCAGAACTGCCTTCACGAGGGGCAAAAAAGGGGGGACGAAGTATGTATAAAATACAAAAAAAAACTTTACTTAGGAATCTGTGATTTGGCAAGTAGGTAGTTTAAAGATCCAGGACGTAAGTTTTTTTTTTACAAAGATTTGCCACTTGGCGTCATTTGGCATAAAAGAGCGCTTAAGTTTGTATAGCGTGTTAGGTATAATTTTCGTGTAAAAGCAATATAGACAACCTATTTTTAAGATTATTTGAAAGCCTTTAATTATTGTAAAAAAGTTAGTTCGTAAAATTTTTTTTTGCCCCTTGCGTGTTCTTTTACCTGCCAAATTACAGCTTCATAGGTTGAGTTTTTTTTTGCCCCTCGCGGAGGCAGAATCTGGAAAAAAAGTGAACTTACGTCCTAAATGTTTAAACTATCTACTTGCCAATGACATCAGAGGTCAAGTATATTTTTTGTCCAAACAAACCTTGCCCCTCCCCCTTTTTCCCCTGCATCACAAATCTAGGTGGCTCCACTTTTTAAATGCATCATTATGACCTACAGATCAATCCTGCCAAAGAAAATTTCTTGTTCACGAAATGCCGTATAATTTCCCCTAGAATAACAACTACTACAACGCCTATCAAATTTTTTTATTTAGAATGACGCCTAGGTTAATTATCTGCATCAAGCATAGGGCAAACTCATCGTCACACAGCACTTTAAACCATATCTGCCCAAATTGCGTAACACTAAATTCGCCAGCTTAAAATAATTTTCCTTTGTCATTTAAACCAATATCCTAGAGGGTATCACGGGGCGTCTCTCCTGTGTGTCCCGCAAATATTTATGTATTCGCTTAAATAATACAGATAGAATAGACGCAGACCTAAACATACACGGCTCTGGCGGTGCCGTGATTGCTTCCCTTGTATGAAGGACCTACACCCAAAGAGCGAGTGATGAACCTTTGGTCGGCACGGTAGCTGTTTCATTTTGCCGGTCATCAAAATGATACGGAACGAACATGTATTGGATGCTATCCGATAGATGTTCGGCACACGGTAACGTTTATAATAGACTTCATGTATCATCTGTGCATGCCTACTAAACATACCCTTAGCAACAGGCTCGTAATCATGAGCCGCTTTCAGCTCTGAGAGTAGTCTCAGCCATATAAATGTGATTACTTTACAGCCGTAGTGATTACTTTCTCTGTGGTCTCAGCTATGTCACAACGACGGTTTCGTTTTATAAAATCTGTCATATTTACGCCTTAGTCATATAGTATTGTCATACATGAAGCGGTCTATCCTAAACTTTTCCTTTCTATATAAAGAAAATACTTGTAGAGGCTGAGAGGATTTCAATTCACCCCGGTCCGTTAAATGGCAGACATCAGAATACGCCTTTGTATTTGCACACTATTAAAACTTATAATGAGGAGGGTTCACTTACTTTGGATCGAAAACTTTTTTATACCATTGTTAGAGTTCCCCCAGTTTTCTTACATAGGAATAATCACCCGAAAATCACACTAGTGAGAACTTACGAGTTTGTCAGGTTAGTAAATAAAATAAAAGTCATCTATTCTATAGAAATACCCGCTTCCACTTAAATCCTGTACCTTAATGCATTTAAAAATGTTGCCTTAGAGCTCGAGTCTCGACGTTTGATCAATCATGCGACGAAAAGGTTTTTGTGGGCATTGAATAGAACTCTCCATTTGAGAAGGAACTCATTTGTCGCGCGGCGCACCGCGGCCACGGCAGCCAACGTCGGCTAATATTCGAATAGCTCCAATGCAAATTTATAATATCGACAGATTTTTACAAAGATCTTTTAGGACCCCTCCGCACAGCGTTTTTTTCCCACGCGATTTTTTTCGCGCAATTCTGTAACTCGTTCAATACTAAGGGAGTAGCCTCATTGTAGAATTTTTTCCCGCAGTTTTCCACACACTTTTCAGCAATTTTTCAGGAAAAAATCGCTGTGCGGACGGGCCCTTACTGATATAGATGAGGAATTTTAAGATAGCTACGTTATGGTGCAATGGGAGCTTTCCGGTATGTGAATATAGAATTTTACAGAAATCGCGGATAAAACTAAACAATATTAGCTTCGAAAATAGTGCTGCACAATTGTAGGCGCTATAAAAAATAGACGGCGCACGTGAAAATAAAATGCGAAAAAAATGACACGGCGAGACCGTGAAAGGGAAAGAAGGGGCAAGTCAACGCGAATTTGTACCGGAGCCTTTGCCGTCGGCAACAGGCTTACTTTGACACGGTCAAAGCCTTATTTTTGTGTTTCACCTGCCCGCTTGTCAGCCTGTGTGTCACACAAAGCCATGCGAGGATGTAGGATCAAAGCCTGCTCCTCCCTGCCCTCGGTCCCACCCTCCTACGCCCAAAGAAACTCTAGGTCGGTATGTACTAAGATTTTTTTGCTCATGATAATCTCTTAATCCTTTCCTTTCGCCGTTCGATGCATTTGTTTTAAATGTTTTCTTTTTTAATATTTAAAAAAGATTTGAGGTGAAAACGGGACAGGTTAAGTGTGATCCTAAATCCGTTTCTTTGAAAAAAATATTTCTCTACGTATTGCGGTTCATGAAACGACTTGGCCGACGTACAGATGGACGGACGAACAGCAAAATCTTAATAACCCTAGAAATGCAATATCTTTCAAATTAAATGTTGTGTTTCAGATGAAATCCATTGCTTTTATCTACGACTGCCCAAGTTGTAAAATCTAGAGACATCATACTCAGTGAATAATAGAGAGCCAGGCCAAGGCACTAGTTTACAGCTCAATTTCACAGTTCATCACGCTGAATTGTTCACATGACACACCCCAGCAGCTATCAACCCCGCACAATCTCTCCAACAATGTAGAGAATGCTTCATTCAAACTACAATTATGTTTTATGTTTATATGTGCGATTTGTTAGCGGTATTCAATATTAGCTGGCGAGTGAAACTGTACGTCTGAATAGTTATTTTTCATGATCGCAAACTATGAATTCACGATCTTGCCATTAATTTGAAAACCACACAATCTATCATATTATGGTATTTCTGAAGAGGATTAAGATTAATCAGAAATACACAATAATAGATCCGCAGGTTAAACATGTTTAAATAAAACTCTAGTTTGAAGTAATTCGATTAATTCTTATCTAATAGTTCGTCACGTCTCACTATGACGACAAAGTCTTCGAAGGTGTGGTTGTTAGACGTTGGACGCACCTAAAATCAAAGTTATTGTGTCATCACAATTTCCAATTACTTAACAAGAAGCTTTCTCCTTGAGTTCCTTTCCAAAACGAGCTAAATAGGTAATTTTTGAGTGGAAACCACAATAGTACTTAGCTTATTAGATTTTTTTATCTTTCTCTCTTAAATTAGGAACTTATGTAACAGCGTACTGTGGCCGAGTAATATTCATTTAGAGACTTACCTGTTTATTGAAATGGGTCTTAACCTACGATGTGCGGTATTAATGAAAATAATCTATCAGCAATAAAATAGCATAAATATTTGATATAATTGTTAGACAAAATCTTGAAATAGTCGTACCTATCACAAACAATAGCAATACGTTTAAACATCGTGAAGTAACATTAGGGTTGCCAGTTAGCTAAAACATTACTGAAACATACTAATCAGACCTTCTCTTTCTTCCGTAGTCGGCTTCAGCGCAAGCGGCTCTTCAGGCAGCGCAGGCGATCTCTAACAGCGCGGGCGCAGCCCTAGTCGCCGGCGCGGGCGCGGCCATTCAGCCGGTCAACGGCGGCACAGAAATACAGGTTCAATATGATGCACGTATCGAAATCCTGAACTAACTTCACCTTACTTTATTCATTCGTATCATAATTGAACGAAGATTGTAATCTTGTTATAATTGTTCTCTCTGCCGACCTACCCGAATTATTGCGTAGCGTAGAACATAGAAATCAGACATCACGTCTTTTCCCATTTGCCAATCGCCTGACAGAAACAAAATTGCGCTTACGATTAGCTAGGTTATTTTTATATATTTATTAACAAGTAATAAAACTTAATCACTAACAAGGAGTGCCAAAAAACAATCGACGGTTCGTGTTTAGAAAAAAATATACAATGTTTTCACTAGCTGGAATCAAATCATTTCTGAATAGAACAACGATATTATACCTGCCTACACAGTAGCAAAACAATAGAGATACATCCCTACTCACTAATAAATGGTAATACCCCGAGACGGTCAAAACGGTTTACTGTAAATTTGAAGCAGATTACAGAGGCCACTTAAGTATCAGAGTATATGCCCCGTCTTCCAGCGACTTAAGAATCCTGTGCCTTTACACGTAGCTACTTAACAAGGAAATGTTAATAAACTTACAAGTGGATCGAGTCATCTTTTCTAAAAAAACCTCATTGTACAGCTATAATTTCTCCTAAACCGTAAAATATAGTGGTGACAATCCTAGATGAAAGTAACCTTATCTCTACAAGAGGAACATGGTGTTGGTGAAGTTAATTGATTTAATTATATTTCCATTGTTACAGGGTGGTCCAAACACAGTACTGCGGGTGATCATCGAACACATGCTGTATCCGATAGTCCTCGATGTCCTATACTCAATCTTCCAGAGGTACGGGAAGGTGCTCAAGATCGTCACATTCACCAAAAACAGTGAGTACATCTAATCAAACACTTTAAAATTACAACGTATTTCAACGAAACCCTACCTCACGAGTTATTATGCGAAGTACTTATGTGAGACGTTGACCTTTAATGTTATCTTCAGCTGCCAATATCTAAACTTTACTATAATTAATTTTATGTAAAGCCAAGATGCAAACAATGCAACAATGCGTTTAATTTTAAATATTACACGAGTTGCTAGTTAACCTACTCCTTTATGTTACCAGGTTTGACTTTAAAACACTTGCAATGCTAGGCTCAATTATGCTTTTCCCCCAAATTTATATCCGTAACTGGTTCGCCGACACATCTTAGATAACAATAATTGTTCGCCATTGTTCGGTCGTTCGAGTGGTGTGCTTCTGCGAGTGAAGGGGTGTAAAACTAACAGCATGTTTTATACGCAATAAAAAAACTTACCTTTTATTGTATTACGAAAAGCAATAGGTATCGATCACAGTGAAAATTATAGAGTACGCGTGTGTAGGCACAGTGTCATAAAAAATCTCGTTATTATTCCTAAATCCATTCAAAAGTTACCGTTCTGCACAGCTGCCCACGCTTGAAACACCTTAACGTGTACCTATACATACCCTGATGTCCGCTATAGGTACCCGAACAATACAGTTTGCAAACCAGCAACAATGGTTAGCTGACCAAATGTAATTAAGTAACCAGACGAGGAAATACAATTTTAATGCATGTCGACGTGTTATATGATAGATTTACTAAACAAAACAGAGGCCCGGAATCCAAGGGCGCAATCCGTTTAAAATTTAAACCGTACCCTCATGCATATCCTAAATAAATCCGGGAACACTGGGAGGTTCTACGTAGAGGTACATATTTGATAAGCTCCCCGGGATGGGCCGAGCGAGTGGCGGCGCTTAGAACCACGCTAATTATTGTGCTACAACTACCTTGCCTCGTGCGTTTCTTGATAAAGTTATCGTACGGTCAGTATTCTAAGCGGAAACCTGTACGCTTAGCATGCCACACTCGAGAAAGGCCCTTGTCTATGTACAAATGTCATCCTCTGTCGAGCCTGAGATGTCTCGACGTGTCGTGTGTATGGCAAGTAACGGGTGGGCCAAAAGAAGTCATCCGGTGTTGTTTGGCTCTCTTTTTTTTCTAAATGAAAAACTTCGATTCTGTTTTTTGATTATGTTTATTTGAACCCTTAGAATTTTATTGGTCAAGGCGAGAAGGTTATATCAGCCAAATGGGCGCCGTCACAACTGATTGCCATACGGGCTCGTTTTTTGGCATTTTTCATCACTTCGGCGAGAACTTCGGGCGACAGATTCTCGCACTCATGTCGAATGTTGTCCTTGAGGGCTTCCAGAGTCCGGGCTTGTTCACGTAAACACGGGACTTCAAAAAACCCTACAAAAAAAAGACTGGAACGCTTAAATCGGGCGATCTTGCGGGCCAGTGCAAATCGCCAAAACGAGAGATAAGGCGACCCGGGAACGCTGCCTTCAGAGCGATTATTGCGATTATTCCGCGTTCTTGGGGAGTGTATCGCTCCATGGCTTGTTCACTTGTATTCCGCATCTGTCTAGTCCACAAATGTCAAAACAGATTTGACATTGGCGGCCATTTGCAAAAATGAGAGCATCTTCCAATAGAGTGATTTCTTTTGGCCCACCTTGTACTTGTGACAAAGTGACAATGTTAAGCGTACTGGTCGTGCGTAGATCTTATCTGGGTTGCGCTGTTTAAAATGTAATTTGCTTGGTATTTAATATAGACTAACAGTTTAATTTGCTAAAAAATATTTTCTTTTTCGATGTATTTGTTAGGAGAGATTCTGGCCAATCCCGACCTTTAACGCAGACGTCACCGACAAAATATAATATCCTTGCAATGAACATATCAAAAGAACCCGAGTATCGACATTTGAACTACAATAAAATGATGCATCTCATAATTGGCAGTATTTTTATTGTTGAAATAGTAGATCCAATTATTTTCTGCAGAATACATGCTGCATTGAAAGAATAAAAATGCAAATACAGAGGTCTGTAAAATCATAAAAATGGTTGCATAGATCATGTCTGCCTCTAATTGCATCTCTCGAAGTTCTCGGAACGAATGACCTGCAGCTAAATCGTAAAAATCCTGCAAAATCCAGGTCGGCACTAATTTGACTTTTAAAAAGATAGATGTCGATTCAGGAATCTGCGGGCATGTTCTTTAGTCGAGATATTTGAAAAAAAAAAACGTGTCAGCCGGTTAACAAAACTTTTACCTTATTATGTTATTATGTATCTTATTAGGATTTGGTGAAAAATTTAATTGTTTTTTTTTTTTTTACAAATTCAGATGGTAAGAGAAAGCTGGATTACTACGTTTCTAAAGCTGAGGTCCTTGATCATCAAAGCCGCTGAATTATTTTCTCGGCTAGCCCTGAGTTGCACAAAACGAATATGAAAAATTTGTCACATATAGAATTTATTAGCAAGAATCTTATAGGAGATTATTTGTTTCTAATGCTACGGATATGCTTAAGTTTATATTTTTTGACGTGATAACGTCTTATAAATCGATGTTTAAAAAAATGTCACATTCCGCCTGCACAGGCACATTGCACATCGCACATCGGCACCGACGGCGCAATACTTCGTCGCAGTAACTAGGCAGGTGGCCGAGTTGTATTAGTCAAGACTTAACAGCGCAGAGTGTCCTGAGTTCAAACCCACAGCGGCTTACTTTTGTGTTTTTTATTTTGATTAAATTTAAGTAGTAAGCGTTGAGGTTGCGCAATTCCTCGAGGTTTAATTTCGCTTCTTATGACGTTGTCGCGTAAAATTATCGGCCGTAAACCGACCTGATAGGCAACATTTTTTTTTATTAGGGTTCCGATCCCTAAAAGCATAACAAAGGAACCCTTATAGGTTCACTTCGTTGTCCGACTGTCTGTCCGTCTGTTCATCTATCAAGACCTTTTAAAACCAGAAAGCGTAGACGTATCAAGCTGAAATTTATATCAATTGGTAAGGTTTGTAGTCGCTTATATATAGATGTGAATAAATCAACCTTCTAGCTAACGCAATCGAATGCTAGAAACCTAATTACACCAGTTACGAGGTAATAATCTCCAAGTGTGATCGGAACCCTTGGTCCGCGAGTCCTACTCGCACTTGACCGTTTATTTCATAATATTTGTAAGTTTCGTGGCCATACTTTTGTCTTCCACATTAACTAAAAACCAAACGAGGTACTTGTGTACCGGGTGTTTGTAGTAGCGACAAAACATTATGGGGAGTTAGACAGAAAAGAAAGTGAAAGTTGTTCAAAATGATGTCTTCTACTCCTCAAAAAAAACTGTCGCTCCATACTCCAAACACACTGTATGTATGATATCTAAATATGTCCTTGCAATGCGTTCTATCTGCTCATAAGTTATCGTCGACGCCGCCGGCTGGGATCCACCTCCGCTAATACGGCGTTTCCAATTTCCGAACACCCCGTATACTCACATGCAAGCGATGTAACTATTGTTTGCAAGTACTTAATCGGCTTACATAGATAATATTACATTAACATTGAGAGCTTTGTCGCTTGTGTTATTGTTCTGATCTGCTGCAGTATCTGTGTATAGACTTATCTAATTGTGCTAATGCACTCGCTGCTTACAGCGGAATGCAAGTTAATTCCGCATCCTACAAGTTCTCCCAACTTTCCTTTGAGGAATTTGTAATCAGTTTATGTACAATTTAATAGTTTTAGCAGATGTTCTCGTAAGCTTATCATCACCATAATTTGCTCACCCGTAAAAATCTTATAACGGATGATAGAGACAAGCTTGCCTTTGTACATGTATTTTCCATTTTTAGGGTTCCGATCCTTAAAAGGAAAAAAGGAACCCTTATAGGATCACTTTGTTGTTCGTCTGTCTGTCTGTCCGTCCGTGTGTCCGTGTCAAAACCTTATATCAAGAAAGCGTGGACGTATCAAGCTGAAATTCATACCAATGGGCCGGTATACCACTAATAATGTTTTAGAACTATTTTTTATGATTTTTTGACATACTAACATACACATAGCAGTTACGAATGCGTATTTTTTTAAATCTATATATACCTATATATTTTTATTTCGTTTTTTTTTTTAAAAAACAACCGCATTCGTAACCACAATATGTAGTATGTTAAAAAATCATAAAAAATTAGTTCTAAAACACTCCTAGAGGATATAACGGCCCACCCTGCGATTATGTAGATATGGTGTGTTTTCACTAATTCTCCATACATTAATTTTGTTTTTTTTTTTTATCTAATTCACGTATTTTTCGGTAACATTTCGTCAGTCACTATTTTTTGGCTTAGTATTGATTGAATTAAGCTATATCGAAAAGAAAAATAGACAATTAGAATCCAAGTGGATGTGACACCTCGAGCCAAATTTTCATTTAAAATTTTGACTTCGTTTTTTTTAAAAAAAACCCGCATTCGTAACCTCTATATGAAAAATCATAAAAAAATGTTCTAAAACACTCTTAGAGGATATAACGGCCTGCCTTGCGATTATGGAGATATAGTAAGTTTTCACTAATTCTCCATACATTAATTTTGAAAAAAAAAACAAATTCACGAATCTTTGGGTACCATTTCGTCAGTCACTATTTTTTGGCTTTGTATTGATTAACTTAAGCTATATGGATAAGAAAAATGGACACTTAGAATCCACAGTGGCTGTGACATTTTAACAACTTTGGACCCACCCCCACGCCAGTTGTCCCAAAACTGGCTGACTGTCGACCAGACTAGACAACCTATTTATGACCTAATATTAAAATTTTAGTCTTTAGAAAACTGTTACAGTTTTGGTCCTTGAGCTCTGTGACAATAAAGTACGTCATTATGAATTCGATTTCAAGTCCTCAATCGATTACTTTATGACATGAGAGTAGATAAAGAGTATATTGAAATTATTACGCAGATAAACAGGGTGGAGAGTTAAACTGACAATTATGTTTTTATCAATAGCCACAATAATTTTCTTGAAATAATATTGCCATATTTTAACAAATTTCCGTAAATCTTTAGAAATAAATAAATCCGACTTAATACTGTATTTGAAACACGTATGTAAACATTCGTTGAATATAACATTTATGAGCAATGAATCAGGTAGCTACGGTTATACGTATACGCAGTCGTTGTATATTTATTTACATTTCTCTCAACCCTCATCCACATATCTTATCCGAAGTAAACCCCAGCTCGTCCAGTTTGCACGTTTTAAAGTCGCTCGGGATGTATCGGCTGCGACAGCGGTGCAAGTCAAATATCCTAAATTCCGCGTACACGAGCTCCAATCCGAACCGACGTACATCGCAGATCCGAAACGTATAAATTCTTACTTCAATTATCCTGTCTCACAGCGGGGAGCAAATAAACCACATATTTCGTTCCCATTTCACTTTCTATACACAAGGATTTGTTGTATCGAAGGCGTACCTTATACCGTTTGTCGTCCGAAGTCACTTTGGCTAAACCAGTGTTCTTTTTATTTGTTGGTCCGTATTTCATTTGGACCGTAATGGATGAGACACAGTATACCTATTAGCATTTCTGCCGTTAGTGAATCAAACATTTGCCGCCCGATTATTTCCTGCCTGTACATTTGTAGAAGTTGTCAGGCGTTATCAAACAAGAACTGTAAATAAACAAGCGGCTTCCACATTTTACCGAATTTAATATTTTGCCCACATCCATATTTACTCTGTCGACATCGCGTCGCAAAGTTAAGCCTTGCTGATATTTATTTGAATATAAACACGCGGATGAGACATTTTGCTAAATGTTTATGCAATCTCTTTCTGAAGAGCGTTCCAAGGGACGCGAAACGTAGTGATAATGAAAATCGTGGAGATGAAACCGTTTTGCGGTTACGCGTGGTTATTAACTAATGGCGTTTCGGCAGGCAGGTTCCGTGGGCAGGAGGCGACGGGCGACCGTTGACGGGGGTACCCATCAAACGTTCGCCTAATCCAGGAACAAATCTCAATGAAGAGCGCGCCGACTCTCCTTAATCCCCTCCCCGTGCCCTTCCCACCGCCCGATTGGCTTTATTAAGGTGTAGACCGCTAGTTATAATGCTACCCCTGTTTGTGGTAGGTATCTTGCCAGAAATGGCGTCACAAGATATACAAGCCACCAGCAGCTTAATTACCATTCGCTCTGCAGATCAATATTTTCAGCTTTGATTTCTAGCCGTTGTTATTTTATTGCATGGCTTTCGATTCGGTCTCCCTATTATGTTCAACGAAGTCGAGGTGTGGCTTCGGGCTTAGCTTTGACTTTTATAGCATAGACCGACACGTCATTCCGAGGGGTTCTGATCTGATCTGAGTACCTTCAGATAAATCCGCGTATCGTCAGGTCCTATAAATTTGTTATTGTCGAAATAGTAGCAAGGTTTGTGAAATGGCTCGAGCCGGCGCTTTCAGCTTGACAGTCGGACTGAAAGGGTGCAGTAATTGCGAACGACGCATTCAAGTCTGGCAAAGCAAGGATGCGATTTGTTCAGATTATACATTAATCGTGCCCCCCCCCCCCCCCCCCTTCATCCCGGAACCGCCGCCGCGCCGGACCCGCAGTACCTTCACTTAATATTTACATAGCGGAAGCAACCCCTTGCAACACAGCGAAATGCGGATTACGAAATTTTAATATCAAACCGCAACTTCCATCTTGCGTTTATTCAGAGATTGACGTTTAAATATTCTATTTAATAAACTAATTGCGCGTTCCGGTTGAATTTTTGATGAACGGATTGATTCGGGATGATTTGAATTTCTTCCACTGAATCAGGGTCGGGGATGTTTAATTTGTTTTCGGAATTGTTGCTTCATGAATAAAGAATAGTTGTTCCGTTTATGCTAATTAAATTAAAGTGCTATTAAAAGCGAGGTTTTTCGATATTTGTTTAACCGCTGACAAAAAGCGCGTTTTAAAATTAAGCGTATAAAATTAAACGTAAGTTTCTATCATCTATATCAGTAAGCATTACAGTATCTACTCGTGCTTGTCAGCACATTTGGAAAGATAATTTATAAATGAATGTTCCTTTTTAATGACGGTTTCTTTAAATCTACTATTTACCTCATACATTCTCGAAAAGTATAATTGAAAAATTATGTGTCTTGATCATGAAGTGTGAAACCCTTGTGCAATGAAAGTTTTGTGCAAGGAACAATGTAGTAGAATATCTGAAAAGCTTTTTTAGATTCATAAACGGAATAAGGAAAGGACTGTTTGCCCCAAGGGAACAAACTTTTTGTTAGTAAGGGGGATATACTATAACTACATATTTATTTCCACTTAAACAAATGAAGGTACCTGTTGACCTGACACTTTGTATGTGTTCGATTCCTGACTTTGTTAGTGTGTGTACTAAAGATATTCATTTTAACCCGAAGGAATTCTAGTAAGAACACCCAAAGAAATTGCTTGATGGTGGTTGTAAGTATTAGTTAGTATCTCTAAAAGCCGTTTCATTGAATTCACATGTCTTTTTATCTCTTTCTGCGTATCATCTAATTTATTTAAGTGCAAATAACACCCACGCCGTAAATTGTATAAGTGCGTAATTCACAAAAACTCTTTGCAGGCTCTTCTATATTCTATTTTAGCGTTCCCAAATGGCGGCCGACACAGAAAATATGGGGTCTTAAGGAGCGTTTAACTATGTATGAAGAAGACAACGCATAACTTTTAATTTGGGCTGACATTTCTTTCGCCTGTATGAGTTTTCTCAGTCGATATAGGTAGAGGATATTGGACGTATTCACATGGTGGAAAATAAGGATAAATTACGTTACGTTTAGTTAAGTGACGATCTTTCCATCCTCAGATAGCGTTTATCTGTCTGTTTATCTGAGGCATTTGACATTTCACTCGTACATGTATCAAATAAATATTTCTGACTGTTTATCCATCTCTTAAGAGACCGGGCCTAAAGCGGATATCTTAGAATATAGCTTCTTTGGAAATCTGTCACGGATTTTTTAAAGTAGGTTTTAAAATTTTCCTCTGTGAGCTTAGTTTAAGTGGTTTTAAGAGCATAAATTAGGGAAAGACATTTCCTAAAGTTCAAGGTATAATTTTTCATACTAATTTAGGTATTTATTAATGTAAAATAATTGCGGCACCAAATGTGTAGTTATACACACTCAGGTGTACACTATGTACAATCGGGAAAAAATAACAAGAATATATGTTCTCGCCTGGCGGACGGCAATGATCGTGCGGCTCACGCCCTAAATTAGAGGGTTTAGGGCTTATCCTCTCGCAGTAAATACACTTGACGACGAACTACTGCTCGGACTCGGGACCTGACGTATTTTCCCCTCGTTTCCTCCGTTGTTTATGTCTGTTTTGAGCGGGACGCCACTTAATTTAATGCCTTTTTTGGTCGGCGTAAATACCTACGAGAACTACGTGTAATAAAATTGATAGACAGTCGTAGATACTCGTACTGTCCGCACTAAAAGAAAATGGTGGCGATTCTTTGAAGTTCACGAAACGGGTGATTCTATGTAGTACGTAATGCTCTTTCTATATTGTCTAGTATATTTTATACAAAAATGTCAAATTTTACGTCTACTCCTTCAAAGTCGCATGGGTGAGAATCGGCCCACTGCTTTATCATAAACATTTACATACAGGCACATACATTGCTTCTGGCCCCACACTAGGATAGTGACCTGTGACGTGGGAACCAGAGACAGCGACATCACGAACATGTAAACATCCAAGACCTGAGGTTTTTTCCCCCCAGCCAGGATTCGAACCCGGGACCTCTCGCATGGTAGGCAGATGCGCAACCGCTGCGCCACAGAGGCCGCCATATCACTGTACCTAGTCGGAGAAAACGAAATTGATAAAATTTATCTCCGTGTCCAAACTCATTCAGATACCGCAGTGGTATGCAGATATACAGGGTGACATTTAATTAGCTAACCATATTTCGGGGAATGATAGTGCCCATCATTATGAAGAATTTTCCCCAAGGAACAAATGGTCGCAAACGAAAAATTTTTTGCGTCTCCCCTAGTAACTTGAAATCAGCTGATCGGGGCAATGTACTGGGGGACGGAAAATGATTTTCATTTGCGACCATATATTTCATAGGGAAAGTTGTTCACAATGATGGGTACTATCATTTCTCAAAATATGGTCGGCTAATTTAATTTCACCCTGTATACCACAAGCATCACAAACTCCCATGTACATAATAATTGTAGAGCATCTCGGTGCGCCACATCAAAGTTTCAACAATACCGTCTAAAGTTCGCGACAGTGGCAATAAATTTGTATACTTCAAGTTTATAACGTAAGTAAGACAATATAGGCGCAAAACTTGTTTGTTCGCATATTCGCTAAGTGTTGTGGATGACAAAATAGCTGTGGTGCACCTGGGGCGCGAGGTGTGGAGGGCTTACACTGTCTCGCGCCGGGCCCGCGTCGGGCGCCAGTTTTAACTTTGAAGTTCTTAGCTGATATGCTATAGAGTACCTCGTGGATGTATTTTTTTATTTATTCAGGGGTTACAAACAGGACAAGTTACATTATAAAAACAAACAGAAGACACATACACATTCAATTAAAATCTAACTCCTCCCTTAGGGTATCCCACTATTATTTATTTATTTATAGGTTATTATATAAGAAATATAAAAATTTATTTATTTAGAAAGTTTTTAAAAATTTATAATTTAATGTAGATCTACATTTTCAGTTTATATTTCTTGAATTTATAATAATTACAATTATTATAAAGATAAATATCATTAAACCTTAAATATTATTACTTACAACTAAGACTTGGAGTAAACTAAAAATTTCGCCCAGTTGAGCGAGGTAGTTGCCAGGCTCTGCGGTTCCCTGACGCTTCGACGAGCCACTTGGAGATTATTTTTTAACTTTTGAGTAATTAAACAGTGACGTTAATGCGTGAGACATCTATTAAGTTTAATTCTAATATTAGTATTTGTCTACTCCTGATCACCGATTAAAAGTCACCGTGTATATTTTATTTGTCTCCGATTTTGACCTGTTAATGTTAGCCAAAAGAAGAGTAAGGATTAATTTAAAAACAGCTAAGCATATTTTTGTTTGTTTACAGATTCATTCCAAGCTCTCATCCAGTATCCAGACACGGTTTCAGCGCAAACGGCGAAAACGGTAAGTAATAAAAACTTGGTAGTTTTAGAATAGTCATAAAACAAAGTTCCTATTGCCGCACGTTTCATTCACTTTAATGACATACTTCTCAACTATAGAAATGAAGTAACGTCCTTTTGCACCAGAGCGGAAGGAGATAAACTAAACATCGTACTTTTATAAAAAAAAACTATGACAGAAACATAACTTAACTCTAGAAACTTCACTTGAGAACATCGTAAAGACTTGAGACCAGTGATGTACATTTGAATCCTTTGGTGTTTGAAAAATCTTAATATGAATAGAGCTAATAAATTCAAATAAAGAACATCTACATAAATTGATGATGACATAAAGAAGACATAATACGGTTCTTGGATTTTGTAGGGCATGGTATTAAAACGGCAGATGTATACACATATATATATAGTAGTTTACTTCAGTTCAAAATTAGCCATAAAAAATAATGGAATGGGCAGTCAAAATAACTAACTGGGCAGTTCCGAGTGGGCAGTTGACAAATCGGAAATAGTCGGTACAAAATCTCATTCTAAGCAGTTCTATAAACAATGAGGTGGCAAAATGTATTCCTCGTATATTCTGTACACGATTATGCTATTAATTCGGTTATGTGAAACTGCAGCACTGTACTGTGGCTTATCCGCTTGTGGGTTCGGGTGTCTCCGCTCACTGTTAACTGTCGAACTGCCCATTCTATCCTTTTAAACTGGCCATTCATGAGCTGCCCATTCCATCATTTTAAACTGGCAAAAAAAATATTTTCAACTTTGTCTGTCAAGCCATGAAGTAGGCAATATTTAAAAAACCCTTCCATAAATTTGAAGTCATTACATAAATAGGAAATAAAAGGAAAGGAACTTTTATTTCCTATTTATGTAATGACTTCAAACTAACTCCCATAAGTGGCCAAAATCTACAACGGCAACTACTATAGCACTTTTATATATGAATATCTTTAGGTACCACTAAATAAATTCTTGTAGACGCTGAAGTGTTTGCTGGCTGATTTATAACTAATGGCGAAACGTCAAAAATCCACTGGTACAGTAAATATTCTCAGGGTATAAAGTTATACACATATTAGTAGATATACACACAACCTTAATTCTGATACGCTTTCTGTTATACAAAATGTACCTTTAATTTGGGTCATGACAACAGTACGGGGTAGGGAGGCAGGTATACGGACTGAGTTAATGTATTACTAATGTAAGAGTACTTTGTCGGACACATTTTTGTGGTAATGAAATTCACCACCACCGAGTGCTACTTAAAAATTAACATAACAACCAACCACTAATTTTGTTTGAAAGAACGCACAACGAAATTCTCGAATAAATAAAGCACAAGGTCCGCGCAGAAAAGTAAAGTTTTTCTTTGGCCTGGTCACAAGCTTGCAGCAAAGCAGCTTACATTGCAATGAGGCAAAATGTTTTACGTATTTAGCAACAATAGTATCGGTAAACAAAGGCGGAACCCGGTGACAATGCAGGGGCTGTGGCGCCCGCGCCCCGCTCGGGTGCCTAGTGGGACATCATTTTTCTCAGTCTCAACTTTTCCCATTCGCTATTCATTTGCGTTAGAAGTTGGCCGTAGTCACGCTGACTGCAGCGACTGTTTTAACTTTATTTCTGATGCAGCGTTCAGGGCAAATTAAATTTCGTTTTGCGGCTTCCGCAAACTCACTTTGCCTGTTATAATTATCGAGTTTTTGTTTTTTCCCGTGGCCCGCTTGTCATGAATCGCCGTTGCGTACTTTGTTTTTGGCCATTGGTTTTATAATAAGTGCTCTATTTCCTTGATTTTAATGTTACGTTATTAAATTTGTCGCTTTTATTTTATCAGCGTCTTAATCTAAGTACTTTTTGTTCATCCAGATACAATGGTGCTTGTTTTATGAGAATACGAAAGCATTCAGTTACTCAATTACAAAAAGACGGGTTACTAGCAAAAGTTGAAAAAAATGTTGTTCTATGTTAGATTTTCAGCAAATAAATTGTCTTGACATACGACGACAAAGTGTCTTTCCCAAATATAACTCATAGGTATATGACGTGCGCAAACTTACTCTCGCTTTAACTACTAGCACACTACACAAAGTATCCTCCAAAATGCTATCCAAACTGTACTCTCAGTGGCTCAGCTTAATTCTCTTTTATGTCTCTCAATATAGACTCACTTTACTCGTCCCAACTCCTACTTCATCCGTACAAAGTGTACCGGTTCGCTTGTCGCTCGTTAGGCAATGGAAAGGCTTAATACCCGCAAACGGGAAAACGGGGAAACCCCTCTAGTGAAATTGAGATATCACGGAGCGCTGAAAACATAGCAACGCTAAGCCCCGTCAACTTCAGCAGTGGTTATGATTGGAGTCATGGGAACGCTGCAGTTAAAGATAGTTTCTACTTATGGAACTGAGATTTCAATTAGCACAAATGATGTTCAGTCGTGGTCACTATGTGTGGTTTGAATCACTTTTATAATAATAATATTGTAGAGACAAATGTCTCATATGAATGTCATCATGAGACTTTTGTTTGATGCATTATGTATCCAAATTAACTTTGAAATACTTATATCATAGGTACCAATAGTATTGTTAGGTTTACTATAATAACGATGGTCTCCACGTATTAATATTTATTAAATATAGTATATACTGGATTATACATGAATACACAATTAAGTTAGTTCAGTTTTTAAGATGATGAACTAGAAGCAGACCTCATTCAAGTTCCATGGACAGCTGAAACGAATTAAAAAGTCTTCTTAAGTTCTTACGCAATGCCTATTAGATTAGCATAAGTTAGTTAGTTACTAGAATTTCAAGACTTATTTCTTCAGAAACTAATCATCTTAATGTGACTTGAATTGATATTTAAAGTTGATATTAAACATAACAACATATATGTTTACCTTGTTGAGTTGTATAATGTAATTTGAATATAGGCGTACGTATATACATAGTCGGGCCATAAGTTCTGTCACATGGGTAAAATTTCGAATTTAGAATAGAGGCCACAAAAAAAGTTATGGGAATTCGAAATTTGAATATTTCAAGAAAATAAAAATATAGGTTTTCTGGAATATTCTTCATTTTCCAATATGGAGTGGACGCGCAAAGAAGACAGAGTCGCAATAATTGCATTGTATCGTTGCGGCCACGCACCAACAGTGATTTTTAAACTGCTGAAAAATTTGAAAATTCCACTGAGATTCATTTATCGTACTATCAAACGATTCAGGGAAGATTCAAGTTTAAATGATAAACAAAGAAGCGGTCGACCTCGTACTGTTCGGACTCCAGCGGTCATCAAAGCAGTGAAGGCGCGAATCCAACGAAATCCTGTCCGCAAGCAAAAAATGTTGGCTCTGCAGATGGGACTAAGCAGAACCACTGTTAAAAGAGTATTGAATGAAGACCTAGGACTGCGTGCTTACAGAAAAAGAACAGCACATCTTCTTAACGCACGGCTGAAGAAAATCAGACTCGAAAGATGCCGGGTTTTGTTAAGACGGTACGCAGGTAAAAAATACCGCGAAATACTTTTCTCGGACGAAAAAATTTTTAATGTTGAGGAGAGTTACAACAAACAAAATGATAAAATGTATGCACAGTCTAGTGAAGAAGCGAGCAAACGTGTGCCACGTGTTCAGCGTGGCCATCACCCTTCGGCATTCATGGTTTGGCTTGGGGTCTCCTATTTTGGTCCAACAGAGGTGTTTTTTTGTGAAAAAGGAGTGAAAACCAGTGCCCTCGTATATCAAAACACAGTCCTAACAAACATTGTGGAACCTCTTTCACAAACAATGTTCAAAAATAGGCACTGGGTTTTCCAGCAGGATTCTGCACCGGCCCATAAGGCGAAAAGTACCCAAAACTGGCTCACGACCCATGGAATCGTCTTTATCAGGCACGAGGATTGGCCCTCCTCCAGTCCAGACTTGAATCCTTTGGATTATAAAATATGGCAGCACTTAGAGAAGAAGGTCTGCGCTAAACCCCATCGCAATTTGGAGTCACTTAAAGCATCTCTGATTAAAGCAGTCGCCGATATTGACATGAATGTCGTGCGTACTTGGATTGATGACTGGCCTAGCAGATTGAAGGCTTGTATCGAAGCCAGAGGAGGACATTTTGAATAATTTTAGTGTGGTTTAAATCTGTATTTTGTACCCTTTCATTTGATATATAAATGGTTGTAGTGCGTAACTCATTGTGTCATTTATTTAACTTTCCATATGTGACAAAACTTATGACCAGACTATGTATATGTGATATCTTAATTAGTTAAATGCAGTAACAAGTACAACCAACTAATTAGTTAGCTTCTCGGAAGTTCAAGATGCAGGTTGTGGGTACACCGAGCTTTTAGTTTGATTCCTGGAACTTTGCTTACTGAATATTGAGGTAATTTCTTAACTTTTCGAGTGTTTAAAATAGGTACCAGAAAAACTTGAAAAACATTTTCTGGAAGCTTTCTAAAGCATTGACGATATGCCAACATTTGCAATAAAATTTCGAATTCGAGAACAGATCTACCTAGCAATTACTGCTGATGTCTGAAGAGCAGCTCGTAAACATTTTGTGATAAAACCAGAGAAGGTATTATTTCTTTCTCGCTTTATCTTGGAATTCACCTAAAAGCAAGAAGATCGTACTACAAACAGACGAAGCATATAAGTAAATAAAACTAAGTTTTCGTAAATTTTCCTTGTCGGTACTTGCTTTGGCATGAACAGTGATGTTGTTAATCCAAAGTGTACACGATATCACCCCATAATCTTAGATGTATTAGCAGTGATAGATGCATAATGAAATGAAATGGAAAGGAGGATGCCCATTTTAGACCCAAGATTGCCCAAACACAGGATAACTACTAATGATGATGATAATTCCCAAGATCAATTTATCAACATATTATTTTGGTCTATAAAAGTTTCGGGAATAAAAATAAAAGGGTTTGTTATTGAAAAGTATTTCATCATGATTTCATCCTCCACCTACTCCCAACATTCAAAAATCTTCCTTGACGTTAAAATCAGTGTTGTCATATGAAATAAACGGAAAATTGCGAGTAGGACTCACTCACTAACACGTGAAATTTCCACATAAAAAACTAAAGTATAATGTCATCCATGTAAACCAAATTGAATATTTTTGTTGAAAGACAAAAAAAAAATGGTTTTCGGATTTTCCCCTTTTTGTTGTGCTATAAGACCTTGCTTTTTACCAAATTTCATGATTGTAGGCCTACGGGAAGTACCCTATAGGTTTTGGGTCCTTTGCGATTACTATGAAAATCCAAGAATTTTACAACATACACGGTCAAAAATCGACGACTCTGCTTATCAATGGACCTGAATAACCCCTCTAACCCGAAGACCACTGCTTGCACATGGATTCCGGCTCCACATCCCTTGACGACCACGGCTTGCACACGGAACCCGCTCCCGCGTCTCATCACGATCACGGCATGAACACGTGAAATAAAAATCGGTAATATCTTAAAAACACGAAGTTTTTTAGAATCAAAATGTTAGTGAATAGTTTAATAAGGATGATGCAATAAATCATATCTACTATTACACACTCTCAAAAGTGGGCAATCGAGGCCTAAGTAACTATGGCCACTGGGCATTCTCCTTTAGTGAAGCTGCTGTAGTAAGTTACTTATTTGACTAGCACTGCGGGACTGGGAAACCGCGCGTCGGACGTAAGCATACCCTGCAAGCTCCTGCGGTACGCAAGGTCTCATTATCCAATCCGACTTCAGGACCTCGACTGGTGTAAGCCAACCCTAAACCTCAAACGAAATTAGTGAGTTCCCGGTGTCCTATCGCTGACATCGTGGAATTCATACTTGCTCCTTTACTTGCGTACTGTGAACATTGTTTGGGTTGTTACTTGTTAAGATAGACTTCCATTTGCGAGGGTACTTAGGCAACTTTGCTAGTAAACGTTAAGTTTCTCTCCCGATTCCGTAAGTTTCGTATACCTACCAATTTGTTTAGCTATTTCTGTCTTGATGCTCACTAAAAATATTTCAGAAACTAATATTATAAAGCGATATCTTGTCTGCCTGTCTAATTATCTTCATTTGAACTTTATATTAGTATCTAAACGCTATAGATAGCGCGTAATAATTACAGAAAAGGTCATATATCACTGAGACAAATCGCAGAGCTGAGATTTATTAAGATGGGACTACCTTAACCGAATACCACTTGGAAATATGAAAATATATTTATGTTTATCTACATCTAGATCTTACAGCTCCGATGCACCTTCCGCTCTTCTGAGCATGCCTTCTCTAATGATGAGCGTTCTATGTCAATGCTTATTTTGTGTCTGCAATATCTTATTTGTACGTTCGTCTCTGATACGGAATGTAAATTTTATTTATAAATTTTGCGAAGCATTCGCAATAATAAGCGGTTGTATGTGGAAAGTATACAAACAAACACACATCGCTGCAACATACCGAGCAGAAACCGTTCATATTTTGACGGTCTACTTTACTTGATTTTTCGAGCACTTTAGTTCGTTTAGTAAGAAAATATACGAAATCTTGGAGTGGAATTTCGTCTTAGCTCTATACTTTGCCCACATGTCCGCTAAGATCTTGACCCCAAGTAGCTATCTCGGTCGGGGCTTTCCCTCAGGGCACAGGTCTCAGGTTTTTCCCGGGATGAAATTAAAACGTCTCACTGTGCCGTAAGTGGCTGGCGATTTAAACGGTACAAAGTGAAACCGAATAGTGCTCCAAGCACAAAAGGCACAGACGGATGCGGGGGAGTTGAAAATCCCCGATCCCCGGCTCTATGATCCTTGACATAAATCTCTAACCTCGCCATCAAATCTTTTCAGAGGGCGGCTTACTCGCGCACTGCGACGCGCAGACACGGAATATACCAAGAACTAATACGTGGACTCGGTACGCGTGTGACGTCCTACCAAAGTGGTGGCTCAAATATTTCTCAATCACGTTTTTCTTTGTATAATATATATTTGTTGTTGTTATAACCACCTCAGAAAATGTTAGCTCAGCTAGTTAGCGGCATGGAAATATCACTTCTCATACGGTCCGACTTGTCAAAGCATAGTAGCAAAACACAATCTCTTCGCATATATCCAATGGAGGCTATAGCATCCCAAATGGATTGCTTAGCTTCCATATCAATCAATATCGAACGACAAAGCTTCAAGCAAATCCCGAATGACATTTGCGAATTAACCCGCTAGGTCTGGCGCGTTTCATTTGCCGCGGCCATTTCATCATCGATCATTTTGTTGAAGGAGATTTTCACCTGTAATGCATTTCTGTAATATGTCTGGCCAGGTTTTCGTCGCTATTACAGCGTTCAATGACTTTACAGATTCTGCGTTCAGCCTTTGAACATTTTAGCAACAAAGCGTTGGTAGGCTCATCCGGATTTCGAATAAGCATTTAGAAATGTCTGTACGCCAAAACTACCCGCACACCAATCGAATTCAGTGTAAAGTCAGTTGAGTAAAGCCTTCAACATAAGGCTTTAGGTATATTTGGTGCCTCATCAGTCGAATGGAAGGACTCATTAGGAGTCGACATCGTTAATCAGAACCCAACGCTGCTGCCGTCCCATCAATAAGTTATGATTGATAGTCGTGATGCGTTGCCACTGCCCACAAGCCACAAGCTACCATACAGGGTGTAACAGAAGGGTGTATTCATATTTTAGGGGGTTTTTAGGGGGTTGTTAGGGAGACCATTCTGAGCAACTTTTACTATGAAACCGATTTGATCAGAGTAACTTTATTTTTCATTGCTCCGTACGTTTTGGTCCGGGCGGGCGGTCCGCTGATTTGTATAGAGAAGTGAAAATTAATGTCGCTCTAATCAAATTGGTATCATAGTGAAAGTTGCTCAGAATTATGTCGCTAACAACCCCCTAAAATATGAGTTCACCTTAGTACAGATGATGTATAACAATAAATAAATATGAGTTCACTATGTCTATAATCTAATACTGTTATGAAACGCTCCTCAGCCACGTTGTGCTCTATAAAAATACATTAACATTTGATTTGACTAATGGCATTACATCAATCAATTCATCAGTAAACAAAGTGACTGACTCCCCGCTTAAACGTGTTATTTCTCACGGTTTACGAGATCACCTCAATCCTTTTGTTTAACCGTGAAACACCAACAAGGTAACATCTATAGACAACCCGACAATTTTACAATTGAGTAACGAAACTGATCGAGAAAGATTTTTCCTATATCTTGCACAAAATCCGAGATAGCTTTGTGTGTTTAGGTGCGGTCTTTTGTTTACATTTTAAAATTGCACTTTGCTTTATGTCAACGTCTTGCCCTCATATTTTTGTGTCAACACTAAAATATCGGCAAATATGGTTGTCGTCAAAAAATATACTTTGTAGCAGATATCTTCCGATTTGTTTTCTATTTTGTCTAACAACTTCTGAAGTCTGGTTTTTGACGCGTATTACATAAACAGTAAAACTTTTTCTCATATTTATGATTATAATGTATGTAACAGTAGGACCAAATGTTATTTTTATAAAGAGCTCCGTGGTCTGGTGCGTTTCACGCGTGCTTCTCACGCGGGAGATGCAGGTTCGATGCAGTTTTCATGATTTCGAATGTTTTTGTCAACTACTATTTGATGACTCTCAATAAGCGTAAGATAAAAAACTATTAATTTATTCAGTTGGTTTTTACCAGAAAAAAATATTTAGTATATGATAGATTCCAGCTTTTGTTGTAAGTAGGAATACCTTCGGTGGTTGTTGGTACCATTTAAAGCCGTTTAAAATTGCATGTTCCATCACCACTCTACCGCGTTGTATAACCGGTGCAAACTGTAAGCTCTGTCAACACACCCTCTACCACCTACGCCCATTCTCCCTTGAAACTTGTTACGTGTCTAACACTGTTCAACACTTGTTTTGTTAGGTTTCGGGAATCGTTTGCTCAGTGTAATCACGGCACTATATAGACTGATCATGCAGTGCAAATTGAAACTTTGCGTCACCCAACCTGTTTGTTATTGCAAGAGAGTAGCAACGAACTTTGTCTCTCGATGATTTCACAAAGGCAGGCAAGGGGCGCCCCTGGATCCCGGCTCATGACGTTTACATTTCAAATCCTTTGTTTATCATAGAACACTCAGGACTGATGACGCCGATATTTGCTGCCAACAAATTATATTTTGCTAACAAAATTGTTTGGGTAATGAATCGCTGTCTATCAAAAAGTTTTTTAATTATATTAGAACGGAAGGTGTAATTATCAAGTCTGTTATGCCCAAACCGTTAAAAAGTGCAAGGTAAAATAAGATTAATGTCAGTGTGCGGTTATTTTGAAATTGCTCAATTGTTTAGGTAAAATACATAATAATTAATTCTGCTAAACTGTGCGTTAGGCTGGCCCCCTTGCGTAAAAGAAGCATTGACTGTAAGATAAACGTGATCTAATTAGTGTAACATTTAAAGTTTTTAATAACAATGGCTTTTATGTGAACAACCAATGACGTGATATCATACCTACCTACACTACTTAATATATAAGTGTATGTCTTCCACAATGAGGGTAACCTTAAGTATTAATTACATTGTCTAATGGGGCGCGCTCGGTTAGCTCGGTGCGGCGTCCCTCTGTGTGTACACACCCTAATTGTGACCGGGTTCCCATTTCGGACTGTTTTGTTTGTTGTTACTCACGAGTTTTACCATTTGTTCAGATACTTTGTTTTTAAGGCAGATTCTAGGTATCGATCTTTATCTCAGTAGAAGTATTAAGAGTTTTGCCAAAGTAAGCCGGGTTCCCTTACTATCCCATGGAAAGCAGATTTTGAGCATTTTCATTTTCTTTTTACTACTAATCGTACACAACAGAGGCAAGATGATTATAATAACTACTTTTTAGGTGTACGATAAGTGGTTATGGATTTATGGGTAACGTTAGAACTTTAAACAGTATGTCTAGAGTAAAGACAAAGCAGAGACAACTTTTAGCTTTCAGTTTGATAGTCAGATGTAAATGAAACAGTATAGATAAGTTTGTTCCTAAACGTAAGACAATATCAAACAAGTATATTAAGTGGTTCAGCAAAGCGCTAATAAAAATGCTAACTGAGAAACACAAAACAAGACAAAAATATCGTAGATTCCATAACCCACGCGATAAGCTCCTATTTGAAACACTCAGAGATAGATGTGACAAACACTACCAAAAATGGTATAGAGATTACATGGAACAGATTGAATCAAACATCACTAAGAATCCTAAAGCTTTTTGGAGCTTCATCAAAGACAGACGGAAGGGCCACTCCAATGTCCCTGCCAAAATGCACATGGACGGCCAAACTGGCACCGACCAAGAGGCCGCTAATATCTTTGCCAGTCAGTTTTCCTCGGTATACTCTAGTAGCACTGTCACGTCTTATGCGAAAGCAACAAATGTTCACCACCAAAACATATGTAACATCGCGATAACCGAGCGAGATGTTCTGAAATACATTAAACAACTGAATATATTCAAGGGAGCAGGACCTGACAATATTCCACCATCATTTGTTAAACGCTACGGCCCTGCTATTTCCTCTCCCCTAGCGATAATTTTCTCAAAATCTATCAGGGACGGTAAATTTCCATCAGATTTCAAAAGAATTGTACCAGTCCACAAAAAAGATGAGATGGACAATGTCAAAAATTATCGTCCCATCTCAATGCTCTCGTGTCTTTCCAAAATTAAACCTTTCGAATCTGTCTACACAATCAACGGTGTTCATCTGCAAGAGGTCAAGGAAATACGTGACTTAGGAGTCCTTATGGACAGCCAGCTAACTTTTATCCCTCATGTCAATGCGATTTCCAAAAAATCGGCTCAGATGCTTGGTTTTATGAGGCGAAACACAGCTGGATTCAAAAGAATCAGTACCTAAATTCTTTTGTACAACGCGCCGCTGGTCAGAAGTCATTTGGAATTTGCAAGCGCAGCCTGGAATCCTACGTACTGTGTCCACTCACAACGCATTGAGAGTTTGCAGCGTACGTTCACCAGGGCCCTTGCTTACAAGGCCCGGGGAATTTCCCACAGATGCCCTTATGATCAGCGCTTAGCCTTCTTCGAGATGCAATCGCTATACTGTCGCCGGAAAGCTCATGACCGTCTTCTTGTATAAATTAGTTAATGGCTTAGTGGACTGTAATGATCTGCTAGGTGCGGTGCAGTTTTCAGTCCCTTACAATGTGCCACGAAACCCAATCACTAAAACGTTCACCTTACCGCGATGCAGGACGAACTTAGGGCGGCACTCGCCACTATCACGAATGTATAATTCATATAATATGTTGTGCGCTGGTCAGAACGATTTAGATATCTTCCACGACACTCTTACCTAAATTTAAATCAAAACTAACTACCTAATTTATAAGAAAACTGAATTTCTAATGTATTGTGTATTTTTTAAATTTATATTTGTTATTTTTTAACTATTTAACGTTGTTGCGTGATCAAACTGTAAATGTTGTGCATGTCTGTAAAAGGAATATATATCAGAATTTGTCATTGAATATCTCGATTGAGTGTAAAAATATGTATTCTGTTGACGTGCCTAATAATAAATAAATAAATAAATAAATGAAAACCTCTGTCTAATCGCGACAAAGAGGGGCGGTGACTTGCGATAAAAACACCAGGTTATTTGTCACGCGATAAACAATTTGCGAATTGTTTTCCTGTACCAGTAATGCTTTGTGTGCGATATATGTGTTGTACCTACTTAAAAATATGGTGATTTGTGAAACTGCTGCCACATATGTGCTATACTGCTGGATCGCTGCTATATTTCTATGAATTCTCTCTTCCATACGTATTTATATACGTAGTCGCGCACGTCAAGCGCAGCTTTGCTAATTTTGCAGCGGTCAGACGGAGAATCATCGTGCAGAAAGCTTAGTGGTGGCCCCGCGTTTTGTACGAGATATGCAAAAACTAGCAGTTGAGGAATTTGCGGTGTCGCCGACGTAATCCTTGCCACTGCAACAGACGACCTCTGAGCGATGCGCTCTCTTATAAATATTAAACCGTAAGCTTGGTGCCCTCAACAAAAACGTTTATCTCCGCTTCACGGAAAAACCGTCGGAATTAGCAACAGGGGCGGGGGGAGGATAAGGGTGGTCCGCACTTAATCCTTCACTAAGAAGGCTTTGCTTAAACGAGTTCTAACGAGCTTGAGATAAAACAATTAGCGGCAGCGTGATTAAGAGATACGACGGACACTTGTTACGTCTTCGTCTGTTGATCTCTCGCACAGGAGTTAACGCGAGATAGATCGGCGATCGCACTTAATGGCGCGTGGCGCCGATCGGCACTGTCTTGTCTTAAAGCGATAATACTTTTTTTTAATCAGGATACCGTTTTCGATTCATGGTTATATGGGTGCGGTTGTTCGCTGATTGAAGTAAACACTAACTTAATCAGTATGGTAGTTTTTTTTAAATGTTACTGTTGCCACTTATAAAACATGAATACACAGCATCACGCCTTGTTTCATGCGGAGTGGTAGAAGCACTATCGTTTATCCAGATATTTAATACACGCTTTTTGCCATATAAGGTGGCAGAGGTACCATTTTGTGCCATGGTAATACAAATGTAAAAGTCATCAAAGAAAGACACGATTGCATTGATCGTTCTGGCTTGATTTATATCTATGATGTCGCGAGTGTTTGAGCTGGTAACTTGTTCTCACGTTGTGGACCTTATTCGCTCTGACAACAGCTAGTCTACGCTCTGCCAAATCCACGTAGAAGGATTATATCAAACGCTGAGAGATTCATCTTTATCTTGATAAATACTGACGGGAAAGTGAACGATTTTGTAAGATAACATTTTAAAACTAATTGCCAAGTGAGACTAGGCTTTCTAAAATGATCTTCGTAATTACATCTCCCATTTCTTATTGACCATTTTGTGTTACCCTAGCTGATTAGTAACTGCACCATAAATCGAATAAAGCTGTAAAGATCTTTACTGTTTTTCAGAAATGATACCTTTGATTTTAACTTTCACAAGTCAATCGTCTAAATCAATGCCTATTCCGTCTCCGAATTCGGCAATATCAAATCGGGCGAGGCGTTAGTCATTTTATCACCTTGTCTCTCCTCCTAATATATTTTTTACCTCAATTACGACTCTTCCCGCATTCGCTAAAATCGTTTCAGAAGATTTGGAATAAAAATTCAGGGGATTATATTGATACCGAGATAGAGAGAGCGTGAGAAAGTAATACAGATAGTATGAAATTAGGTTTTTAAATATCAGGAGTGAGACACAGCAGGCTCGTTATAATAATAATAATAAACGACCCTATGTCCTCACGCAAGCCTACAAAAAGGACCGGGACAGCTATGTCCCGTGAAGTCTTAATTATAGAGTATACATATAGTTCTTAATTAGACACAAAATAATAATAAGTTGTGGCGAGCTGTTGGGGAGTAACGACTCCACGGGCCCGATCCAGCGAGTAGCCTGCGCCCTCATCTCCGGCCGGAGTGGCACCCGCAAGAGGGCCAGGTCTCGCTGCTCTGCCTTACCTTAACCGGCCGGCCAGAGGGGAATCGCTAGAGGTACACCAGCTTACCTGGTGTGCACTTGTAGAGTGGATGTGAAACGTAAGATGGCGAGTGGGCGTACGTGGTGGGAACCTAAGGGTCCAAGTGATTGTTGTTTTAAGTCCAGTTGCACCTCTCCAGCCTAAGCCGTTCACACCATTTGTTGCCCCCTTGCCGTCATTTTTCGTCGGCTGAATGGGGGGCCCAATTATTGAACGGCGAGTCACACCTGCCTATTTTTGATCATTGTTGAGACTTGATTCAGGCAGATGTCCGTAGTTTCAGAAATATCCTGGACTTACTTACCATTGAAAACGCAAACCCAATAAATAGCCCATTCCTTAGTTTCCCCTTAGTTTTTGCAATAAACCTGTGCATCTGGAGGGAATGTTCTTTGAGTGCACTTTTGGTGTTGGTGTATTCGGGGACAGACCCAACAACGGGTGCACCACATTTCATATTTGTTTCTAATAACTTGTCTCTAAAAGGGGCCTCTACGTGTTGGACCCATGTCCCCACGCAAGCCTACAAAAAGGACCGGGACAGCAATGTCCCGTGAATTCTTAAATCAGATACAAAATAATAATAATAATAATAGAAAATATGCTGATGAAATATTAATAAGTTATTTATACATTAAATTTCAAGTACGATTCAAAACCGTGATGCCTAAACAAACGAGTTACAGTCGTCGTTAGAGTTCTATTATTCTGAGTGAATATTATAAAATCATATATGAAATGTAACTATTCTAACAGACTTTTTGTGTTTTTGACTATTTATTTCGGGCTTTACATAGTTCAAAGAAAGTTTCAACTGAACAAAATGTGTTCGAGTACAAAATCAACTCTAGTTTTTTATGTTGCTAGAGTGTAATCTACTATTCTTAATCCGCTTTGCCCTCTTTTTATTCTCGGTCCATCTCTTACTTTTGGAGTCTACGACAAACGTTTAGCGATAAAGACATCTTTTAGAAACTTTTTTTTTCATTCCTGCTTGGATTATTTTTTATTGCAAATCCCTTCTTTGATCATTCAAAGCTGGATTATTTTTCCTCTATTGTATACTCTGTTATACCTAAAATAGAATTACAAAGAAGTTTTATTTTTACTAGAAAATCCTCACTCGTATTTACTTAATCGAATAGGCTACGAAGTTATCACGTCACTGAGACCGCGTTCATACCCACCCCACATTTTCAAGAAACGGAATTCACAATTTCCTCGAGGGCCCAATATTAATTACCGATTGAAACGAACGCGTCTCCCGTGCTTTCTTACGTGCCTTCAACATTTCCATATAAGTTGAGCTTTAAACGAGCCAATCTATTCACGTCTACACATCAGGGGGTCGCATTTGCATATAGAGCAGAAATTTATTAAATCTACAACCAATATCGTTGCGTTCCGATATCGTTCTTTGCTTTTTACTTCTGCATTTTGTCAGAAATTGCTCGTGGGTCGCGCCCCTATAAGAATGTAAACTGCTTTACTAGATGTTCCCTTTGTTTGTATTTGCTTTGTTTTAGTTAATAAAACACGGATTCGCGATTTGTATTCTAATGAGTTTCATATTAGTATCCTTTCAACCCTATAAGTATTTTTAAGAGGCTTTTTGACAAAGCTTTCCTAGAAAGGCTACTGAATTGAAAAAGCATATTATATATTTTTCAGAAAAGACTCATCATCCGCGCGCTTGCCCAAGTAATAAATTAATTTATACGCTTGCTCAGCCTCGTTTTCATTTGTTTCCATATTTTAAACGAGATCTAAATTATTTTATAGGTGTTTTTATCCCACTAATGGCTATGAACGAAGAGATCTCTTAATTCATTTGAAAGATGACAGTAAATGAAGACCTCATTTACTCCGCAAACACTCTCAAGAATAAAATAATCTTGGCCCATGGGTTTTAATATCCACAGAACATCCGAACTTGCTTGGAATATCCATGTCATATTTTAATGCGTTTAAAATGCGCGTCATAAATAACAATAATTATGGCTGTCTACGTTTAATGCATAGTCTGTGGTTTTGGGTATTCTTCTTCTTCTTCTTTTTATTAATGGCGTCCTAACCTCTTTTGAGGTTAATTTTGCCAGTGTCAAGTGGTCAGGTTCTCATTTGAGAACCTGGAAATTATAATGTCTTGAGATGATTTGATGACTATGATGATGATGAATTGTCGCTCGTTAGCACTACCCAGGGAGGACGTGAAGGGCTGTGGGTTCCTTCGGACGTGAGCGACTGCCTCCCCGTTTTGGGTATTGGTGTCGCAGGATTTGTTGATGTGAATGAGAACGAAAACGAGACGTAGATGACAGCAGAAATTTGAAATCTATGTTCTATTTTGTAGGGACAGCAAACTCAACAGAAAATTGAAATGAAAAATAAATTAAAAATAATAATTAATTTGAATGTGTTGTGTAACTTCATAAGCCTTAAGATGTCTACGTTTAATGGTTTGTCCGACAGTTTTATCATTAATTTAGATGAATCAGATGAAAATTCATCTGATGGATAATTTATTTACTTTTTAGGTACGATGGTGCGGAAGCCTCCGATTGAGATTCCGACTCGCACTTGGCCGATTATTCTTATTGGTTAGGCTTTTCGAACTTTGGGAAAAAAATACTTTTAATGGCGTCCAAAATTTTTGACTTCAGTTGATTACATTAGGATGACTTTCTACTATGGATATTACATTGGTTTAATGCGTGCGTGTTTTTTGCTGTTATCTATTATAATTCATTCACTCGTTCATCAACTTTTTTGCAGTCAGTACATTGTGCGAAAATCATTCACATCAACATCATCATTTTGTGACATCTATACAAAGTCACAATCATAAACAATTAAGGATCTGTTTCACAAATTCCGGATAAGCTGTAATGACAAATAAATTATAGATTCTGTACTTAAAAACAACTAATTTATGAATTGTGTTACAGGCCATTATATTCTTTGTTGGGAAAATTCGCAATTAACGTATTAAATTAACGGTAAACAAAATCACGTTTTGTTTCCTTTCTGTAACTGTGGGCTGACTGAAGGGACCGATATTCGTCTAATGTGTAAAATGTGTGGACTTAGCAGCCAGAACACAGATGTCGTAGGCTCGTTTTCGTGTTCTTAGACGACATTCGCAACGCGAGCAGAGGATTGAGCAATAATGTCTCGAATTCGTTTTTTTTTAGTTTTTAACTTGTGAATTATTTTTACTCTAATTGGTATCCACGTATATTCTGAAATAAACAAAATATTATATTTTCTAATGATTCGTTCGTAAGTTCTTTATGAGTACATCACATGACACAATACAGATAACTCAAGATAGAAAATACATGTACTCAGGCGCGCTTATCTCTAATAAGAGATAATTTCCAGCCATTTATGGATTCATAATAATAAAAGGAGATGACTCTCGGTCACGCACAAACTATCAAAACAAGGACTATTTCGATCCCTTTCCCGTCTTAAAATAATCATGAGCCTCCATTCCGCCGACACATCCATATCAGCCCCAAAATATTTCACTGACGTGTCGCTTCGACATAAGGATCGCCCGGCATCAAATATGTATTAGCCTTCAGCAGAGAATATACAGCGTTTACTTTTAAGAAACTCCACCTTCGGGACGCTTCGTAACCCGGAGATTAAATAAATAATTTTAATAAAACACTAACTGTAGCTTCTTGCTGTGGTGAGAGCATAAAACGAAGAGAATGGCTTGAGTGCTGTTGCATTTTAATTAATTCTTCTTTTATATCGGAGCGGGCTGCGGTGCGCCAGTATCAGCGCCTTGCAGCCCCGAGCCAACAAATAAATGCGGGGAACGATTTTGACACGACCTTGTTTGTGGATATTATCGCCATTTTATAGGTTTAATACCCATGTTTGATGGCGGCGACTGAAAGTGTAAAAGCAACATTTACTAACATGCTGTAATATCTTGTCATCGACAACATAAGCCATGCCAATAAATTGATACATTAGTTCCCAATATGACGCACGTTTGATTTAAGTGCAAATGCATATCAATCGTTTTAATTACCCATCAACAACGGCATACACGCCAATAACGCAAATTAGTCCCACAATCCCCTGCTCATTAGCAGCACAAGCTACAAAAACATAGCATCACGTAATTTCCCACACCGGGTAGCAGCAGGGGCACAGGTATACGCATGTTCAATAGTCCAAGCCAGATCCAATAGTCCTGCCTGGCAGGATGTGTATTTACGACGTCACAGTTTCTAGTCCTTACGGCACAGGATTTCTTAATGTGAGGCCAGTATCTGCCTCTGTAAATGTTTATTTGTTTATATTTAAACAGCAATACTAACCCAGCCTCTTGTCCCCAGGCGCTCGACGGCCAAAACATCTACAACGGCTGCTGCACCCTCCGCATCGACTACTCCAAGATGACGTGCCTGAACGTGAAATATAACAACGACAAGTCCCGGGACTACACGAACCCGACCCTGCCGTCTGGTGACGGGGACGCGCACCAGCTCTTGACGAGTGAGTTGCCCCGGGCCCGCCTCGCGATGGCCCTGGCCGCCAGGATGAGTTAGTCCCGTTCTATACCGAGGCAGCACGGCTCTGGACGCTTCCTTCTGTTGCACCGCGGCGTGGTGTTCTGTGCTGCGGGCTATTCACAACCGGTTCTGACTAGAATTCCTTTTAGTGTAGCAAGAACGTGAGTTGACGCTAAACCTAAAACTTTGACAATGCCATATGATTTTTTATTGAGTTGTCTAAGTTTACTAGAGTTATGCGTATACTTTTATTCTAGCTAGTGGCACTTAGCCTTTATGTGAGGTTGACATACAAGAATAATTCTATATTTTTGTATATATTTGATGTGCGATTAAATGCTACATTTAATTTAAACTCGAGGTGACCGTGCTAAATCAACTTAAGTGGGAATCTTCCTATACAAAAGTGTAAGGTGTTTTTAAAAGAGATCACCAAATAAAAAGTCACAAAAAAACGTACTATCCGAGTATACCGCGGGTGTAATGGATAATGCTTAGATTAGATGTTCAAAGGACAGGCGTGCTCCCTGGTGCTTCAATCGAAGAGAGTGGTTGTGAATAGTTTCGTCACCGGTGTAATACGAACGCGAATTTCACGCCCCTGTAGACTAGAACTGTCTTCAAAACCACACCATCTAAACCTTCAACTACGTATGAACAAATAGTTTATTTTCACTGCAACTTTTATCTTGCACATTCGATCTATTTCAATACGTTCTTTTCATAATACTGACGTTTTTTTTATGTAACAATAAAAATTTGCAAAACTCGCAATCTCGCGATATTGCTACGGCGTAGCATACTGTTACAGCGTAGTATCGCTGTTACAGCGTAGCATGGCAGTTACGGTGAAGGTGTTACTACTGCTACGACTAATGAATTTGTGGACTCGAACCTTAATTCACATTACTTTTGTTTAAACTTTCAGCAAAGAGACCAAGCAGGATGTAATATAATAGAGAATGTTCAATTTATCACTGTTTTCACGGCTGTAGATAACCTTCCTACTAGCATTACTACAGGGTGTAAGACAAAGTTGTGTAGTAATATTTTAGGTTGTTAGCTCCATCACTTTGGACAACTATCAATATGAACCTGATTTCGTCAGTGCTTTACTATTTACTTCCCCATACATTTTACTAAAGTGTCGTGATGGATTCGGTTGTAATAGTTTCGGTTCGGTTGTTCAGATTGATCTCCCTAAAACCCCTCAAAATATGACTACACCCTTCTGTTACACTCTAAATTACATTTACCATTCAAGCTCTCTTCTTGTTTATTATTCATAATTCATTGCAAATATTCCCGCAGTGACAAATAACTTCTCGTAAATCCGTATTGCTCCGTAGAGGGTTTGTGTGCTATATGGGAGGTTTGTATTCCACCCACCTACTTGCAGGTATATATTTTACCTTCTACGTAGCTGGGATGGTTATGTTGGATGCCTATCTCAATTTTTATTTATTTAATTTTAGCAACGTGTTATGTTCTTCCTGCAAGTCACGATCGCACGTGAATCGTATTCGTGGGTATACGGGTACATGTAGTCACAGTGTGTGCCTGACTGAGGCATCGCATATTATAATATACACCTGTCATGTCTGTACTGTACTCATCTAGCCACAAACATGGTCCATGGGCATTGGCACTTGAAATATTTGATAGCCATTCTGCGGTGAAATCGGTGCCTTTCGCCTTCTGTTATCGATTTAATTTGTAGGATCTCCTTATAAATTACGCCATAGTTTGTGTCGAAGCTTCGTGGTGACTTGAAGAACTTTAAATTGCCGTTATGAAATGTGGATTTATTCCCCGTTCCCCTTTTACTTTTCAAGGAGGAAGGTACTGTGAAGTTCTATTATTCATATCTTATGCAATAGGATAGCATCTGCATGTTACCTACAAATGTACAACTAGGGACTTTACAAAACTGCAAACTTGAAGTTCTCTGAGGAATCGAAGACTGTTGAGACTACTTTAGCTAACTGAAGACCCAAGTCTTCGAAAACGGGTGTTTTGAAACTATTTTGGCTAACTGAAGTCTTTCGAGGACGTTTCGAAAACGAGTGCTGCGTTTTTCCAGGTGGAGGTGTGCTCGGCCCGCCGTTCCTCGGGCTCGGCTCTGGCCTGGCGTCTCCCTACGGAGTCGGCGTTGGCGGCGTCGGCCTGCCTGCATTCGGAGCCCTCACACTGACCCCCGCCTCCCCCGCCCTGCGCGCCCTCGCCGCACCCCCGCTACCGCTCGCTACAGTCCTTCTCGTCTCGAACCTGAATGAAGAGGTAATCATCCATTTTCGACCCTACTTCTCTACCTGACTATCCATTTTCTTGAAGTTGAAAGAGGTTTTGTTTTAATACTCGTATCACCGTCTTCCGAAGTTCAACACGTTTGATTTGTATTGCGTCTCTTCCATACCTTTCTATTATGTATGTCGACACAATCAGAACGATCTCGGAAAACTTGATGAGCGAATTGTAAGTGGTGAATTCAGGAATACTTCGAACTTTTACCGCTTCACTGTCGCATTTTTAACAAAAATCACCGCTTGATTCAAATCGTACGAGATAATAATTTGTAGGGGTATCTCGTGACTTTTACAAAAACAAACAACCGCAACACTCAATGTAGAATATGTTATTCAAAATTAAACAAACAATTGTATCCGAATTGGTAGTTTCATGTTCATTGGCAAATTTATTCGATGCGCTACGGTCGCTAGCCAGAAACGTGCTGTTCTATTTACACTTCACCTAATACGGGTTTCACAGTTTGGTAAACACAATCAACTAATGCATTCACTAATATACAAACAACGTTTCTGGCTATCGCACTGATACTATTATTTTATTTAAACTCTTTAAAAATAAGTTGCTAATTTATTCATAGATATGATGTGATATATCTTTTATAACTATATAATACTGTCTCTTTTCTCTTTCCTGTTGTTTTAGATGGTCACGCCTGATGCTCTCTTTACCCTTTTCGGTACGTGTGCACAAACATTCCATATTATATTAAAACATTAATATGTTCCTGTGCCCTATCGCCTGAAGGACAAATTGTCAACTAACATTCTCGTCTCCTCTGATAACAGCTTCCGACAGTCCTGTGTGAGCTTCGCTTGATAACACTTTGTACTTCATTAACACTTGACAATTTGTGTTTCAGCCGACGACCTATAGATGTAGCCGAGTTAGAAAATCTATTGTCTAGTTTTAGTGTGCGTCTTATTTTGATTTTGTTTGTCCCATCTTTCTGCGCCATCACGTATTTACAGAGTACAATAAATCATGTATTTCTGTATTTCTTTGATGTATGTAGTGGCGTTTAAACCGAACAAGTAGAACTGTTTTGTAAAAGCTCTAAAAAAAGGTCCTCACTTGAACGAGGAGTAGTCTAGATGTATTCAAAGCTAAGCTTAGTAATAAGACCGTAGTCGTGAGGTCCCTTCAAAAACTAAACTACTGTGCTAAATCCGTGACCAGTAATTAAGCTTGTGTATGTTTTCTCCTTGTATTATTTCTTGACTGTCCAGTTTCCGCGTCATTATTTAATACACATACTATTATTACTCATTATCTACAAAAAAATGATATTAAAATATTCAACACTTCTACATTATGAATGAATTTTACGCAGAAGAAATTATTGTATTTTTATTTAGCTCGTACTATTTGTCAAACAAATATACACTGGAAATCGTTTCGAAGGGAACAACCAACAACATCTAAGAAAGTGACATTGCTATTTACTATCTAACACATTGTAAGACCATGGTCTTTGAGTCCTCCGGAATGATGTCCAGTGTTGTATCCACTCACCACTGGCCTCGGCCAGAGTGAACGCGCGGTGACTTGCGCGACGGTGGGGCGCACTTTAGCATGACCCGCCTTGTCACTTCAGTTGCGTCCAAGCGGCGTTTTCATGTGATTGATATTTCGCGCCCGCTGTCGCCACCGTGCAAGCTCGTCCCTCTGGTTGAGGCCAGAGACCTTTTAGACACGGTTAGGTCATTGGGTTTATCTCATAGTATAATTATATTTTTGACAATGTGAGATTTGTTTCACATACTTTTATCTGTAGGTGTGTACGGCGATGTGCAGCGTGTGAAGATTCTCTACAACAAGAAGGACTCGGCCCTCATTCAAATGGCGGAGCCTCATCAAGCTCATCTTGGTATGTCGTTCAAGCATACACATATGTTTCCGGTATTTTAAAATGACAACGTAAAACAGTTTGCGTTATCACTAGCTACAAAGTCCACAAAAAACCCAGATCTTTTGTTCTATTTATTCATAGTTTTTGAACTTTTATCTGGACGTGGGTAGGGAAAATCGGGGGCCGTGGACGTTGAAAAGCATATACAAGGTTTTCACAAACATAATAAACTCCAATATACCATCAATATACCAAGGGAAAAGACTCTTCAATGCATCTAAATCTTGCTACATTAAGTCTCAATCGTCCACATAAAATACCACGGAAAACAAAGTTCAAGTAAGAAAACAGAACAAAATAACTGTTTATTTTAGGAACCATGGAGAGTACTTAGTAATGCTAAGCGTAGTAATCAGAAACTGCTAAGTGTTATAATGAATGTTGCTTCCAGCTATGACCCACATGGACAAGCTGCGTGTATTCGGCAAGGCCATGCGCGTGATGCTCAGCAAGCACCAGACTGTGCAGCTGCCCAAGGAAGGCCAGCCCGATGCTGGGCTCACCAGGTCAGTCTACAAATATACAGTTGTCAAAATCCGAGAATAGCGCTAACTTCCGTTCATCTAAACCCGGCCTAAGGTCGACTAGATATATATGAGTCTGCTCTTTATTTTAAGTGATGAGTTGCACTGTGCGCCGTGTCAAAGTTCTTATTCTTCTAATTTTCTAATAAGTTTGAGCTAAGAATGGACTGTTAGACGTACCACATAAGTACTATACAGGGAATAACTCGAAAGCTTTACAAAATTGGTAAGATTATTAACTCAATTACGTTAAGTTTAAAGGCTTCTTTAATTAAGAGCGGAAAACTGGAAACTACAAAATGAACAACTGTTAAAACAGTGGAAATTGAGTCGTACAGAGCGCTCGGGTATCAAACAAAGCCATAAACGCGATTGGTTTACTCATTTTGAGCAGTTTTCGTACAATGTTCACCAAAGGAACAGCTAGTATTCTTTCTTTGAACTACTACTACTGCTCGCTCACTTTTATAGTATGGCAGGATTTTACCAACAAAAAGTTATGCGAAAAAATCTATCCCGGGGATAATTTATATGACAATGACAGTTCAAAATGAGGTCATTCTATGAAAAAGTAGAAGATACTCTCGAGTAAAAAGTAATTCTTTGTTGGAAAAATTCACTCTAAGAGAACTGTCATTGTCATACAAATTATCCCCGAGATAGTTATTCTCGTATAACTTTTTGTTGGTAAAATCCAGCCTTATCACTGTAGATACAAATATGCTTATAGATAGATGTAGATATGGTACACGTACTTTTTTGCACCTACATAAAAGAAAGAAATGGCGTAATAAAATAGACTGCGGCAAAAACATTTTGATTATTCGGTATTTTCCCTAACAACAAAATACCATAGGATATGATATAATATAAGCTCTGAAATTTTCTGGGCCACCGAACACAACACAGTAGCCTAGGCTAGGCTGTATGAGCCACATCCGTGTTTTGTCTGATGTTCCTAACAG
This sequence comes from Argyresthia albistria, assembly GCA_963457715.1. Lineage (NCBI taxonomy): Eukaryota > Metazoa > Arthropoda > Insecta > Lepidoptera > Argyresthiidae > Argyresthia > Argyresthia albistria. The sequence goes on from OY735256.1 coordinate 5,975,481, forward strand.
CGTAAGCCGCAAAACTTTTAGTCCATCGTAAACTTTACATTATTAAAGCATAAACAATGCAAAAAATACAATTGAATCTAATTCTTACTTGGAGTGAATGTAAACCTTCGATCATGTAAACCAATGACGTAAATTGCCTGTGTCTATGATAGTGAATGCGGTATTTTTTCGAGTTTTAATTAAAGTGACCATATTTTCCTTACAGGGACTATTCACAGAGCCCACTGCATAGATTCAAGAAGCCGGGCAGCAAAAATTATCAGAACATCTACCCACCAAGTGCCACGCTACATCTGTCGAACATTCCGTAAGTTATCGTTCTATTCTCCGACCTCATTGCGTTGTTCCGGTGAAATTGAATCTTTTGACGTGAAATATTATGTTTTCAGAGCCACCGTGTCCGAGGACGATATCAAGGAAGCGTTCACCAAGCGAGGATTCACCATCAAAGCTTTCAAGTTCTTCCCGTTAGTAAACTTCATTTATACAAAATACTTCATTTAGCCCGGGTCTGTCAAGAGACGGATAAATAGTCAGATAACTTTTCTTTGACACTTTTTGTACGTGTGAAATGTCAAAAGCCTCAGATAAACGCTATCTAAGGAATGAGAGAAATGCACTTAGTTTAAAATGTCTTGACTGCGCGAAGATATTGCGTTTATAGTTTCATTCGTTTCCAAATAGAACGCTGATATTATTCTCGTAGATGAGCGTGATGATGAGTATTTATGTCAACATCACATGAAACTTCTGACAACCAAGCAAAGATGTGTGAAGTATAGATGTGATTAACAGAACAGCTACAAAGTATTAGGGACGTTGATGAACCCGAACTCAGTATTAGCTAACAATTTTACGGTTCTAATTATGAAACCATATTTATTTATATAAATTTAAAGTCTTCTGTATCTTAATTGCAGGAAGGACCGCAAGATGGCACTGGTCCAACTGGGCACAATCGACGACGCTGTAGCGGCTCTAATTAAAATGCACAACTACCAACTTTCCGAATCCAACCATCTAAGAGTGTCGTTCTCCAAGTCGAGTATTTAAACGATGACAAAATCCCTACAAACTATCGGAATATCACACACTAAAGACATTCGTCTTTGCTCGCGGCTGGCGATTTCAATTTTAAATTAGAAACGATACGACTTATTTAAAAAGTATTTGAAGCTTTTACAGAAATTAAAATCACAGCCTAAAGGGTAAAGAAATGTCGATATGAAATCACACCGTACCTCTCACAATATCGAGAACTAACTCGACTGAAAATTAAAATATCTGTATTACGCTTACTCGGATCACTATTACACTAGTTGTTAAGTGCTATTCTATTTTCTTAATAAATACGTACAACTTTACTGTTACTCTTAACTGTAAATTGTAACTTCATCATAATCTATTAAGGTATCGTCATCATTATATATCACTTTGTAATTATGTATTCATTGATATTCTTGTATGTACCTAATTGTATATGAACCAGCGTTTCAAGAGAGGATTTCTAGGTATATTGTGTGATATTCATTCCATAATCTTACAAATCTTACGATCATTTTATTTTTTTATTCATTGTAATTTCCAGTGCTTTTGGTCTATTTCAGAAAAAAATATCATATTCATTTATTAGACAGCAATTAGATTGCGCTAGGTTTATTTATTTAAATTAGTAATTTGAGAACAATGTGTAACATTGTTTTGAAAATATATTTTATCGTTTAAATATCTGACATGCTGAAGACCACCTAATATTTTTATTCATAGTTACAAGGCATCGTTTAAATATATTTTCATATTATAAGTATCTACCTAATTTGCAGTTATTAACTCTTAAAGTATATTTTATAGATATATTTTATTGCCTATTTTAATATGCACAATTATTATTATTATTGCAGTTTATAATAAGTTACTAATTTTCAATTTCTATACGCATACACAATAATACTTTTTCTTTTCCCTTGAAGTTTACATTATTTGAAAATGTGTATGTGTGTGCAATATTAGTTTAAGTGGCAATTTAATATATTTTAGTTTTAAATCTGTCGCTTCTATCAATGGTAACTTATCTATGCTTCCACAGTGTATCGTTTCTTGAGGCGAGATGTTACGTTGACGTCACATGATAGTCTCAAACATTAGTTAGTTTAATCACGTCTCTTATTGCTAAGCGCCTAGATATTAATCCACTTAGAGAAAATTATGTTCAATCTACATAATAGTGACATGATGCATTTATCTTGATGTTTAATTTATGATATATGGTAGCTACATACATAAAAAGCTCGTGCATTCATTTTCACTATAAGATTTTAATTATAGATTTTATTTTATTTATTATCTACGGTTGGGGATTGTACACTGAACAGTGTGATCAGTATCTTAAATAAAATGGTATTTTTTAGAATAATTTTCAGTAAGTAATAATGATATCGTCACACTGTTTCACAACGGCCGGCGGTCTAAACAGTATTCGTGAGATCTGATTTCTGCTCTACGTATTTAATGAAAGTATTTACACTAGGTCACAACTATGTTGTTAAACAGTATTGTAGGAAGTAACTCTCCACTTCGACATTAACTCTACTCGTGTATATAAACCCTTAATCTTCATCATCTTATGCTTGAACTTCTTGGACTTGAACTGGGCTTTCAATTGGTTTCACTACATCTTTGCCTTACTTAAAATTAATTTTAACATGCGTCTAGTCCAATGCAAAAGAGATTAAGATTGTGAATTAAGTATTGTTACGTTTTAAAAAGGTCTCAAAAGTAAAATAACTCTTGAAAGAATGTCGGCCGTAGAATGCCCTAATAAAATACCTATAAGCCCTAATTGTTAGGACCATTGTTAAGTGTTCAGTTACACGTCCAATATGTGGTTAGGCAAAGCATGCGTGTAAACGCCACGGTAAGTTAGGAAAATATGTGGCCATTTGGGAATATTTTCTAAAAGATAAGCCGACCAGCCAGGAAAGACAGTCGCGGAACTGAAAGAGATTTAAAAAATCACACGGCAAAGTACAGACATAGTTCAAGTTTTTGAATGCGGCAAAATCGGCAGTTGATATTCGACAAAAGGCCTAGAATGCAACAAAACTGAAAGCAAATATGTTGAAGTGATGATCGGTATAAATTACAAATTAATATGAATTACTACATGAAGTTGATTAACTGTAGTTCCTAGACCAACAGAGTGAAATGGCCGCCATCGCAAAAATATATACTGAGTTATCCCATTCCTAACAGAATAATTACAGAAAAAGGCATTTTGAACTTTAATTTTAGATGCATCATGCAATCAGTTGTAATAGAAACATAAAATATTTACACTAAAATATTTTAAAGTTTATCATATACATCACTTACCTAAGAAATAAAAAATAGAGCTTAGTAAGAAGATAAACAGAAAAAATTAGATCGTCATGAGATAAGTTAGTGAAAAATAATATTACAAAAAATGTATTAATCTGTACGTACGGATAAGGATGTAAAAGTAGTTATTTGGGTTAAGATAACGTTAGGTGACCAGGGTGTGGTGATATTTTGCACGTTTTTGAAAAATGTTTTCTACAGGGTGCAACTGCACCCGCGTTTTGAAATGAGATTAGGATGTGCATGCGGCGATGGTCGCTGGTCGGAAAGGGCGCGCGCGCCGGTGGTGCCGTGACGCTATTGTAATTAAACTTTTGTGATTATTATTACTGAACCGATATCACAGAAAAGGAAACTACATATCCACTATACATATTCGGAGTAGAACGCTACACACATTTACAGTGAACAATTTTCCTTTTCATTAGAGCTCGGCCGCTGAGACAATGAAATATGTTCGCAAAGCTTGTTCGCTCAACTAGTAGGATCGTGTGTGTAGCGTTTTCTGGCCTAAATTTTCTCAAAAACATTATATCGATTAATAGATTATCATATGTATTTTTGTGTTTAGAAAAGTATTTTAAATATTTAGATAATAATGGTAATTATTAAAAATAAGAAATTAGATCAGTGTTTAGAACGAGATGCCAAATTTAAAGTCAATATACGTTAAGTGAATCGTAATTGAAAGTAATCTTAACAATATATTGAAAAGTTGATGAAAAATGTTACAGTTAAATTATATTTGAGAGTTTTATTGAGCGCAATATATGCAATTTTATTCATTGAAAGTGAAGTTCAATTTGTTAGTTAAAGTTATGCGTTGATAATCAAAAGTTTGTTTCGAATGTTTCTTTGTCACAATTTCGCATCCTGTATTGGGATGTGATGCTGTTAGCAATCTGTCGTTACTAATATGTATACTTTCATATAGTTTCATTATTTTCAAAATTATAGTCTTTCTTGTATTAAATCTAAAAATAACATATCTAAGCATATCATTCTGATGATTATTTTATTGCGCTTTATAATATTTACCCTTTGTTGGTGTGCACTCTAATATTTCGTCATAAATAAAGGCCAACATATCAATACATATATTTGGCTGGCGCATATACTTCGTCTCTTAAGCTCTATTATACACCAGTGTAATGTCTAATCTAATTTTAGTTACAACATTTTAGAATCATGGCAACTATTATTTTCACAATCTTATTTTATTTAAGGTAATGTCTTTTTCCTTTAATTTCTCATTTTAATCTTAAGCTTTTGGTATGTTTAATTTCATTCTTATTTTTAATTTCATAATTAAAATAATATTATTATTGATAATTCTTCGTTATTTATTTTTTCTCCTTTTTCCTTCCTTCGTTTTTATTTTGAAATACCAATTGTGTAAATGAGTGCTAAGGTTATAATAGAACATGGTGCGAGAAATCCCTGTTAAACCATTGAATCATTAAATTATTTACATAATATTATTCGAAACTCCATCCTAAGTTTTATATTTTTTATTCATACTCGATGAGGTTAAGATATTTGTAAATAAACTTATAAATTTTAATGGGATCAATATAATGAGAAGGTACAATCTTCAATGAGATTGTACACAATTGGTACTTTTAGTCATACTTAGATCCTAACTATACTTAGCGAAATTATATTCACCTACCCTATCATGACAATGTATCTACACTATGCTTTTCTATGCTAACCTTGTGCAAATTCGTTGTCGGTCTAAAATCGTAAATGCGCGCAATCTAGAATACTGTTAGATGTATTTAAACTACTGAAAGAATTTACAATATCAAAGGAGTGAGGGACTCAAGAATATTGCCAATGATTATTTAAATTATCAAATGGAGTATATATCGCACAGGGTATAATGAGAATAAAATTATGACTGCTCTCCGCGTTCTAGGGGTATGTCAGTCCGTGCCACGTCCCTGATTCCTTAATCGTGAAAGAACTGAAGTCACCTATCCTGAAAACAAACACTAGTAAAGAGATATCCACTTCATTTGAAAATTCGCTTGGATCAAGTATTAACTTGAGCGGATTGCAAGTGAAGTGCTCAAAAACTGCCAAATTAGTAAAGAACCTTGCATTTCATTTAACAGATTGTATAGTCGTTATTACGTAGGTGGGTAAAATAATATACACTGAGTGCCATCTAAGTTTATATCAGCGGAGTGTTACTAACAACAAAAGAAGTTAGCATAATAGAGATTAAACGGATATTACCTCTATGAGATATATCTTGCCGATAGATTCCAAATTGAGAAAAGGTTGTAATACCGCGATGCATTTTAACCTTATTGTTGACATCTCCCTATCCACCTACTGTGGACCTTGGCTCGAGGCCCTTATAATACTGGCAGTTAATCTTGCGTATGTAAATATTATACACGACTCAATATGTTAATAGTTAAATTTATAGGACCTATAGTAAAAATTATCATAATCATTAGTAACATACTTATTTCAGTAGTCGCTCTAGTGAATAAAAATAGAAAATCTCTTAGGAAATACGGATGTCTAGTTTCGTTTCTTCCAATATTTGAATTGTTTTCCTTTCATTTAGTAAAATATTTTAAATAAAGGTGTGCAAATTAAAGGGTTGTGTGTAAAGTTAAAAATAGTTAAATAGATGTAATCGATCGTTCAGAATATAAAAATACCTAGCCATCTCCCGAAGCACATCTGTTTCGTTTGCTATACTTGTACACCTGACGCAATTTAAAAAATATCTCTACTTATATAGTCTTTAAACATGCCAAAGACCAATCGTTGGGACAAAATGACAGGGATCTATCGATAATTTATTTTCAACTTAAATATAAAACTACAACTTAGCTCAGAGTTTGACCAACATCGTGTAGGTGTGATCAGTTACTCTCTGAACTGAGTGGGTATAAAGATATAAGCTTTAAAGCGAAAAGCATATTCAAATATTTTGATGATTATACTCATAATGAACGTTACTTTTGTGAATTTGCTAAAAGCTGGTCTTTGAGAGGCCCTACTCACTATTCAATATTAAAACTGCAGCAGTTATGAGATTTTATTATACTTAATATACACAATAACTAAGTGACTACCCTATTGAATTCTAGATTTATTCTTTGTCATTTTATAATAAAATATACTAGTTGAAATTCTGTTGTTTCATTTCTTGAAAACCCCATTTTTTTATGATATGGCATGGCGAATCTCTAAATATCTATCAACGAGTTTGTTATATAGGTACCTCCGGCACTTTGTATGGAAAACAAACGAATACAGGCTGCAGCTGGGAATCCCTAACATCCCAAATTACCACTAGTGATAAAGTTTCAAAAGGAAAGTTGGCTATCGCTAGGAGCACAGAGCTGCAAAGAGCCTTTATTCCCAGTGGGTATAGTCTGGTGAAACGCCTTCAACTACTACCAGGTAAGTATCTATTATCTTTAAATCTACCAGGGCAACAGTCTGTTGCAGGAGGTTATTCTTACATTGAAAAGTAATACTTATCTAAAAATGTGTGATTTTATATAAATATTGTGAGTACTGAGTATACTACCAGAAGTTAGCGGAACTGATGATGAAGATGGCATGGCCACCAGAAATGCTCAATACTAGGTACAAATACAATCTACTATGCATGGCTGACGGACAACGCATAGCCTAAACCGGTAGACCCCAGTGCCATGAAACTTTGTACAGAGGTTCCTTATGTAGCGTAGGGTAGCACTAAGATGGGATTTGACAGACAGACATTTTTGTCATAAAGTCAACCGTTGAAGCATTATTTAAAAAATAACAAATATTGGCCCCTTCAATTCAAAATAGCGGCTTACGCAGGCATTCCTCGAGGTCGAAAACTTGTATTTTTCATGGCTAGACAATACAAATCAAAATTGCTTCTACTCCACCTTTTGTAGGGCAGAGCCTCTAATTTCCCCCCAATGATTGTACTATTATGTAATATTACACATCTCCATAGCTGCGGCGATGAGCTAGCCCCCCTTGACTGCAAATTGCATTGATTATCTAGCTAAACATGGGCGCAGCAGTGCCACAGCCAACCCGTATGGGAAAAGGCGTGACGCTATGTTAAAAGTAGGTATTTGAGTTATTTGCTATTTATCGCGTTAGAAGCAATACATGATCTAAGTATGTTAAATAAACGAAAAAAAAACTATGTTTGAGTAAAATATTTCCCCAAATATATTTCAATATTTTATTGTTGCCTATTTATTTTTTTAACACTTTTTAAACTATTATTTACAAATCAACTCATTATTAAATACCTACTTAAATACATTTGAAAACTAAACGAAAACAGACATAATTCATGACAATATTGTCATGATATCATGAGGCCATCAATGCGTGTTTACAGGACAGACCAAATATCTCAATAAAATAAACCTGCCAAGTGCGAGTTGGAGTCGCGCACTAAGGGTTCCGACCAAATGTATTTTTTAGTAAGACTAAAATACAAATTCACAATTTTCGGTTTTTAGGGTTCCGATCCATAAAAGGAAATAACCGGCCAAGTGCGAGTCGGACGCGCGAACGAAGGGTTCCGTACCATTATCTATAAAAAACCGCAAAAAAAAAACCATTTTGTATGGGAGCCCCCCCTAAATATTAATATACTCAATATATTGTGAACATTTTAAGCGTCTACCTGCTACCATTATCAATACCGAGCAAAAATATCACGTTAGTTGTATGGGAGCCCCCTTAATATTAAATTTATTTTGTTTCTTAGTATTTGTTGTTATAGCGGCAACAGAAATACATCATCTATGAAAATTTCAACTGTCTAGCTACCACGGTTCATGAGATACAGCCTGGTGACAGACAGACGGACAGACACCGAAGTCTCAGTAATAGGGTCCCGTTTGGCACCCTTCGGGTACGGAACCCTAAAAAAGGAACCCTTATAGGATCACTTTATGGTCCGTCCGTCCGTCTGTCCGACCGTCTGTCATAAAGTCCGTTCTTTATATCGAGAACGCGTGGACGTTTCATGCTGAAATTTATATCGATTGCTCAGGTCTGTGGTCCCCTATTATAGCTATCTTCTAGCTAGATCAACGCAATCGAACGCTACGACCGTTTATGCTATAAAATTGATGCATTTTCATGGACTCAAAACCTATGGGTACTTCCCATTGGCCTACAATCATGAAAAGACACCGGCAATTCTCGATACTGACGAATTGGTAACGCCTATTCACAAAAATAGTCATATTGATAGATTTTTTATTCATGGGGTCTGTTGTGGCGTAAGGCCGGCAGCCTCCTTGGCTCGCTGGCCGGCGAGGCTAGGAAGGGAGAAAAGAAAGCAGACACATGTCAGACGAGAACAAACGGGAAATAAAAAGGGAGACAAAATCGACGTAAAATTCTTTTTTAACCGACTTCCCAAAGGAGGAGGTTTACAATTCGTCCGGATATTTGTTTTTTATTTTTTTTTTTATTTTTTATGTATGTTCCCCGATAGCGCCTAGACGGATGGACCGATTTGGAAAATTATTTTTTTGTTTGAAAGGGTTTACCTTCCCATTGGTCCCATTGACACCAGGTCAGGATCTGATGATGGGATCCTGGAGAAATCGAGGGAACTCTTCAAATATTATAGGCAGACCTATAGTGATTTTTGTGTTTTTCATAATAACTCGTGCAAATGCACATGGTAAGCATAATATTGTGATGCGGAACTGCTCATGAAGACCACATATGGCCACCAGATCTGCTCAATACTAGGTACAAATACAATGCGTGGCTGACGGGCAGGCAACGCATAGCCTAAGCCGGTGGACCTAGAGCCATGAAACTTTGTACAGAGGTTCCTTAGTAGCGTGGGGTAGCACTGTGATGGGATTTGACAAAATTAATTCCCCCAGGGGGGGGGGGGGGGGGGTAAGGGGTTACAGTTTGTATTAAACTCAATCTAATCAAATAGGGTTTGTGGAAGTCGGTTTTTTCTAAAGTTTACTTTTTGTTTCAATTATTATCACACCTGCTCTGAAAATACATACTAATTATACCAATTAGCAAGAAGAAACGCCTTTATCCCGCCCTTCAAATCCTTTCATCCCAAGGTATGGAAGTTTGTATGAAAATCCTTCCGACCCAAGGGTGGGAAGTATGTATGAAATTCCATTACATACCCGGTTTTTTTTTTTTTATTTGTCAGCAGTCATACTGCAAAGAGTCTTTAACTGTCTACTAATTAAATTTCAAGTAAATTGTTACTGGCCACATACAGTTTTTTTTACTACTTACCAACCTCCTTGGTGCATACAGAAAATTAAAAACGAAATTATTTTTTCATCACATCTATTCAAAAAGATCTACTTTAGTCCCGGCCAACAGGGACTAAAGTAGGTCATTTAGTCCCTAGGGACTAAAAGTAACTTTTTAATTTTGTTGCCAGTACAAAGGAAAAACAATGCTGTCACTAATCAGTTTCACTACCACTCAGGCTGACAGACCCAATTAAAAGAGAGATCGATTCTAAACGCAGCCAATAAAAAAAAAGTTTGTACTAAAATGCGTACTCGACACAGATTAGATAATCCGATCGACCGAATCGATTGACAGCGATTGGTGACAACAGAGAAACAACCTTACAGAATTGATATCGAAACACGGACCAAATAATTAAAAAAGTTGTGGAAAATTTGTAAACAAAGCGCGCCAAATCTGAATGCTGTAATTATTTCAATTTCGTTTGCGGATATGAGTAAAGAATATGAGTGAAAGTGAGTGTCTAACTCCAGATGATAACAACAAACGCGAATGACAAATACAAGATCTGTTACCAATAAAATCACGAGGAATATAGGTATGTTAAAACTAGTGGTTATCTGAAAATGCTTTTTGAACCAATTTTCAAGATTTAGCCAATACTAAACAAGCTTTAACTATGTGGAGGTCATATTCGTAGTTCGTAATTTCTTTATTGTACTAACACAAGAATGAATACAGAAAATTATAATAGATAACAAGAGATTTCTTCCAACAAACCATTACACGCAACATATTGTGTAAATAAATATAGGGTCTAACAGAAAGGGGTATAGAAGCCGAAAGAAGGTTGTTAGGGACATCATTTTGAACAACTTTCACAATGGGACCGACTTGATCAGAGCAACATTATTTTTCATTCCACCATACAGATCAGCTGAGCGCTAGGCCCGAAATGTATTGAGTTAAAAATAATGTTGCTCTGATCAAGTCGATCCCATAGTAAAAGTTGTTCAGAATGATGTCCCTCTTTCAGCTTGTACACCCCTTTCTGTTACACCCTGTATAGGTACATGTATGTTATTTTATTGATTACTTACTACTTTTCTCATAGAGGGTGATGAAAAGTAGAGTGTCCACCTCAGGAGTAAAAACTATTTTTGGCTCGAGTGATGTACTTTGAATCCCTCGCTCCCTCAGGATTCTACTTTTGAGTCCCTCGTTACACTCGGGACTCAACTCTAGAATCCCTCGGTCGCTCAGGATTCAAAAAACACTCTCGCCCTAAAAATAGTTCTTTACTCCCTTGGTAAACAATCTACTATTGTATATAAAACGCGCGGAATCACGGAAGAAGTGGCTGCATGACCTTATGATCTTAGCCTACTCCTGCACTTTTAATAATTGTACTTTTAACTAAATATAAACATTTCTATGCATTTATGTCTATAATTTTCCTCGTAGGTGTAATAAAAAGCACTATACATACCTCAGGATAAAGTACAGTTCCATACCTCAAATGGTTTGCGCCCCTCGCAAGCTCGTGGCGCAAATGCCATAATCTCGGTATGGAACTGTCACTTTCTTCCATCTGAAGTAATGTACTATTATTTGCTTGACCGAACAGGGTCGATACTGTAAGAGTTTTTGTTGTTTGAGACCATTTTATTAAGATATCGGGAAACATTGATGACGTCATACTTTTATTTTCTATGTAGAAACCTAATCTCCACCTGTGATCGGAACCCTTGGTTCGCGGGTCCTACTCGACTCGCTCTTGACCGTTTATTTAAATTATCGTGAATTCAGCTCTCGAATGACGGAAAAGGCCGTAAATTATTATATCAGGTTTACCCTATTGTAGAAAATGTAGATAATAAATGATAATAGTTACACATCGGACAGTTTCTTCTCGCCCTTTGCCACCACTAAGACATCGTGATGTTGCGTCAAATCATCATTCAGTAATGAAGATGCTTTTGCTTCAGCTTCGTGCATTTGGGATTTTCTGAAAATCAACGAAATACAGTCAAATATATTTTTATACATAAATACAACATTGCATTTTGGTTACAGTATTTGAATCACTAATCTCGTAGCAATAGGTAAGCTGTTAGGGTAAAAACTAGTTTATCACATTTGTCTTTGGTGTTTATATTATAATTATTATTGTCTATTGTACAGTCGAGTTCATTATTACAGGGTGTAACAGAAAGGTGTAGTCATATTTTAGGGGGTTGTTAGGGACATCATTCTGAGCAACTTTCACTATGAAACTGATTTGATCAGAGCAACTTTAATTTTCACTTCTCTATAGAAATCAGCTGACCGCCCGGACCAAAACATATGGAGCAATGAAAAATAAAGTTGCTCTGATCAAATCGGTTTCATAGTGAAAGTTGCTCAGAATGGTCTCCCTACCCCTTAAAATATGACTACACCCTTCTGTTGCACCCTGTATATGAGCAAATCCAAGGCTTATATAAATGTACATGGAATGGTATATAAATATCTGAGCAGATTCATCAATAAAACATATGTGAATCTGCTCAGATATTTATGTACCCTTCCATGTAGATTTATATTTGAAGCCTTGGATTTCCTCATATATTAAGGGCGGGCCCTAGGCAATCGGAACTTAGAATTTCATCCTTAACTTATTTTTAGAGGAAATTAAATAATAAAAAGGTTAAAGCCAAGCTAAGCAAGTCTAACTGAGGAACATACTGTGCCATATATAATGATTAAAACTTACCTAGACTCATTAATCTTGGTTAATGATACCTTGATGTCTGTCATAGAAAATCCGGATATTTTGAGTAATAACAGTATTGCTAGACCACCCACAGTTCCCAGAGCTGCTCCTGAAATAAGGAATGTTTCAATTGGTTTTAAGTATGCACATAATTTTTAGGGTTACGTACCCGAGGCTGGCAAACGAGAGCCTATTACTAAGCCTCTGCCTTGTCCATCCGTGAGTCCGTCCATCTGACTGTCTGTCCGTCAGCGAGCTCCATCTCACGAACCGTAATAGGTAAGGTTGAAATTTTTACGTTAATTCGAAATTAGACGTTACGCCCCTGGCGCGACTGAATAACGGGTTCCTATGTATAAATATAAATGTAGCCCATTCATGTCCCCCGTACCTTTGGTCGTATACGAGAAAAATTCAGCAATACTCCACCACACTGGCTCTATGCGGGTTAACCCCCAAGTCAAGCCATTGTCATTCTCCTGGCCGAAAAGGGAAAAATATTGACATTAAAATTAGTTTGACAGTGGGGCCAATTCTCTAGGACACACTCACTAAAATTACTTGACAATATTAGCTCCGACGCTCTTACGCGGTTGCCATAGATTCCATTTTCGAACTCACTTTTGAATTAATTCATCAGTACATTAAAATAATTCAAAAGTATGTTTGAAAATGGAATCTATGGCGACCGCATAAGAGCTGTCGGACTTAATACTGTCAACTAATTTTAGTGAGTGTAACCTAGAGAATCGGCCACATTGTGGGCTATTCTTGAGGTGTCAAAACCACTAAACTAGAGGAACTAAAGGCACTAAACTGACAACCTTCAAATCCGACAGCTCTTGCGCGGTGGCCACAGATTCCATTTTCAAACACACGATTTTAATTAGTTTAGTTAGTATAGTTCGTGTCGCTTTCGGAATCGCAGGCAGTGGGTACCAATGTCAAAAATTAGATTCATTGACGTCTTGGTACCCACTGTCAAACTAATATTAATGTCAATTTTCTTTTTTATAATTTTAACGTCAATATTGTTCAAAGGACTCTTCTGTCCTTACGCGATTGGGCGTAAGGACAGAAGAGTCCTTTCACTCTCAGAAGCACGCCGCTCGAACGACCCAACAATGGCGAACTATCGTTATATAATATTTGTCGGGGAATCAGTTAATAAACTAATAAATATAAAGAAATATTCACATACACTAATAAATACATACAAGCTACCTGAGATACTAAAGAGTACCCGTCTCGGGCAGATCCACGATCATTTCCGATGTGCGGCCACAGACGCTTGTTTATTTAATATCTTAACAAAATGCACCTATGCAGTTCTCCTTACCTAACCCTGCGCCAACGCAGGTGGCTGCTAAACCCATGTGAGCTCTATACATTCCGCCAGTGACAAGGCCACCAACCACATACTCCAGGAGTGATGTGTCCCCTTTGTACGCAGACACTACTGTTGATACAAACCTGAAATTTGAAAATAAGTCTATTATTTACAGGTCATCATTCAGGTATTCACACATCAGTGAGAAGCATCCATGGCCTACTGGTATTCACAATTCGGAAACGAAAGAAGAAACTTAAAAGAGGTACGGGGAGTTTCTTGCCCTTCTTTGCTCCATCCCTAAGCCCACAACTTCCGGAAGGGCGGTAGTATACAAAAATATTAATGTTATATTGACGTTGACTAAGCAATCTGTATGATTTTGTAGTCAATAAAAAATTTTGACTTTGACTTTGACTTTATGGCTGAGATGGGGTATCGTTTGATGTATTGGCATTTGGTTCCTTGTTTCGGATGACACAATAAGCTGTAGGTCTGGCTGCTATCCCTACTCAGTGGCATTAGTCGTAAAGCTGTATCAGAGGTCAATAATAGGGACGCTTCATCTTCTGACAGCGAGGAGAGATACTGCAGCACTGTGGCAGTGTCATTTGCTGTAATGGAACTGTCAGAACTTATATACACACACATACACAAAATACATTACAAATGATCAGATAACTTACATAAACATTCCTGTAAACAATCCTAATCTCCATGCCCAGAAGGTAGCACCTTTGGCGAATGCAACGGTGACATAGTCTTGCAGTTTTTTCTGCAATAAAAAGGTGATACTATATGTAGCTGGTTCGCAGACAAATCTGATATAACTATTGTTCGGTCGTTCGGGCGGTGCTTCTGAGAGTGAAGGGGTTAAGTAATGTTTAAATCAGTACATTTTATTAGGACGCTTTAATGGTGATGGAGAACATTGTGAGGAATGGAAGCCTTCATTACTCCATAGCTGTGGCGATGGGCTTGCCCCCTGTCACGCAAAATTGAGTATTGAATAACTGGCTAAAAGTGGGCACAGTTGTGCCTCTGTCACCCCGTATGGGAAAAGGCGTGACGCTATTTTATGTTAAATCAGTTTACTTTCTGTATTTTTAGATAGTTATAACAAGTCAAAAGAGGAGACATTGGGTTTTCAAGTGTTCTTCTAGACTTTATGAAGATCCTCCCTTGTATCATTTTACTAAACTTAATGCATTTACATAGTGGGGAAAAAGGGCCATGCAAAAATTCTTATTATTCTCACCTTAGCCTCTAATGTTGTCTTAAAAATAGTTGCCTGATTATTCTCGATGAAGTAAAGATAAGCTTCCCTGGATCTCACAGTGCCTCCCATGCAAGCTCCAAAGAATGCACCCCAACAAGATGACTGTAGCACATTGCGAAGTTCCACGGACACATCATCAACTTCACTGTTGGTAAAAATGAAACCATTAGTATCTGTATGCATAGCAAGATTATTGAATAGCCAGATTCAAGCTATTATAGTGACAAATATGTAAAATTAAAAATCAATCCGGATTTAGGGTCCCCGCAAAACACACACAGTTGATTGTATGATAGTTTGGTCTCTTTGGGCTGCGGGTACTCAGAGGCCCTGTTTCAATTGTTCTTGAAAAGCCTTATTGAACAGATATAGATGTAAAATGACAGATGTATCTGTTCAATAGGACTTATCGAGAACAATTGTAACAGGGCCTAAGGCTTAGAACTATAAAGAGATATAGGTACCTACATTTGTTTACAATAAACTTTGAGGTTAGATTGATCTATGGCAATACTTACTCTTTGGCGAATAATCGTTTTATTCTATCAATGCCAGTCTCTGGAGTATCTGGATTTGTGTTTCTCTGCGGTTCCAAATTATTTTGGTCGTATTTACTCTTATTTCCAGAGAACCAGTAAGTAAATGCTGGTGTATATCTAACCGCTCTCACAGATCGAAACATTTTATGACACTGCTGGAGATTCTTGTTTGTACATTATCTATTTGATTGATCTTGTTAGTCAGATGTTCGTGCTTATATACGAATATTTGAAATGGAAAATTGCCTTTATTTATTACTTTGTATCCCTTTACGCTTTGTATCAAAATCGTAATCAATCCCTCAGTTATTTATTCTCTCAATTCCCACCACAGCACCCAGGTCGCGTTCCGTGACATCGCCGTTGGCGCCATAATCGATTAGTGTCTAGTCTACGATGCCATCCATCATCGTTTTGTATCGCCCCATCGCCAAACAAAACTGACTCGGAACGACTAGCTTCGTTCGTGGACGCTGTAATCGATTTCGGCGTGACTCGGAACAAGGGGCGTATTTGACATTGACAGCTTTAGTTTGACATGACATGACAGCTCCATGGTCTGTTCCGAGCTCAGGTTCCGAGGATTCCGATGATGGTTCCGAGTTCCGAGTCAGGGTTTTGAGCGCCATAATTACATTATGCCCGCTCCACATACGAAACGCGCGAAGCCACGAACGAAACGAACGAATGAACTCCCGTGACAAGGGCGAATACGGGGGGGGGGCATCAGGGGCATGGTCCCCCCCCAAACGACCCAGGAATTTTATATTATTGGCTTAATGATAAGATTTTTATTCAGGTAGCATAGCATAGCATTCACAGCTTACTCAGAAGAAACAGAAAACATTCGCCTATACTATACTTAGCCATTTTTTTTTCTAGGCGGCTGACGCCGTATTAGTAGTAGTTAGTAAAGAGTAGATAAAAATACTTACGTTTGATTCTCATGGCATGGAAAGGCCACCTACCTCAAAAAATAATCGTCACCAAATTAGTTTTGTACCTACATTTCAATTGGTGAGTGTGGTTAAAATTTCGTTATTTAGGTACTTACTTTTGAGTTCATTTGAAGTCGACCATAAGTCGATTTAATTTTTTTATTATTTTTTATTATCATTTTATGTTGCATATTTTGGGTCTTTTCTATGGATTTTCATGCATATTTTAGCTGGTTTTCTTGCATAGTTGCAATCATATTTTGGGCTTTAAACTTATTAAGCTAACTTAAACCCACTAGAACACGGAGCTACTTAAATCCTAGTCAATAGTTTTTCGCTCCAACGTACCACGTACACGCTGAAAGCATGAAAGTTTTTCGACACAAAACGTGTTTCGCTCCAGCGCCATTCGAAACTAGGCAGGTACGTACCGGACCCGTATATCCTTTAGGTAAGAATCAAGTTATTTATGTTTAAAGTTAATACAAAATTTAATTGTTTCATGATTATGTTACCTATCAGAATCTTAAGTGACAGCGGGAATAATGAATAAAATTTAAATGATTGCTTTGTATAATAACCTTTGTTTATCAAGTTGGTTACAGAAAATATAAATATTTATTATTTAATGACTACCTAGATATACTTCTACTTCTTTTACTTACAATGCAAAAATATATGAATTAAGGGTGATGATTATAATAACTTCGTGCGACATCCAATTACAAAAGTTCATCACATCATGGCTATTATTTTAGTTCATTCATATTCTGTAACTTTAGCCGTTAGGGATAATTTCTAGGTAATACTTAGGGCAAGATTTACACATAACAACCAGCATTTGAGAATACAATAATATTTAACGTAATTCTAATTACACCAGCATATACATTTTTGTAATACCTTTTAAATTATATTTATAATTAAATAATTATACCTAAAAATATTTCTTCCTACAAAAATACACCCGAGTATTATTAGGATTGTACAGTACATTTTTAAAATGTATATTCAAAATAGATCGTAGGTAGCATATAACGATCGATATTTGAAATGTCATACGTATTATAGGTTATAATATAACGCGACGAAATATTCTGCTGAACAACAATAACAAACCGAGGCATCGAAACAAACTTAGGGTTTGTGACTTCAAAATCAGAGGTACAAACCCCATAGCCAAAGCTGCCCCCCTACCGCGCAACCGCTGTCGGCGTCGGCATCGTGTTTAAACGCGCAAGAATGAACTTTATCATTATGACAATACGGCAAGTCAAACACGAAGCCGATGCCGACAGCGGCTGCGCGGTAGGGCCCCTGGCTCAGGGACACTAATTACGATTAGCATCTTAATTACATTTAGCAGCTGTCAAATTGTATGAAATATGTCAAACTTAGGTCCATTTGAACCAAAAACACTATAAGGGTTCCTATAAAATCCGCCTAATTGTGATAAATGAATGAATTTCTTTATTTCCAATAAAAGATTCACGTTTTGGTTAAGCCCTAGATCCCACACTAGGATTCCCTGTATGGGAATGGGGTCTAGTCTCTTCCAGACCATTTACAAATAAAGTTGTATGGAACTTAATAATATCGTTTTTATTCAATTTCAATCAACTCCCTTATCAGGTGGAAAACTGTCAATTTCCCACGCTAGGTGGCGCATTCGCGATTGTACCTTAGTATGACACGGGAACTGTCAAATTATATGTAGTTTTTTGTAAACAAAGTTTTAAAACTTTCCAACCTGAATGCAGTGCTTTCAAATGTAAAAGTAGGGGATACATTTATTACGATTATAAACCGCTAGCGAAACATAACATCGAATTCTTTGCATGTTTACCTTTCTATCAGATGAGCTTTTTCCCAGCTACTGTCGCATTTCTCCTTCGTATCTCAGTTGGAAGCTCACGCTCACGAGAATATATACATTTTATGGTTCTTTATCGCAATACAAAACACAAAAATCGAAACCCTGTACACTTGACACTGACGTAAACAAGGTACAGTCACCAAAGCGCCATCTGGGTTTTAGCTTTCAATTTTCCGCTTAATTAGATTAATCGTAATAAGCCTTTCTCTTGCACCACTTCTTTTTAATTCTAATTTGCCAGACGAATGAATGATTAGTGTGCCTTCCGGTTTACTCTGTGATTTGTAAGTGAGACAGAGACAAAAGATACAAAACAGAGCGAGAAAGCATGTTTGTTTTGTCTTAAGATGTCAGCAAACGTCAAGTCAGTTGGTAACCATGGCAACTGATTGATTATACTCGAATAGGCTTGTGGCCAAGGTAATCGAATAAATAGCATTATGTACAAAATGGCTGGACATTCTCAGAATTGTATATTTCCAGCAGATATATTTTATAAAGTAAATTTTGTGCAAAAAACACAGCATTTGATGGCACTTTTACATGACGTCATTCTGTTGTTATTTCATAGAACTCAGGAACAAAAGTTCCGTTTTGACAGTTCATAAAAAGTATCTATTTTGACTTGACAGGACACAAGCCTATTAGCTTAAATGCAGGATAGTCGTGATTAGCAGTGAAATCAGTGTGGAGCAAGACGATGTGTATTTTTTTTCGCTAATTCATTTTAAACAGGCACTTAAATCGTGGTGAAAGCCGCTCTAATCACATGAAGTGTTTTTGGTGCAAGTGACACTTAAGAGCTTAGGGCGCTAATCACAATAAATTAGTGTTTTTGGTGCAAGTGACACTAGTATACTAGTATACAAAAATATTAACATTATATTGACGTTGACTAAGTAATATGTATGATTTTATGGTCAATAAAAATTTTGAACTTGAACTTGAACTTAATCTTAACCAAATTGGCAAAAGATTTTTCCAGAGCCGTGCAATTATTGGGCGGGTTGTGTTTTAGTCAGTCGTTTGGCACCCCTGTTCGGCGGGCCTTTCGGTTTGGCGAAGGCCGGCCGATGAAGGTTTCTCTTCGGATGAATCTCGTCGTATAGGAACTCTTCAGTCAATTCTTTGCCATCGTCGATTTCCAGCTGAAAATTGAGAATAGAGATTTACCAACATCCACTATGAGATGCGCAGGGCCCCCGCGTCGCTTATCTCTTTAAACGGGGAATATTTGTATGTAACGATATATGTTTTGAGTTCTAGAAAAAGGCGTTGTAGTTTTCGATGAGATTTGCAATGTATGGGTTTTTGGGGGTGAAAAATCGATCGAACTAGGTTTCATAACTGAAAAATCACGTAATTCCGAGATTACATGCTTTTCTCAATAGGATTGGCAATTTCACTTTAGCACCATGAAAAAATCAAAAATTTAGTTTCTCATTGCGACTTCATATCACATTACACTTTTTGGCGAGTGTTCTCGAAGAATTCACACAAAAAAGTTTCGTTCAAATGAGGTCGAATCTAAATTCATAAATGCTATTCATCCTCCATGCTTGCTTCTCGTTTTCAGCTGTTTCAAAACAGGAGCAGCATATTGATTGATGTTAATTCAGTCTGATGAATATGTGAATGTAATATTTTATTGTTTGTGCCACCAACCGCCGAGCAAAGCCCGGTTCCCAGATATTTAACAATTATACGGTGTTTTATACATATTTTGTCTCTGGTCCTTGTCACATGAATATCCTGTATCGTGGGATCATGAATCATACAAAAGCATTGGTTTGTTTCTTGTTACAATACAAGACTCTTGTACTTAATATACATATACATATAACAATCGTAATTGGAGAATTGCACGGGCATCATCATTAATTCTGGATAGTCTGCCAGCTGCATACATAGCTTTTCTATTTGCGCTAACGCTTTGTGTGTCACTACTAATAATAATAACCGCTTACGAAATTGAAATACACAAAGCAATTCAGATTTGACGCAATTTTCTAATTAAACTTTTCATTATTTGGTTCGTGTTTCGATATCAGTCTCTATATGGATTGCCACCAACGAATAAAATGTTGGGATAGTTAGTGTGTGCCGACGACTTCGCAAATAAAAAAAAAACAGTACAAACAGCGCGGATAGCGCGCCACCCGCGCCCCCCGCTCCCCGCTCGCGGTCCCAGCCCCCAAATTAACAAATAAAAAAAAGCTTCAGTAAAAACTGTGCGCCGGGTGCCCCGCCCCCCGCGCCGAAATTAAAATGTTACTTTTAGTCCCTAGGGATTAAAAGAGCTACTTTAGTCCCTGTTTGCCGGGACTCCTTTGGAATAGATGTGATGAAAAGATAATAACTCCATTCGGCACTCACTCGTTTTTCTACGACGACGCCCAGCTTCTCGATAATATCTAGGAACTGCCCCTTGCAGCTGGAGTACATCATCCTCTCCTTGATGCTGCAGTTGTAGCCGGGCATCGAGTATACAAACACTGGGAATTGAGAACGCAACATAACTAAACATAAACATTCACATACAGGCACATACGTTGCTTCTGGCACCACACTAGGCTACCCTGTGTCTCGTCGGAACCAGAAACAGCGACATCACAAACATGTAAACATGCAAGACCTGTTTTTTTATGTATTCATTATGCCCAGACAGGAATCGAACCCCGGACCACTCACATAGTAGGCAGTATCACTTGTGGCCTGTTCTAAATTGTCTGAACGGCGAGTACAGTTCCCGTCACTTAAAAAGAACATGAGTGACAGGGATGGGATGTGTTTGCGGCACCCGAAAGTATGCATACACACATGCCATCCCTATCGCTGGGTCTTTTTACGTGACGGGACCTGTACCCATGCGCCGCTATCCCCCCTACGCGGCACTCTGGTGCCATAAACTTGACGCGAACTGTACCTGCCGCCAAGTTAGTGACTTGGCGTTTAATCGTTTCTCTCGCACTAAGACACACGCGGGCCAAACTAACAATAGCAACAATAGACGTGCGAGCGTGAGGGTGACCATTGCATAAATTCCCAGGAAGCTGAAAATTTTGCATGGACGTTTGGACACCATTATTAATGAAATTGTGAAAAATTCTCATCGATCCCAGTGTGCAAAAAAATAACTTTTTTTGAAGTTTGACCTTGAATAAAACATTTTGCACTTATGGGATCGATGGGGACTTTTCACAATTTCATTATAATGGTGTCCCTAACGTACATGCAAATTTACAGCTCTTGGAACTTATGCAAGGATTTTTAAGCTTAACGTGACTGGACTACCATTTCGGATCATTGAATTGTCAGCGAATTGTAATATAAATAGCGGAATGATCCCCCTGGTCCACTGTCTAGCAGCCATCTTTACAATATCATCGTCTTCCTTACCTATACTCTCCATATAATCTCCTTCGTGCGTATGCTTGAAGATGTACAGATGGTAGCTCGCCTGGTCGGTTGGCACTTGTTTTGGTAGCTCTGGCAGTGATACGTTGGAAGCATGCGCTAGGTTAATTTTTTCTTCTTCTAGTTCTGGAATCAAATTGCAAGTTTGTAGGTGTTTAGTTGTCGTAACGCTATTCCGGCCTGTTATGTCGTTTGGTTTCCGAGAAGAAAATTAGCTGTGATGGGACAACTTGTTGAACTCATATCAGCCAGCCACATGCCGCTATTTTCAATTTATTTTCGATTAATCGCCTGTGACATTTGACCACTCTTTCAGAAACTGGGGGTATATCTGTGAAGCCAACCCTATAGCTTTCAAATTGATGTTGACCAATCTATGACGACCTCTGTGGCGCAGGGGTTGTGGCTTTGCCTATCATGCGAGGAGTCCTGGGTTCGACTCCAGGCTGGGGATAAAGAAAAACGAAATAAATAATCCTCAGGTTTTGGATGTTTGTGAGGTCGCTGTTTCTGGTTCCCACGACACAGGGTATCCTAGTTAGGGGCCAGAAGCAATGTATGTGCCTGTATGTAAATGTTTATGTTTAAAATCTGAACAAGAATATTTTTCCATTAATAAAGGCGCCGCAATGCAATGCAATGTAATCGCCGAATTAGACAAAGACAAACTTTAGCAAAAGCCAAATCTCTCGGTAAAAATATGTATTATTGTTGTTGGTTTCTTTACTAGTTTTCTTATCATGAGTGTCAGCGAGGCTTTACCTTTAAATGGCTTTTTAATTGTTTTATTTCAGTTTCTCTAAAAGTAAGCTGAATATTAAAACATTAATTTCCGCTCTTGAAATGCGCCCCCTCAAGCGCTTAGTTTCTTTTCAAGTGCCAATGACCTACCTATTTTAAATCGTAGATAATTGTAGGAACCACGTTTGAGATCGTCGATACTTTGCTTCGCCGTGTCAGTGATTGGGAACGCCACGCCACCCATTGTCGATTGCCTGAAATTATAAATTTTGAGTCCCTTACCAACATCAAAGAAAATAAACATCACATTACATCAGCATTATAGTAAATGCCCATCAGTAACCAGGTGATATTGGGAATTTCTTTATGGTATTACTGACAGTGTAGTTGCTGGAAGAGATCTCATAATGGAAATAAGCTCGGCCTTGCCTCTTTTAGGCTTAGGTAGGTAGCTAGGTCAAAAAAAAAGTCAAGGCATAGATAGGGTATTATTAATCTGTGGTTAGGGTAAGGTCCATCGATATATACAAAGGATAGGCCCTCCCGTACTAAATTTCTTACCGTTTTGAGGCCAGACAGAATAGCGCCTCTGTTGGAATTTATCGGTACTATGTCGGTCGTCAGTCGAATGATTCATTTATCCTATTTTCAACCGACTTCAAAAAAGGAGGAGGTTCTCAATTCGACCCGTATGTTTTTTTTTTCTTTTTTTTTCTATGTTTGTTACGCGATAACTCCGCCAATTATGAACCGATTTGAACAAATCTTTTTTCTGCGTATAGGTAATACCTCAAGGGTGGTCCCATTGACACCAGGTCAGGATCTGATGATGGGATCCTGGTGAAATTGAATCTTCAAATATTATAGGCAGACCTATAGTGATTTTTGTGTTTTTCATAATAACTCGTGCAAATGCACATGGTAAGCATAATATTGTGATGCGGAACTGCTGATGAAGACCACATATGGCCACCAGATCTGCTCAATACTAGGTACAAATACAATGCGTGGCTGACGGGCAGGCAACGCATAGCCTAAACCGGTGGACCTAGAGCCATGAAACTTTGTACAGATAGTAGCGTGGGGTAGCACTGAGATGGGATTTGACAAATTTAATTCCCCAAGGGGGCGGGGGGGATAAGGGGTTACAGTTTGTATTAAACTCAATCTAATCAAATAGGGTTTGTGGAAGTCGGTTTTTTCTAAAGTTTACTTTTTGTTTAAATTATTACTTTGTGGAATTTTTCGAGAACAATATTTTATGAATAATCAATTTACAGCCAATAGTAATTGTAAATTATATAACTTAATTGTGATACGATACTCCTTGTTTATGTGTATTGCGATTTCGGTATGATTTACACGTTTTTACCACGCAGGACACCATTTTTGTTGGGCTGCCGTTACGTCACGCGGCTAGCACCGTCTAAGCACGACTGATTGAAATCAGTTCACTTTTCCCGTTTTGACTTCGTTTTGGTAGCGACGCTTTCAAGCGCCCCGTGCCTTGTCCCCTACTATTGAAGTCTGTGGTTAGGTCATAGGTTAGATTGGCTTATGATTAATTGATATGAGACCTCTCGACCATGCTGAGTAATCTTACCCTTTAATATCAAGGCTATAAATCATAATAGGTTCGGTACACACCTGGATTCCGTGCTATAGTTGGTGTGGTGATCGTTCTCTTGCAGTTCCTTCAGCGCCTCCTCTCTCTGTGTGAGCGGCGCCGGCGCACGGACGCCACTCAGGTGCGTGTTATAACCCTTGAGGGACACTTCTTCCTGAAAATAATATTGTGATGCGTAACTGCTGATAAAGACCACTTAAGGCCACCAGAACTGCTCAATACTAGGTACAAATATAATCTACTATGCGTGACTGACAGGCATGCATAGCCTAAACCGGTGGACCTAGAGCCATGAAACTTTGTAAAGGGGTTCCTTATGCAGCGTAGGATACCACTGAGAGAAATTAAATTAATTTCCCGGGGGTTAGGGTTTGTGGTAGTCGGTTTTTTTTTAAGTTTTACTTTTTGTTTCAATTATATACCATACCTTGCTTGTTGCATGCATCTCATCCTTGATATGAGACGTGCCAAACTCCTGTTTCAAGGTTGACTTTGTAGAGGCATACAACATTTTGTTCCTCACGGCAGAGTCGTCAGGTGACCAGCTCAGTAGCAGCCATTCATGTCCTAGGGAATTTTTTGTGTCAAATCTGGGAAAAATTATGGTTTGTTATTTGTTTATATAATCCTAGAATCCTAGCTCATTGTATCTACACACAGATATGAGCATTATGGCCTGTTCCAAAGGGTTTTGATAAGCTGTATTTTTTTTTATAATGAATATCCACAGCCATTCATTTACAATAAACTTATAAGTAAACTTAAAATTGAGTCAATTAAGGATTTTACTATGTAGAACTTAAGATGTAAAAAACATTAATTGTTGAAGTACAAGTGTAGGTATAACAACATGCTGGTTGAGAAGTGAGGGTGTAAATGATTGTGTGTGTGTGTGTGTATGTGTGTGCGTTTCGGGGGGGATCTAGTAGTTCTGATAAGTGGCATTCTCATACAGCTGGCTCATATGAAATAGGTAGGTATTCATCTGTAATTAATTTTACATTATGATTTGCTGTTCAATCAGGCATATTGAGACTGTTTAGAACAGTACTAGCCTTGTATTTGTCTCCGTGGCTTAGTAATATGTATAAACAATGGTATGCAAGCTACTTACCTAAATAAAATATAGCATGGCATGTCATCAACAATTAAGGGAGGTACATATTTGTCAAAATCCTGTTCCCATGTTCCTTTTGTGGGATATTGTTTAGAGAGTGTCAACTCCTCTGCAAAACAAACAAACATAGATTTTACCATCACAAAACAAATGTATTCCTCTGCTAAACATACATATGGTAGACATAGAACTTACCTACACTATAGATTAAGTAAACCTGTAAATTACTATTCCATATTAATAAGACCTTTGAACTTTGAACTTTGTTAATACTTCCTTATTCTGAGACTTGTTACTTCCAGGTCGAACTCAGAGTAAGATACTTTTACTCCAAGAGAAGAGTTAGATAAGCTACTCATTCTTTACCTTACTTATTAATGATCTAATTATCTATTGAAATTCGTTAATACAGGCTTAATGCTTGGAGCAGTTACTTTGACTTCTAAAGTGTGTATGGGGTGCTTAATGTATATTTTTTTGTTGTTTTAAGGATGACCCCAGTGTAATTGTGTAACGATCATCTGTGAATAGGACTCACGCACCAAGGGTTCCGATCCCACTTGGAGAGTTTTACACATGTAATTATGTTTACACATAAAAAACTAAAGTATGGATGACATATATATAAGCCAAATTGAATATTTTTGTAGAAAGACAGATTTTTGCAGTTTTCAGATTTTTCCCGTTACTTGGGCTATAAGACCTTGCGTTGTGCCAAATTTAATGATTATTATTATTTAAGATGCACAAGCAGCCCTCTGGACAGCCCAAGCCAACGGGGTATGAAAAAAAAAAGGGCCGCCATTTGCCCAAGCTAACCGGGTCGTCAGATATACCTGCATTTTTTAAGACCGAATGAATTAGCCAATTGTGTTCGTATTGACATGGTTTTAGGGTTCATACACGCCCAATAAACTAATCTTCAATTTCTGGTATGGTCTATGGTTCATTTCATTCAATTCAAGACCGTACAATGACTCGAAAAAATCAGTCCGACGTTCGCCCGGTGTGGTGCAGTTTGTGTTTGTGTTTCGAGTGCTAAAATAAGTGTTGTTTTTGGAGAATTGAGGTAAGTCTTTGTTATTTTATGATAAGAAAGAAGTTTTTGAAGTAAAACTTCTTGGGGCACGGGGGTAAAATTTATTTAACCTCTCAACTGTGGGTTATTCATATATTTGCTTTTCAATTGCTGCTAGCCGGGTGCTATCACGAGTGGCTAAGAAATGTAACGGAAATTGGAATCGGTGACGTCAGGGTCGGCTGAAGACTTTTAAAACCGCAACTATTTTCAATACGGTTTTTAACTAATCAGATAAGATAATAATACATTCGTACAATAAAGAATGTTAATTAGTGAGAGAAAAACCTGATGAAACGTTAAGAAATAAAAATTATTTTAAGCATTCTTCCACGAGTTCTTGATTTCCGGTATGGCCAAGATGGCGCCGCCGCCGCCGCCGCCGCTGGCTGGGATAAACAAAACCAGTGACGTGACCAAAAACTACTTCGTTCAACCTCTTTGTTGGAACCGGAACTTATGTTTGACAGCTGTGCGATGCGATCCATACAGTTTGTAAGAAAAGAGTTTCATCAATGTCACACGGGTCGATATGGATTTCTAAAACAAGCAAAGCAATGCATACATTTGAGCGAGACGGCTAAAAGACGTGACGTCAGATGGTATATAATCTGAGCGAGATGCAAATAGTAGTGACCTCAGAACAATAGTAGTGACACTATTGAATGAGTTAAGTATATCACCACGAGCGCGACAAATTGTAGATAAGGAATGGTGGGAAATAAATGACATGACGTATTAAAAGTAAGTACAAGTTTAAATAATTTCAAATAATCGGACGTCTGAAACTTAAAAGTAACTTGAAGCAGAGTTTGGATCTCAAAATTGGAAATTTAAATCTCTTTTAGTATAGGTAGGTATAGGTGTATAGTATAGGTACCACTTAATGATCTAGCTACAGAAGTTTTACTTCTAACACGTGTACGGTGCTACACGCGTATCTTTTTTTGTTGTTTTTTGCAGAAATAGTATGAAATTGTTGTGTTTTTTACTCATGTCGACTACATTTGTGACGAGAGGGAGCATTTTATTAGAAGTGTGATTCTGATGTCGGTACAAAAATAAACTAAGGTGATCGTAACATTTTCTTCGCATTGAGTAAGAGAGGGTTTCATTAGCTACTCAGATGTACAACTCTCATAATTCTAAGAGTTACCATTCAGACATAATCACTTGATATGTCAGTCAAGTCGCGCGACTCGCGCGTGCCGCGCGCGCGCAAATATGCCTGGGATTTTGGCTGCCTGGCGCCCGGGCGACTTGGGCTTTGGAGAGGCATATAGCTGATGTGTGCATATCAGTTGACATTTCACTCTACTTGTTTTGATTGCAGGCCTAAAGGAAGTACCCTATTGGTTTTGGGTCCATTGCGATAACTATGAAAATCCATCAATTTTACAGCATATACAGTTGTAGCGTTTGATTGTGTTGACCTAGAAGGTTGATTTTTTCTCAGCTATATGTATGAAACCACAGACCTTAAAAATTGGTATAAATATCAGCTTGATACGTCCACGCATTCTTGATATACACACAGACAGACAGACGGACGGAAAACAAAGTGACCTGAGGGTTCCCTTTTTTTCCTTTTAAGGATCGGAACCATAAAAAGCAGGTAGGTAAATGTCATTCTAATCAGATATGAATTACATTGGCAGTTAAAACAGTTCACCATAGGTTACTTTTAGGT
This sequence comes from Argyresthia albistria, assembly GCA_963457715.1. Classification (NCBI taxonomy): domain Eukaryota; kingdom Metazoa; phylum Arthropoda; class Insecta; order Lepidoptera; family Argyresthiidae; genus Argyresthia; species Argyresthia albistria. The sequence goes on from OY735256.1 coordinate 6,003,492, forward strand.
CAAAGTAAAAAGGTTTACTTACCATTTTCAATGCTAATTTTCATCACACGTATCTTTCCTTCACGAGACTTCCCAAAATACTTCTTCAATTCTGCATTAGCTAAAATGTAAAAGAAGAATTCAATAATTTTATCAAAGTTTTAGCTACCAATTAATGTAAGCTGTAAGTTTGGGCTATAGTGATGATTCAGTTTGTAGAGTTCCTATTACAAAGCCTCCACCACTGGGTCAGAGTGTCGATATAACGATCACTAATACTAAAAATCATCCTGATTAGACTATTTACGATACAATATAACGATTTTCGATACGATACGCTAATCAACAAAGGCAACTTACCCTGTATTCCTGTTTGATGAGACATTTTGGTAAACTAGTCTAATTTTTTATTAAAATACCTACGGCTCTTGATATGAGGATACAGTTTATTTTAGATTATGATCGTAAGTCTAATTTTATATGGAAAACAAATCGTGGGAGTTTCCTGGGAGTGGGATGCGACTTGCGAGCGATGATCAGCGAAGTTGAACGAACGAACGATGATGTGATGACGTTTTATTTGTCAAAATGACATTTGACGTGAATCTGTGGCTCTCACTGGTCGCGTTCCGTGACAACGCCGTCAGCGCCATAATCGATTACAGCGTATACGATGCCATCGTTTTGTATCGCCAAAACTGACTCGGAACTAGTCGGAAGGACTTTGTAGACGCTGTAATCGATTTCGGCGTGACTGGGAACAGGGGGACAGATTATTAATGGTTGCATTACGTGACATCTCCATCAGCCAGCGCCATAAACGATACAGCAGCGTCTACGATGATGATTCCATCGTTTTGTATCGCCAAAACTGACTCGGAACGAACGGCTTCATAGACTCTGTTCTGTAATCGTTTGTGGCGTCACTCGGAACGCGGGGAATATGTAGAACGGTAAGGCTCTCTACTCTGTGGTACTGCACGGAACGGGCCGGCCGCCGCGCCCGCCGGCCGGACCGACCGGACGGAAGGACATTAATCGTTCAGAAACTATCTGCATCTTTTGCTAAGCGTAAGCGGTATGTGTACTTATGCATGGTTTCTGTACTAACGAACGCTTGTTGCGCCATCTGTGTTGTTATTTATTTATTCGTATGACATCTATCTCCGACTTCCGAGTAGGAACGTCACAGGCATATATCCAAATTTCTCAACCAGTTGGTGGTGTCATTTGTTAAGGTGATGAAGTCATCGGGGACTCCAGGGTAAGCCCGAAGGGGGCATTTTTGAACTATGTAACGTACTACCTCTTTGACCATATTGGCTACTGGCGTATTAGCCAGATTAAAAGTAAGACTTTAGAAATTTGTAAATTAGAGTTTAGAATCTCGTCTGGCAGCTGATTGTTTTTTTTTGACGCATTCCTGGTTTGAGCTCTGAAACGTGAGGACGTACCTATCTTCTGCACAATTTTTTAAGTCACGCCTATAGTTGCGGCGATGGGCTAGTCCCTTTTGTACTGTATTGGAGCTGAATTTTGAGTTGCTGTAAAGTGCAGAAGTTGCTATATAAATTCTCTATAATCCCCAACCTTTGGGTAAGTAAGCATTTGTTCGTAGTTAGTCTTTCTTATTTTCGTGTATTTTATATTCTGTGTATTTCCCTTTTCTATAGAGTGTTTATTGGACTGCGGCACTCTTAAATCCTAATTACCCTAGGGCCCTCGTCGGAAGTCTCCGTGTGAGGTGCCGTCGCCTGATAGCTGGGCGCTGTAGCGCTCTTGTTTTCCTATCATTCACACTGATCTCTTTCCAGGGTTCCACGCCGAGTTGTAAAATCCTCCTGGCGCTAATCATATCTCTTGTTGACGTCTGGAGAAGCGGACCAGCTGGATTTGTTACGAGTCTACCAAGGAGCTGAAGACTATCTACGAATTCCCGGCGAGTCGCTACCCAGTGTTTCAACGATATCACCAATATTCGACTCACGACCCTGAATAAACGTATCTTGAGCCTGCCAACAATCTCTTTTGGTCAGGATAGAGTCTAACTGTTTCAACTATATGTGCTCTACTGTCTGGTCTGGAGCTCGGCACCGCAGTCGCAGCTTGGAGACGCAGACCAACCGCAGCGGTATCTGTAGTGGGCGCTGCGTCCGTGACCTGTTCGGATTCTGTTGTTATGATTTACACTGAATATGCGATTTTCTGACAGCTAATATAGTTCTGAAAGCTGCCAACAGATTTCGTAGGCATGACATGGGGGAAGGTTTTTTTTATATCGTTCATCCCCAATTTGATTTTAAAAAGGTGATTTTAATGGATTGTTGGTGGTCTCTTTACTCACTTTACTTCTTTTTGTGAGAAAATTAAGTAACTAAGAAACAGTTTCCGGAAAATTAATATGAAATTTCCAAAATATTTGTCACCAAAACTTACGAAGGAAAGCAATCTTCGTTATTTAGAATACTATTTAGAAAATTCCATTCTGTATAAACAGATTCGCCACAGAAATACTAGATGGCGCGCAGTGTATGAACTCAACTTTTAGGAACGATCTCAAAACCATTAGAGTAAATTATATATCTCAAAACAAGGACTAAAAGGACAATGGCAGTATTATCTCATCTTACTAACGCATCTATGAAAACCACCTCCATATAAACCAAAGAAAACCATTTATTTCAGTACAATTTTTCATACTTGGAAGGAAGACATTACGCACCACATAAAAACAAACTAGTACTTAACTAATCATCTCCATACCCTCTCGTGTTAAAGGGGAGAAGGGAAGGGAAGTGATCTTGTAGCTAGCTGATGTTTTCGGTGCAAGTGCAATCTCAACGAGATGAAAATAAAAAGTTTTTCTTTAAAGTAGTGTAGTGTAACCTCCTCGGTCTGATGTAACCTCATTACGAAAGGCACAGCATATTTTTGTTTAGCCATGATTTTTTTACAAACAAGCGGCAACTTTCTGTTGTACTTATTGTTTTTAAAATCCATGTTGAATGAGACCTGCAGCCTGTAGTCGACCGACAATGGACATGTAGGTAAAGCTGTTTAGTTTTTATTTCAAACTTTACAGTTACATTTCAAAACGTGCTGCTCTAAGTTAAATTGGTACGCGCTGTTACATTACAAAGCATGTATTCATACTATACTCCTACACTCACGGCTCTCGTTACAAACAATACGCCGGCAGAAAAGTTCTGTAGGGATTTTAGAAGTTGAAAATAATGTCGAGTTTACCTCGCACAGAAACGTTTGGCCTGCTTGCAAGAGAAATAAGTACAATTCAAAGTACAGAAACGGATGTGCTGGGCCTGGGCCGGATTATTACTTAAGTACCTACCTAAGTAGCAGGCCGATCTAGCTACCTACTCCGTTTCTTTCTGCACACCTTAGACTTGTTTTAGTTTTTTAGGGTTCCGTACCCGAAGGGTGCCAAACGGGACCCGATTACTGAGACTTCGCTGTCTGTCCGTCCGTCCGTCCGTCCGTCTGTCTGTCACCAGGCTGTATCTCATGAACCGTGGTAGTTAGACAGTTGAAATTTTCACAGATGATGTATTTCTGTTGCCGCTATAACAAAAAATACTAAAAATCAAAAGAAATTTAATATTAAGGGGGGCTCCCATACAACAAACGTGATTTTTTTGCTCATATTTGCTCGATATTGATAATGGTAGCAGGTAGACGCTGAAAATATATTGAGTATCTATATTATTTACTTAAAAAAAAAAAAAAATATTAAAATTAAATTAATATTTAGGGGCTCCCATACATTTTTTTTTGCGGTTTTTTATAGATAATGGTTCGGAACCCTTCGTGCGCGAGTCCGACTCGCACTTGGCCGGTTATTTACTCATGAGGTCGATACTTAAGATTTTCTGTTGTTTGATACCGTTTTATAAAGATATCGGGAAATATTTCCAAAGAAATGACGTATAGGCAAGAATAAACTCGAATGAAACAACCAAAGATAATATAAATATTATCTATGCAAAAAGTCCGGAAACAACCTTCATCGGATGGATTGTCTAAAAAAAATGTACTCTGTGACGACACTATAATTATCTGAGATAATTATAGCCTTTGTATTTTTACTCGGAACAACATCAAAAAAAGTCATTGGAATTTACCAGTAGAGTATTACAATATATTTTATGTGGACTGTAATGTCTTCAATAATAGTATGAAAATTTGTACTGAAATAAATGTTTTTCTTTGGTAAAGGTGGTTTTCTTTCATAGACGCGTTAGTAAGATGAGATATTATTCTGCCGATATCCATTTCAGTTTTAAGATTTTTTGGGTTCCGTTCCGATCTTTAAAAGGAAAAAAGGAACCCTTATAGGATCACTTTGTTGTCCGTCCGTCCGTCCGTCCGTCTGTGTGTACCTTTTATAGCAAGAACGCGTGGACGTAGCATGGTCGCATATAGTAGTCAAAATCTACATCCGTGCTTGCATAAAGTCGGTCGAAATACTTTCAATCAAATGTTAAATCAAATATGTAGTATTTAGGAATTGAAATGGTTTCATTGAGTATATTTAAGTGGCTTAGTATATCTTCTTAAAATACATAGTAGGTACTTATAATATGTATTTATATGTATATCCCCCACTATTATTTATCTTCCTGAAAACACTGCCAACCTTACAGCATACAGAATATTGTTTTAACTAGTAAAAGGCATCAAAGTGATATCCAACGATGTGAAGCTTCAATATTTCCTAAAAATAAAATATTTATAAAATTTCAATTTACGACAGGATCTTCTGAGGGTTTGAGTGGCTGATTTACATGACAAAGGTTCCATATAATGCTCGATGGATTTGGCTACGCGCTCTTTATGGATATAACACATTCACAAAGTCAACTTTTGCATGTCTTAAGCTGTTTAGCTCTCTTGTTGGTGAGTAGAGTCGTATTTCCATTGACGGCAAAGTAAAATAATATTTGTCGAATGAAGGAAAGTGTATCCTGGCTTCAGTCAAGCGGCAGTTGAGACGGATAAATAGCCTATCGATTCTGTTTGGCAATTTAAAACAGATGACTTCACGTCTTTTGACGCCAAACAAGCACGTGTAAATAAAATTTAAGAAAATTGGTGTATTATGTAGATCAGTGAGACTAACAGGGGAGCATTTCCGCAGCCTGCTATCAAAAAGAGTTCAATTTAAAAAGGAACCATGGATGTCCAATTTAGCTTTGACGTCAATAAAATAAGTATTTAAATGACGAGTAATGTTTGTTTAATAAAATTATTAATACAGACTACCGTCTGCCTAGAGTCTTTAAGAGTCTAAAAGGTCCGACAGATAAAACCGCGAATTAACACTATTCTCTGGATAAATTTTACATCTGCATAAAGATGTGTATCGAATTGTTAAAGTTAAGTAGAAATTAACGCACTCACGTTCTATGTGTCGTCGCGCCTAACTAGCGCTCTTATTTCCATCTAAACCTGACAGACTACAAGAATAAAAACCTCCGAGGATACCTTTTCAGACGCAGTAATAATGAGACCAAATTGTGTTAGTCTATACTACTATTTACATTAAATAGGTACTTAATTAAGTAGAAGACTACCAGAGCAAAGCAAGGAAATTAATTGCGGCATAGAATACCCTACTTATTATTATAATATTAGTTAGATCATTATAAACAAGAAAACTCTTTTCATATTATTTAGATAAATATTTGTTTCTGGCTCGACATTTGTCGTAATCGTCCGTCTTAGGAATAATTTCAAATACAGTTACAAAAATATGTTACAAAACGGATATGTTGTCACAATATGTGCCAATGATTCTGTGTAAGAAAAAAAAACATAACTTTGGAGCATTGATTGGAAAGATGAAACTGTCACATACATTGTAACAAGTATTTGCCATACTGTGTGTAAACTTATTAAGTGTAAAGATATCTATGGAACATTCAATTGTAAAGAGATCTTTGACGTCGACTGTACAAAATATAATATTTTTTTATTTTTACTTTCAGCAATGGTTAGAATTGTTTTTGAATTTGAATTAGCTCACGTTGTGTTGTTATCGAACTGTCTGTGAGCGCTCGGATTTTGGGACGTGATCAGAATCTTCAAGGGAATTATATGACTGCTTTGGGAAGTGCTAGATGAAAGGAATACGGCACAAGTTATACGCTTTGAGCATTAGTATGGCTATAGGTCTTACCCACACACAGACTAACTAAAGAGATAGACTTAGCCACAGAACTCTCATATTAGGAAGCATACCCTCTATTGTATTATTATTTCGCTGTTTGTTAGGTCAAGCTGTAAATATAGGTATAACAAAGAATCCTTTTCATTTTCTTGTTCAACTAATCTATATATATAAAAATGAATTGCTGTTCGTTAGTCTCACTAAAACTCGAGAACGGCTGAACGGATTTATCTTATCTTAGTCTTGAAATGTTCGTGGAGGTCTAGGGAATGTTTAAAAGGCGAGAAAATATCGAATAATTTCCGGGAAAACCCTAAAAACAGCCCTTTTCTATTTCCCATACAAACGTTTTCTAGAGTCAATTTGAACTTTATTGCTATTCAATAAAGTTCATATTAAATTGAGGCAGTACGAAGTCTGCCGGGTCAGCTAGTTTCATATAAAAGCGAGTTTTCTCTTTAGAACTTAAATAAACTAGGTAAAAAAACATAATGCGATTTGCATCCGAGATATTCTGCAGAAGTAATATTTTACGTTATTTTTAAACGTTGCCAGATCAACACAATAGGCACGCCACTAAACCATAAATTAATCTTACCTAACTATTTTATAAAGCATTGATTGATAATTGGAAAAATAAAAATAAGTTATACTATTGCAACACCTTTTGGGAAACTCATCTAACAAATCCTGCTCCTTACTAACCAGGGAGCACTTATCCAGTGGAGAGCGCATAGATACATTTTCTTTTGAAATACAACTCACCAATTTACGGGCGGCGGGGGACGAGGTAAGAGAGCTGTGATTAGACTGATTAGTCAGCCGCTGCGAAACTGTCTGGCGGCCTGTCATCGTACATAGGTTGCGTATGCGAACGTTTATTGAATACAACAAACGTTTGGCGAGCCGCATTCCCCCGCAGGCGCAGTCAATTGGATATATAGTCTGTGTTACTAACCAACACGCTTCGCTATAGAAGGGCAACAGCTGCGTTTACGACGTCAAATTAATTCACTCGTACATTTTTAGGATGATTTTTCCAAACATCGTTATACAAGGTGTGAATGAATTAACTGAAAATGAGAAACTGCTTTGTTAGGGACATCATTCTGAGCAACTTTAATTATGAAACCGATTTGATCAGAGCAACTTTATAATTCATTTACACCTTGTAAATAAAAATATTTTTTTTTGGTGTATTCATCCAATCCAAGGTTTGTTAGGTAGGTTTTGGTAGTTTGTATAGAAAAGTTTTGTTAGATCCGATATACCTGTGCAAAGCGAGTGTCCACTATTCTTGGAATATGATTGGCAACTAATAATAAACTGACTATGATATTGCACGGAGTTGTCAAAGTTAATATCAGATTAGATCAAACTCACACTCTAGAGTTGCGCGTGCACAGCGTCGGAATCGGGGCGCACGGAGCGGACTGATTTGTTGCTTTGTATTGATTTCTATGGTAGTGCATGCACTGGATCGGAATTTCTGCGCCGGAGAGCGATATGCCTTCCGATGACGTCATCCGCCTCGTACGGAGCGTACGCGCCGATTCCGACGCAGTGGACGCGCAACTTAGGTATCGCTCCATATTGTGGATTATACACAGTCATGTTTGTGTTCTGTTAAATACTAACCTCTACCGGATTTATCTGTAATAAAGTTTTAAAGGTAGGCAATAAATTGTTACGAAGGAAGTAAACACTTTAGGTCACCAGAGTTCAAGCGACACTCCAAATGAAACGCTCGTTGGTAAAGCCACGTCTTGCATTTTATATTCTTACTAGATTTTGTGACGCAAAAGAAAAGGAGTGCGATCCTAAACACTCTGACTTGGCGCTACTCATTTCTACCATTTGTAACTTTACACACTGAATATTTTCTATAAAAAAAAACTATATTTTTTAAACTATGTTTTTTTTTCTTTATTATCCATGTTCCATTTTTTTTAAACTATGTTTATAGAGCGATTACTGAAACCTACGTGGTATGCGTGATCTCTGTCGCTCGTTCCAAAGTAATGAACCATCTGACCACAGATATCGATATCTGTGCATCTGATACATATTTTATTGACGTGTCTCAATGAAACACAGTAGTTTTACATCATGCTGTGGACTCAGTTCCCAAATAAATAAATAAAGAAATGATAACTGCCTTGTATTTGCTCTTACTGCATAACCAAAATTAGATCAATGATGTTGTTCGCACAGAATTCCTAATTATTCCTCACAAAAGGTTCTTTCAAATACCTACTAGTATTATGTGAAAGAATGGAAAACATTACAATCTGCCGATTCCATAGTCAAACACACTAAAACTTAACTAATTAAAATGAGATAGGTAGGTATAAAATCTATCTATGGTTAGTTTCCGCGCGTTAGGAATTTTGTGCATCAGTCATCCATGCGCGCGAAGTGCATCAGTCATCCATCACGCGCATACATGTGCATACATGTTTTTTGTTAGCATAATTTTACAATCCCTTACTACATAAAGAGATAGGGCAGTGAGTACAAAATAGCATTTTGAGAGCTGACTGTACCGACGACCGGAGCAAAAACAGAACTTTAATATAAGTTAATTTATTCAATAAACGCCACCGAGGTCCCGCTGCTGCCTAGATTTTCTGTGAATAATTTATAATAATATTTTTTTAGGGTTCGAACTTCTGTTATGTTTGTGTGTTTGTCTTAGCGAGTCAAGGTGTTGAGCAGGATGTCAGACGCATCAGATCGCAAATGAATCGACATTCACTATTAAACTTTTCATACCTCTGGGAGGTTAACATCAAATCTTATAGCTGGACCTGAACCAGGCAGTTCTGCTTGTTTCAATACTAAAATGTGTAGAACTGTCCGGTTTTGGTCATGCTATAAGAGTTGTTGCCCTCAGTTTAGTTTTATATCTATCAGTTTTATAATAGTAGTTGATGAAACTGTCGCATAATGAGGGGTAAGTATTACAGGTGTGGGCTCGGTTTTTAATAGTATCTCTCTTTAGAAATAAGATCGCCTTTACGTCATTTCTTGTAAATGTATTTTTTTTAAATGTTTTTGTGCAGTAAAGAATAATTATGAATATTAATAATGCTTAATATACATGCGTGCTGTAATAATATTGCCTCACTAGTGTGCACACTACATCCATAACCATACCACACTAATGAATGGATATAGTTGATGTGTGGTAATGGATATATTTTTTGGCAAGTAAGTTTGACAGCAAAGAGTTTTTATGCTGGACAAATACTAAGTACTTTAACTGCCATTCATTACTAGTTACATGTTATTGTCAAAATAAGATACTTAAACATTTATTTTCATCAAATTACAAGCAAACTAAGAAAACAGAGATGTATTTCGTTTACTATGATGAAATTTAATATTTGGCTGTTTGTTTGGATTGCCTCTGGCAGTCAGAGTCAACGAGCAAAAACAAAAAAAAAGTGCGTGCCATATTAAGTTTTCAACAAATAAAACTTTTCATTCATTGTTTTTATTGTGAAAATGTCGAGTATGAAGATAATTATAGATTTTTCCTCACTAGTGAGTTGAAAAACGTCGTCGTATGAAACTAGTGAGCAATTGGTATTAACATACTCGGTTCTTTACTGCTCTCGCTCGCCTAGCGGCTCGATCTGGTGAACCAACCTCGTATGGTATGACCATTTTTGCTCCCTTGTTTAATTATGCCCCTTTTTGCCTGTTAGAATGAAGACTGTAAGTATGTATATTTTTTTAAAGTTGAGAGCGTGGATTGTATTATTGTTCCCTCTCGCTCGCACGTCTATGGTTGCTATTGTTAGTTTAGCCCGCATGTGTCTTAACGCGAACGAACCTATTAAGAAAAGACGAGATGTTAACTATTGTCGTCCACACTAAAAACAAAAGATACCACTCACAATATCACCTTTTACGAATCAACGTTTAAGCCTCATTATTTAAGGCTTCCTTTAAAGCCTGAAATTCCGCAGTTTGCGCGTTCAGCGTTCACCCGTCTCGCAGACAGAATGCTCGAATTCTTGACTATTCTCTACTCGCCATTGTTTCTGAGGCTCCCACTGAGTGGGCTAATTGCTTCTCTTTCATACTACAACGAACATAGAAACGCTGCTCAGGATCACAAATTGATGTCATTTTGAAACAATCTTTTGTATAAACGTTTTGTATTTTCAAAACTAGAAATTCCCACCCATGCCTTGTCTCAAGTTGTGTCAATCCCGTACAATAAAACCCAGCCCCGTCGTAAATAAAATGTAGCTCCGAACTCAGCCCTAATTCTTTTATAGATATGTGATGTAAGTCCTACTTGCTTGCGCTCGCTGGGCCTGCTTTTTAGGGTTCCGTACCCGAAGGGTGCCAAACGGGACCCTATTACTAAGACTTCGCTGTCCATCTGTCCGTCCGTCCGTCCGTCCGTCCGTCCGTCTGTCACCAGGCTGTATCTCATGAACCGTGGTAGCTAGACAGTTGAAATTTTCACAGATGATGTATTTCTGTTGCCGCTATAACAACAAATACTAAAAATCAAAATAAATTTAATATTAAGGGGGGCTCCCATACAACAAACGTGATTTTTTGCGCATTTTTGCTCGATATTGATAATGGACGCTTAAAATGTTCACAATATATTGAGTATATTATTTACTTAAAAAATTAATAATTAAATTAAAATTTAATTAATATTTAGGGGGGGCTCCCATACATTTTTTTTGCGGTTTTTTATAGATAATGGCACGGAACCTTTCGTGCGCGAGTCCGACTCGCACTTGGCCGGTTATTTAGATATGTGATGTAAGTCCTACTTGCTTGCGCTCGCTGGGCCTGCTTTTTTAAGCAATTCCAGAAACCACATTTTTTTCTACGCATATCCGTAAACCTTGTGTGATTTTTAGATGAAGAAATTTTCTGATAAATCATGTACAGATTAAGGCAATAAGGCATCTAGGTATGAACCATTTACGATAGCAAGACTTCGCTTTGGGTTCGCGTATCGCTGGAACTTTTCTCCAGATATCTAGTTCTCCGCAAATAGTGAATAAGAAACTTGTATCGTAAAGGACAAAGTTATTCCAATCTTGTGTTTCACCTGAGAGTCGTTTGAATAAAGTTCGCTCACTGATTGAGATCAGTGCAGTACATAATATGTACATAGTAGTACATATTTGGTACATATACATACAATGTATATACGTACGTACAGCCAGCATTAGATATATTATCTGAGCACGTAAGCTACTCAAATAAAATACATCAACCAACAAAAATATCTAGACAGGACTAGTGTAAAAATTAAGGCTCAGATACACTAGAGACAAATAGTCTGCAAACATATCAAGGAACGGTTCCAGAGTGTCCCGAAACAAGGCTCACGACAATTTGCACATCCCCCGTGACATTTTATGGGCTCTACTCACGATGCAATCTGTCTCGCGATTTGTTGCTGCAACTTGTTGCCTTGCAAAATATTGCAGGTAGATTGCATCGTGAGGCAGGTTGCAGGTTGCATGCAACAAGTTGAAGCGACAAGTTGCAAGACAGATTGCACCGTGAGTAGAGCCCTTTATACTTCTATGGTATAATGTGTTTGTTTCAAGAGTCCTTGCAACGTTGCAGCGCCATGTCAGTGTCACAGCGACATGTGTTGGGGGAAAAAATGACATAGGGAAGTTTTTGACCCAAAACCTCAATTTTGCGTACACGAATAAAACCTGTGGTAGTTGTTTTATGATATAACGTCCTTTAAAATTATGCAATTTCTTTTTTCTATCTCATGGGAATGCTGAAAAAATTACGTTTATGTGATGAATTTCGAAAGCTAAACTAGTATATTCTGATACTGTTGTTACGATACGGTACGAACAGTACGAAACGGTTGGGCCATTACATCCCAAGATTCCCATTACCCACAATAATGCGCATCTCAGGCTGTATATAGGGTGACATTTAATTAGCTGATCATATTTTGGGGAATGATAGTACCCATCATTATGGACGCAAACGAAAAAAAATTTTGGGTCTTCCATAGTAACTTGAAATCAGCTGATCGAGGTAATGTACTGGGAGACGACATTTTTTAGGGTACCGTACCCGAAGGGTGCCAAACGGGACCCTATTACTGAGACTTCGCTGTCCGTCTGTCCGTCCGTCCGTCCGTCCGTCCGTCCGTCCGTCCTGTCTGTCACCGGGTCCGTCTGCACGAACCGTAATAGCTAGAAAGCTGAAATTTTCACAGAATGTGTATATCTGTTGCCGCACCAACCACAAATACTGAAATACGAGAGATATTGCAAATTAAAGGGAGCCCCGATACAAGAGACGTGTTTAGATACACTTACGCATTTCAAAATGGAGATCTTGACTGAAACTGTTTATTTATTGTCATAGCAACCATGTCATAGACACATATACTACACATTTAAATATGATAGCATATTTCGCGTCAACCCACATGGTTGTGGTAGGTATGATGTAGACTCTCAATCCGGAGGTCGTCGGTTCAAATCTCGTGAAGGCATAAACTTTTTAAATTTTCTTTTTGTTTATTTTTTTATTGTTTTGAGTGCTTTTGATTTGTTGTACGATGGTACGGTACCCTTCGTGTGCGATACCGACCCGCACTTAACCGATTATTTTTCATTTGCGACTATATGTTTGATGGGGAAAGTTATTCATAATGATGGGTACTGTCATTCCCCAAAATATGGGTCAGCTAATTAAATGTCACCCTGTAATAAGCCATAATTCATATCTGAACGCCCCGTGGTTAATTTTTCCATAGATATGTTCCCAATGTTCTTTGCCCTCTAATTTATCAAATCCTTTTTTTATTTCGATTAATTTTTTTATTTTATTTATTTTATTTATACTTTATTGCACAAAATAACACATTTTACAATTGAAAGTGGACAACACATGACAAAGGCGAGCTTATCTCTATTAAGAGATTTCTTCCAGCAAACCTAGGATGGACAGGAAATAATTTAACAACAGGTAGACCCATGTGCACAACATTAATATCACGAGAATCAGATTTGTTTTGGTAATTAAATTAGTTATTCACCACTGAAATTGCCAAATTATGTTTTGAACAACTCACCTTATAATATAAGCATTACATTTTTTTGTTGATTATGCTAAGAGCTTGTGTGTGCTATGTTTTGTGAATTAACTTTACTTGAAAAAGATTTCAAAGACCGACTCTTAAAAACGGGTTTGCTAACATGAGTACACCTAAAAATGTATACTTAGCTGTTGCATTAAAATACAAGAACACAGGCACTTTACATAAGCTAGCTCTATGGAGGATGTAATAACCAAAATAAAAACGTCCTTACTCCACTTCACATCAATATTTTATATTTATCGTCCGTATCGTGTTCGTAACATATTCGTATATAAAAGAAGCTCATACGAAAATAACACCTCTATTTCGTCGCTTCCACAAATGGATTCCAAGTGCGCTCTTTCTTTTGAGGCCATAAATTTGGTATCTCATCTCTCGGATCACTTAGATTTTGTGAGCGCCTCAATACCTCTACGGATACTGAACATAAACAGGTACTTATCTAGACATACTTAACACCTTTGAATAGGTGAATATTTGGTATAATTTTGACATGTTTTACATTTTTTTTATATCATTGTAAAACCACCTATACCAAAGAAAACCATTTATTTCAGTAAAAAAATCATACTATTATGGCAGTCCACATAAAATATACTATATTAATTGTAAATTCAAATGACTTTCTTCGATATTCTTTGTTTCGTTTGTTGAGTTTTTTCTTGCCTGCACGTTTTTTCTTTGGAAATATTTCGCGATAACTTTATAAAAGGCCTCAAATAACAAAAAATCTTACAGTATCGATCTCATGAATAAAAAACCAATCATTTAAAACTGTTCTTGAGAACTAACGTTACAAATTCGCTTGAGATATTCGCTAGTATGGAGAAATGCCGGTGTCCTTTCTAAGTAACCGTAGATCATTTTTTCATAAAGTATTTTAGTTTTGTTTTGAGTTTGCGGTATCGGCAACTTTCATTTATTTTTATGATATTTTAAACCTACTGCAGCCCTACTCCAGCTTTTTTGCGATACAAATCCGATAGCGTTCAGATACATCACCATGGTGAACAATCACGATACTCCATAGTGAACTTTATGTTACCTATATTAAGAGTTGTTTTAAAACGGTCATGGTATTTCCTCGGATCAAATTAGGTGCCTAATCAGCACTGATTAGGAACCTAATCAGCATTGGTTAGAAATGGGAGTAGGGCCAGGTCTTTAGTAGAGCGCATAACATATTTATTAAAGATTGTTCATTTATGATTATTATTGATAGATTGTTATTAAAGGGCTATAGGTTTTTTAACCTCAGTCTTCATGTGTGTTTTTAACCTCAGTCTTCATGTGTGTTTTGGCGTACCACAACCAGCGAATCAGCAATCTAAAGACCTAGTGCGTATAGACTATCTATACCCAAAGTGGATAAGTTACAAATATGAATAAGTTTAACAGAATTGATAGATACATTTATTTTAAATAATTTTATTTGCTGTTTCTCAAACAACATAAAAAATTGGGGATCTTTCCAACAAAGGAAATAAAGACAATATTAACATGCCCTCTGTTATGTAAATCGTATTTATTTCGATGAGACCACGAAATTTTGCTCTTTATTTTTATTCTATTATCTCTTAAATTATATTTTGGTTCTTTTTGTAATTTAAATCTTACTTTGAATTTCTTGAAGAAAGTCAATTAATTAAAATTAAAACTGGGTGTATGCACGTAAATATGTAGAGTCGTACCTTCCTAACTCCATCAAGTGTTTTATTGTAGTTGTAGAACTACAACAAGTGTTTTTGTTGTAGTTGTAGAACTACAACTACAACAAAAACACTTGATGGAGTTTACGGTATGTCAGTCTTCAGTTGTTGTTGAAACAAGAATTTTCTTCAATTAGATTTTCTGCTGGCTAAAGTTTCTAATGAGATGTGTGTGATGTGTGATGTTTTTCATCTGAGATTAAACCCTCCTATAAACAGGATTGCTTTTATTAAATATATTTATTTGTCTGCAGGTATTATTTTAGGCAACAAAGAATACAAGAACAGGTAAGGCCTATTGTTTGCCCACATAATATGTTATATTACATACCTCTGTACAGTTCGCGGCAGTTGCTTTCTGTCCGACTCTCTCTCTCACTCTACTCTTAGACTATACATTTATTAATCTGTGCACTATACGAGAGAGGTCACAAATCGCCTAGAGCCAAAACCACTCGGTGCGGCCTGTACAAATATCCACACAACTTGGTGTGGCCTGTACAAACGTCCACACAACTCGGTGCGGCCTGTGCAAATATCCACACAACTTGGTGCGGCCTGTACAAACGTCCACACAACTTGGTGCGGCCTGTACAAACATACACACAACTAGTTGCGGCCTGTACAAACGTCCACACAACTTGGTGCGGCCTGTACATACATCCACACAACTTGGTGCGGCCTGTACAAACGTCCACACAACTTGGTGCGGCCTGTACAAACATCCACACAACTTGGTGCGGCCTGTACAAACGTCCACACAACTTGGTGTGGCCTTTACAAACGTATAATACCATGATTGAAGAAAACGAAGTCAAGAACGAGACTGATGTCCGAATTTCCGTGGAATTTCCTAAAATAGAAGCCATGCTGAGATTTAAAGAGGACCTCTCACCAAATAGATGGTTGTAATTTTGTCGGCACTATTTCACCAGATAAACCCGATCGCAACCGTTCCCTCATGCTATTAACCCTGCGGAATTCTGGGCGTCGATTTGCAGGGTAACCGTCTGCTCTGATTATCTACATATAACATGAAAGTTTCTTGCGAGATCGACGGAACTTCAACTGTAAAGAGCCGGGTCCGCTGCTAATTTTCCGTTCCGGATACTAGCCGATGTCCGAAGTTGGCCCGCCCATTGTTAAACTGTGCCGTGGCCCGTAGCATGTCAAAGTTTAGCGGTCAGCGGAAATGTCGGGAGACTAATTTTACCCCGTGTAAAGGTTGCTATTTGTATAGTAACCTATGTATCCAATAGATATTAGATTGTTTTTTGTCATACTGTCTATATCTTCATATTCAGCTACGGCGACTGCTTTTGGCATGTTGGTTGCAGCGTGCGTATTACAACGTTCATATAGAACGTTCGTAGCAGATCGAAACGCTTACAACGCTATTTGCAGCAACACCGTTCGTGGGTCGATAAAAAAATTCGTGAAATCGACCCACATAGATAACATTGAAACCTAATGCTAGTATCCCTATAGAAGGGGAAACGGTTATGGCTTACAAGGTGATGGCCTGGTGCACTAAACCATTGCAATTGGAAATACAGTTTTAATTGGTCGCCGTTTTGTTTTAGTGCGGAAACCATCGCGCAGTTCCTAGTTGCTGAACCGGAAAATTTATAAAACATATCAGTTGCATTTCATTCCGTGCATATCGTAATGGTGCTGCCACATTGCTGTTTCAAAATTAAATAAACTTTATTGCCGTGCATTGCTGAATACACCTCTGAACTTATAAAAATATAGAGACAAGACCACTACAATGAAGAACCTTTATATGACCGATAGTCTATTAACGACGGCATAACTTACTGACATTTGTAATTATTATTTTTTGCATATTTATATAAATTAAATTAAATGTGAATTAAATTGGAACGATATTTAATAAATAATAGTAAATTACTTATTAATAAAATTGTCCCAATTTAGTGGTCGCTTCGAACTCAGCTAGTGTTTCAGTCGCTTTATGCGGAATTAGGCGCAGATTTTATAGGTTCCGGTAGGCGATTGTATACTGTAAGACCCATGACGTGAGCATTATCAAGACCTAGGCAATAAGAAACTGTTAATAGATAATAAATGTAGTTGATCAATTAAGGCTACTCTCAGATTCAAAAGGCAATTCATTTCTGTCAACAGTCTACTCTCTCACTCTTGGTGAGGGTGGATTAGGTACGATGTATCGTAAATTGTAGCCAACTGTTTCGTATGATCGGTTCCAACATTACTCGCCTTAAATTATTCATGGCGAGCCAGTTATTTCACTAACGAGTCAGATCAAGAGGAAACCAACTGTCGAATAATCAAGTCAAGCTTTTTTCCCGCTGGACCAGTTGTACCATGAGTTTAAGATGTGTAACCTTTTTGACAGGTGTCATGCATGATTTTGATGTGTCATGGTTTTGACAAGTGAAACTTTTTTTACAGGTGTCATTATTTTGACAAGTGTTACTTATGTGTCGTGATTTTGAAAGGTGTCACTTTTTTCATGTCATTATTTTGACAAGTGTAACTTATGTGTCGTGATTTTGACAGGTGTCACTTTTTTGACATGTCATGATTTTGACATGTGTCACTTTTTTGACAGGTGTCATGATTTTGACATTTTTAAAACTTCAAAACTAGTGACAGCTGCAAAAAAACATAAGAAGTGGGTTTACGGATTATATGAAGTTGGTTTGCTGGAAGAAATCTCTTATAAGAGATAAGCTCACCTTTGTACAAAATTATTAAGTTGTGCCTCTGCCACACCATATGAGAAACTTATTGAGGTTCCTTCTTCTTCTACTTCTTCTTTGTCGGTCCCTCAATGCTGAGGATCGTGATCGCATGCTCTCCTCCATTGCTGACGGTTCTGCGTAGTATAGTACGCGCTGTGAAGCGTACCCCCTGTCGCGTCTCGAATCTGGTCGGACCATCTAGTTGGAGCACTTCCTCTGGCGCGTTCGCCTTCCATTTGACCCATTATAACGGCTCTGGATCATTTGCCGGGAAAGAACCCTAAGCTTCTTCGGTCACATAATGCGTTCACCTAGGCACCGACTGGAGAAGCATATTATAATATAATGGGTCGTTATTTAGGTTACCAAGACAGAAAAAAAAGTCCGAGTGATTCCGAATGATTAACTTGTATTGTTATAACCAGTTGTACTATCAATAGAACTGTTCAATGGTACAACTGGGTCCTTTCATGTCAGTCAGTTCAGTAGGTACTACTTTTTCGTTTTAATATTTGCATCGAATAGTAAACTACGAGTTTGATTGAGCACGTTCATTGCTAGTACCTGGCGCAGTTTAAAGTATATTATACCATACTGACCTACGCACAGATATTATAATACTATGACCTAGGCAAAGAATAATATTTGTGTTGCTGTGCTGTTTTGCGTGGTGTGGTGAGGCTAGGTGCTGTGAGTATTCTAATCACTTAAGGACGCCTTTGCTTTTCTTAATGGTGCTATTAATTCTGCCTCAAGTAAGTTCACGCGTAAATGTAAGTGGTGCGGGGGGCTATATTCTTATGAATACGTAATTTGGGCGCGCGCGTGACTTCGCCACTCAAATTTATAACCTTCGTGTGCTGTGTTTTAAACACACATCTCCTAAATTAATTCTCTTTTCAGTTTATAGATGTTTAAACTGTCATTTAATTAACTCAAAACCTCATTAAACTGCGCCATTGCTATACGCACTAAAGCGACATCAGATAGAATGGAAATACTGGATGGTTAATTTTACTGCCATAAACTTAAAAACTGGGCCTAATTTTCCTATCTTTATAGCTTGCTTGCTATATTAGTTCAATAGTAGTTAGATTGAAATCATGCTGCAGTTTCTACCCTAAATGCGTCCTTCAGTGCTAAACATCGTCTTCAATTTTCCCAATTACCTACCCCAAAAATATATTCATCCAGGCGTAAACATCTCCAGTGTGCGTTCTCATAAAATATTTCCCCATTTCCCTATAAACAAACACCCCATGTCCACTTTAGGAAGCAATAAAATACACTTTGCCGTCGTTTAAACTTCGTATTGCGAGTAATGAATACAGTTTTGAGGCTTTTTTGGATGTTGATGAAAGTTAATGCGCCATGTTTGCCCAAATAAGTGGCAACACTTTGCTTACATTAGTATGAAAACTTTCGTAATATTTTATACAAAATGGTTTTTACCGCATTTCGTAAGGTTTAATAAAAGTATGATTAAATTATTTATTTAGGTCAATATAACGTTTGAAATAATTGATTAAGCAATAATCATAATATCCACCCATTGTGTGTGTATTTGTCAGAAAATCAACACATAGTAGAGTTTATTCACCTGAAAATAATAATGTTTTAAATACCGTTATCACTGTGGACAAACGAGATCTACTGATAAAGTGTAGTATTTTAATGATGATCGATGAAAAATTTACATTGTACATCAATGTGCACAACTACACATTTTAACCCTCATTTTATATTATTAAAATGACGGTCACTGAAAGAATAAAACTGTGTTTATAGCTATGTGAGGGACGGGACTATAGATGTGCCGAGCCGGCAACATTGCGGCAATATTGCCATTTTTTGTATGGGGCAATATTGCCGGCAATAATGTCGGCTGCCGGCTGCCGGCTCGGCACAAAGACTAACCCATGGCCTCACCACATCCGTCAAACCCAGCTTTCTATTCTGTTCTATTCTTTACGAGGTCGCCGGCCGCGGCCGTCCCGCCATCTTCTCTTCGGCCTGCCTGAGATGTCCGGCCAGTTTCATTCCAGCAGCCATGAAGCACAGCGTTGCTTTTCTGACGTTATCTGTGAAATGTAAATGTAGGCACACTTACTAGCTGTGGTAAAAAATTAGCCTTCTTTCACTAAGTGCACAAAAACAGACGTTTTGTTCTAGATCGAACCCCTACTAATTCTATCATAAATGACAAATAAATCTTCCTCTTCCAGAATTTTATCTCGCATTGCTGTCCTACTATTTCTATGGTATCTATCTACTAAAACTTATCTCTAATCCATTTAACGTAGAATAATAAAATTCCAAAGCAATTCCTATGATACCCAATATCTGCTCTGGATTAGATGGTCAGCATTTTTGACTTTATTGATTCTATCCATGTTATAACTTTCTATATTGCAATGGGATTTCGAATCCCAACTTCAAGATTTATTATTTGAGGGAAAATATCCCATACTAGAGTTCTAGTAAATTTGGATCGAGGTTAAAGTATATTAAAAAATCCATGTAAAAAGTAAAAAGACATTATTTTATTTTATTTCTCACGATACTTACTCAAAAGTTGGACTACACTGTTATTTTATTAGACATGCCGTATGCCGTTTATAGGATTAAAAGCTCTCAAAAGTAATTAATGGACAATTATTTTATAGCAAATATAAAGTATTACGGTTACAGCGACTTGGTTCCCATACCAGAGGGAACGAACGACTCGTGGGCTGAACAAACTAACTTAGTTCGTAAATCTGCGCCTCGCATAATCCTTCTGTGTATGAAACTTAAAGTCATCCTACATAAATCTTAGCTTCAAAGCTACTCAACGCGACTTTGTGGAAAAGCACGAGTATTTGGAGACGATCGGGAGCAAAAACTGCAAGGTGTTAATGAATTGCAAAATGAGAAACTAACTACTTTGCTAGGGACATCATTCTTAGCAACTTTCATTTTGAAACCGATTTGATCAGAGCAACTTTATTTTCACTTTTCCATACAAAATAGCTGACCTACTAATACTGGGAAGAGAAATGAAAAAAAAAGATTTATTTTTTTCATTTGCGACCATGTTCTTTGGGAAAGTTGTGCAATTGATGGTTCATATCAATCCCCAAAAAATATGTAAGAGCCTTAAAAATACAATTTTATGCAAGTATTTCTACTTAAGTCTAAGGAAATACACCGAAGAGAGACGTACTGACTTAGTCCATCGCCCCTCTTTGGATTTCTGTGCGCCGAGATGGTAAAGACCACGCAGTTTTGTCATCTAAATATTATTTTAGACTGTAATAAGACTTCTTTAATAGACCGTTTTTGACATAGCTTCTGAACCTCCTTTTTGGTAGGTCCGCCGTTGCTTCATTAGGTTTTTAATTATATAAACTAACACATACTCCCATAAAAGAAAGTTTCATTAAAACCACTTTTAAAATAAATTCAAACACTTCTTGGAGGGCAAGTGTTATTATTCAGTGAACGAATATCCTGGATGATTCACTGTCCTTATATTTCCTATTTCTATTTTATTTCTATAGTATTGAGCATCCATTTCCAATTAGGCCTATAATTACATGGCATATAAATAAAATTAATACTCATTTTATTTATTGTTCTAAGTTTAAAAGTATAATATAATAGGTATGTTATTTCTGTTGTTAATTTATAAATTACATGATAAAGTACAATAAATTGGATATAATACTTATATTAGATAGAACATTGCTTGTACCCAACAGGGTTCATAATTATCTACCACTATTTTATAAGACCTTATTGTTATTATGGAGTGCAATAATAAATATGCATATGGATTGTAAAGATATACGACAAAGTTTTCGATCGGTGCGTGGTGTCCAGTTTAGGGGTAAAGAGGCAATGCGAATTGGGTGAGACAGTTTAATCCTGTTAGCTTCCGAAGGCCCTCCCTGGTCTGAATCCTGACGAGGGAAAAAGCTGTTCTTATTCTGATAGTTTTCGAGGCATTTTGCGTTAGTAGGTAACTGATGGGTCCGTAGTTTATGCTCCACTTCATTTGGTATCTCTGGCCGCTGAGAGAATGCGATCCTAACACATGTATGTGTCCCTGTCTGTCCCGCGCTACTTTTCACTCTTTGTAACTTCCACACACAAGTGACCACATAATTGCGGCAACGTAAAGTTCGGAGTAATGAGTAGATTCTCAGGACTCATGGTGGTAAAAATATAAATGTATTTTTTGTATAGCTTACTATAGGTCCCATGAGAGATTATCCTAGCACTAAAACGCTACACAGTATAAGCAAAAACAACTAGGCTCAGTAAAATAGAAACTTAATACGGCCCTTAAATGAAATAAGTAATTTTCCAAATGGAAACATGGCGTGTTTATACTAACCTGGTAAACGACGTCACATTTTAAGCTTGCCGCATTGAAGCTACCGATAAAATCTAATGAAGTACTCTAGTCCACAAAAAACACGGTTTTATCATTTCCATTCCTATTTTAAGGATCATTAGTAAGTCACGGTAATTCTTGTACCTCGCACAAGTAGGAAAACACTCCGGTATTTTATTTAGGTTGTTTTCAAACTTCTCATCAAGGTTCAATTTATTGATTTTGGATCTTTCCCCGCAAAGTTGTTTAGAAATGTTGGTTTTTGATAGATGCTTTTGTGCCGTATGGCCTACTAGATTTGCGTACATTTAAGCACTAGTAATTTATAAATACATTAATGTTTTCATATTCAATTAGTACATTAGGCTGGATTTTACTGACAAAAAGTTATGCGAAAATAACTATCCCGGGGATAATTGGTATGACAATGACCGTTCAAAATGAGGTCATTCTATGAAAAAGTAGAAGATACTCTCGAGTAAAAAGATACTCTTCGTTGGTAAAATGAGTATGTGACGTCTCGGAGCTCGGAGCGTCGGACCGCCGCCGCTCCGAATGCTCAGAAATTGCGGCGGCGGCGGCCGGGGCGGCGACGCTTCGAGCTCCGAGATGTCACTTACCCGGTGAAATTCGCTCTAAGTAACTTTTTACTTGAGAGTATCTACAAATTATCCCCGGGATAGTTATTTTCGCATAACTTTTTGTTGGTACAATCCAGCCTAAGAGCGAATTTTACCAACAAAGAGTAACATTTTACATACGGGAGTATCTTCTACTTTTTCATAGAATGACCTCATTTTTAACTGTCACTGTCATACAAGCTATTCCCGGGGTAGTTATTTTTGCATTACTTTTTGTTGGTAAAATCTAGCCTTAGTAATCTAAGTCTTGTCTGGCAATCTAGGTTGAACCGAAGACCCATCGCAGGAAACTGCGGCTTAAGTTCGAACAGGGGCCGCGATTAGAACTTGCTTGTTAGGCGGAGATTCAATACCTTTCAAACAAGTTGACGGCTGGTAAATCGTCCAAGTTTGCGTTTCGAATAGACCTGCAAACAAGTGATTATCATGTTAAGTACGGTCGTTTACGTATAAGTAGCGATATTTCGTGTTCCATATCAATATGACATACTAATCGCAAGTTAGCGGCGATGCAAACTGGATTGGAAACATTAGTCGGCGCTCACGATCTGTATAACATTCCCAATAACGCTGCATAATCCTTTTTGACGAGAACGCAACAGAATATCTACCGTTTCCGACAAAACTCACAACTTCCGATCGAGGAAGAACCGAAGAACCACGATTGTTCACCAGATTTTCGGGTAGTCTGGACTGGATACAAAGGATTAGGCCTCAGGACAAAACAACAAAGTGGTGTAGGGAGGTTGTTTTGTCCTCTGTCAACAACTGCCTTGCAATGAAATGATTCTGCGTTTGTTGAATACCCTTTCATAAGCCAGAGGCAAGGATTGTGGGGTTTAGAACCGTCAATGCAATAGCACTTATACATATATAAGCCACGCATATAGAAAATAGATCTGTAAATGGCGACGCACTTTTTATTCTTATGGTATGGTTGGCAAAACAAGTTCACAAAAATCGATTTTTAGGTAATTTTCCTACTGACATTTTTATTAAAAATTAATTATTATTTTTAGGGTTCCGTACCCGAAGGATTTTTAGGCTTCTGTCCGTCCGTCTGTATGTCTGTCACCAGGCTGTATCTCATGGACCGACCGTGGTAGCTATACAGTTGAAATTTTTACAGATATTTTTGTTGCTGCTATAACAACAAATACAAAAAAAAAACAGATTATATTATATTAAAGGGGGCTCCCATACAACAGTTTTTATAGATAATGGTACGGAACCCTTCGTGCGTGAGCCTGACTCGCATTTGGCCGGTATATATTTTTCCTTTTAAGGATCGAAACCCTAAAAAAAATATTTTATAGTTCGTGCAGAGAAGGACAAAGTAATAATTCGTATACTCGAAAGCGACAGTCGACGCAATAAATATATGAATATGAGTATAAGTATGAAGAACAGAAGTCTAAAAGGATAAGCACTGCTATTGTTTTCAATGTAGGTATACGTACTATAAGGCTCTTGGTATATTCGAGCTGTTCATATTAATTAATAAACAGTTATTTTAGTCTCAGACGAATAACACTACAGCTCAGTTTAAATATTCTCCTCTGAATGTAGAAAATGTATTCACGCATCGTTACATTTTGGTTTAATTGTGAAAGTCCAAGATAAATAAGGGACATCATGTTAAAGATAGGGCCAAAACGTTCGGAGCATTTGATAGCAGAACAAATTGTGAAGGCGACCAAATAGTCACACAATCGAATTAAGAATGTCACCTAACACGCTATGCTTCCATTAATAACCTGACGCGAACCTACCTACAATACAAGGGCCCTTGATAAACGATTTGACTTGTTTATCTGTAAGTATAGTTCGTAAAGTTCAAGGACTAATCTGAATCAGCGTAGTAGGTAGTTGATGCCAGATAAAAATACGTAAGTTTATTCGTCGTAAGTACGGTCTGCAACGCAATAAGCTGGTCCGGCCTACATACTAATATAATGCATACCTACTGTACGTTAAAGGTTTTTTTTACCCTGTTTTGTATTATGGAAAACATGGTAAAAATAAAATAAAATAATTTAACAGGAAGTTAAGCTTTTGCATCCCGGTCAGTAAGTATCACATTTAAGTTGTCCTCCCTCACGAGTCACAGATTTACACGGATTTTCCTCGCTGAACAATCAAAGAGAATCACGCGATAACAGAATAAAAGGAACCACCTCACACCTCCGCTCATTTATTATCGTTACAAAGCAGTAGGTTTTATTAATGAAGATAGTCCCTTATCACGCCATAAAATACGATGTTAACAAAGAAATATAGATTCGCATGATTCATAAAATATTTTATTTATTCGTGAAGGCGGGTCGTAACTTCACCGTAGGATGCCAATTATTATAAGTGTAGGCCCAAGATAGTGTAATCGATATCGCTTAAAATATAAGGTGCAATCATAAAGAGCTTTCATATTTTTTCATAATGTTTTAAAAATGGTGCTTGAGAACCAACCCGTGCTTGGATGCCCGGCGCCACACACAATTTTGACACACACAAACTGTCATTAATGTCATTATAGAACACGTCTACAATTTTCAATTGTAACCTTACAGCTAAACCATTGCGTTACAAAGGCGATAAAAAATATTCATCACAAAAAATAATAGTACCAAACTTACGTCCTGGATCTTTAAACTATACCTATCTGCCAAATTACATCTTTTAAGTCAAATATATATGTCCATACAAACTTTGCCCCTCCCCCCTCCTTTCCCTGCATCACAAATCCAGGTGGCTCCACTTCTTAAATCCATCCTTTGGACCTACAGATCAATCCTGCTAAAGGAAATCTCTTATTCACGAAACGCCTTATAATACCTAGCAGAACAGATCTATATCATTGGTTGGTATCCCTAAAAATAGGTGATTGAAATCAACCCATCTCTTCCTGGGTCGGCCACGCTTTCTCTCTGCATTTCCTGGGTGATGAAAAAGTACATAAAATCGGTCAAGTACGAGTCGGACTCTCACACGAAGAGTACCGGCACACGTGTCGTACAAGAGTAAGAGAAAAAAATATCTTCTTGTTTGACGGATAGAAAGATGGACGAACAGCGGAGGCTTAGTTAGGGTCCCGTTGGGCTGGGCACCCTTCGGATACAAAACCCTAAAAACAAAGGCATTTTTAGGGTTTTGTATCCGAAGGGTTCCCAACGGGACCCTAACAAAGCCTCCGCTGTTCGTCCGTCTTTCTATCCGTTAAACAAGAAGATATTTTTTCTCTTACTCTTGTACGACACGTGTGCCGATACTCTTCGTGTGCACGCTTTTACAGTTTGTACATAATAAATAATTTATAAAAAATATAAACATAGCTTTATGTTAGACTTTAAAGCAGAGATCACAGTTCTTTAATATTATTTTCTGCTTTTTAGTGCACATAAAAGCATAGTTTTTTAGTTTTTTAAAATTATTAATTTATTCCTATTGAAGTTCTCATACAAAAACTCAGCCCGAGCCGGTCCGTCTACCGAAGAATCTTCCAAGCGCGCTACTATGCGTTAATTGCACGACCATCGCTTGTTAGGTTCCACCTCCTACCTTCGAGCTCCATCATTAGACCAGCTCGATGGTACCATATTATTGTATTGTCATCGGAACTACATACACACACCAAGTTTTATAATGATACTAGATGAAAACCCGGCTTCGCTCGGGCTCGGGTAAAATGTGAATGTGGGTACAAAATGAAGGTAGATATTTCTGTAGTTATCGGTTCTCAAGGAATATTAAAGGCAAAGCAAGGCATAGATTCGTTTAGCATCGTTCATTGTGTTTAATAAATATTGTAAATTAAAACTACAAATGTTTTTACTTAAATAACTTTAATTTAAAATCAACCTTAAAATAAACGAACTTTAATTAACAAAACAAATAGTTTTTAAGGTTTACTCTCGCTCGGTAAACCTCTCTGTTATAAAGCACCCAGTCTTTTTATTTACTTTGGAAGGTAAGTATGGTTAATTACACAATAAAGAACAACATTTTTACTACAACAACAACATTAGAACAACATTATCATACAATTTATCTATACAGGGTAACATTTAATTAGCTGACCATATTTTAGGGAATGATAGTACCCATCATTATGAATAACTTTCCCCAAGGAACGTATGGTCGCAAAAAACAATATTATCATTTTACCAATGCCTTGTGCTGATTCGCTATCATTATTGTACAGGCTATCCATTAAATTGTTATAGTTTTCGGCTCTGAGCTTTGTTTGATTCATTCGAAGAAACAATAATCTTTGAGATTCAATTCTAACATAGGCTAAGACACAATATTCATGAAAAAGTTTTTCGGCGTAAAACAATGGGCTAAAATTTTTACGAACAGCAAGTCTGTACTGATAAAATTGTAGCATTGTAAGGCGGCTTCGAGCAGTTCGCCTTTCTTCTCTGTGTTGAAGATTTTCATGCCATCCAAGTTCTCCATTAGGAAAAAGTAAAGGAAATGCTAATGGGTCAATATTGGGACTGGTTGATTTTAGTGTAGTTAAATGTTGAGAATATTCTTGTACAGAAAAATCTATATTGAATGGAGGTTCGCCGTTATCTCCTACAAAGATGACCGCTACCTCACTATTTGATGGAGTGTTATACCGACGCAAATCAAGTGATTTATGTTTATAAAACTGCATTAATACTGAATGTTTGGGTCGATTTTCTGAGGCTGCTTTTAATTCCTCTTCAGCTAAAATTGCAGCCGCCCTTTTGTATATTTTGACAAAAGGATTGGATACATTGAGCATTGTTACGATTTTCGGCATAATATTATGTTTCTTGCACTCAATTCAATTTTTCACTGGCTTCCTCAATGATTCTGGCTTCTGCCAACAGAAATGTGATTACTTTCTCTGTGACAGAAATGAATGGCACGGTATTTTGTCTGTGAACTATGAATCGGCATTTTCTTCTATTAAAGCTACATCCACACTATCGTTCCGCACGTTTTTGTTGGGGTACCATGCTTAAAACGACCATTATAGCTACATCCACATTTCCTTCGGCATGTTTTTGTTGGGAAACTATGCCTAAAACTACCATTAAGCTACATCTACACTATGTACTAATCGTATACAGAAAAGGAACATGAATGCAACCGCAAATAAACGCAGTTTACCGGTTTCTAACCCTAGAAGACATGTGTGAAGAGACCATTGTCTATGGCTCTAAGTTACGTGGCCAATATGGCGCCTGCGATTTGTCTGTTCAGTAACATTAGAATTTAACAAAATACTCGACAATCCGAATTTTGCGGATATATGTTGTCGACTCGAAATCTATATTTTTGTATGTTTTATTATTCAGGTAAGGTTTTGATTGAGTCTACCGTACCCCTCGACGGAATTATTAATATAGATAATAACTTCTAGTTATTATATCGTTATTTTGGCGAAATTTACGTACAAAGATTTGCCGCTTCGTGTTATTTAGTTACAACATGACCTAATAAAAGCATGTTAAAAATATATCCTAGTAGAAAAAACATCTTAGTGGAATCCACTCAAACAAAACCTTTCACTACGGCAGCACTTCGATACAAACTATACAAAATATCTTGCGTGTGTCTCTCTGCGCAGCGACTTTCTTTAACCGAGTGTCGGCGTTCTTTCAAATTAAGTGGTAGGTGGCAAAGCGGCGATCAAAGGTTGATACAAACAAAATGAATGGATTATACACATCTTTGCTTCTGAACCCACGCTAGGATACCGTGTGCCGTGGGAACCAGAAAAAAGGACTAATACAAACCCGTAAACCAGGCATTTATCTTCTTTTTCGCAAGCCCGGGTTCAAATCCGAAAGCCCTCTCTATAAACTGAGGATGTTGGACTTATAGGTACCTCATTTAAATAAGAAATTGTTCGTGCGATTTCCCATTAGGCCCAATCATTGACAATTCGCATATCGCTTGCTCATATCGTGGCTCAACTGGCTGCATTCGAAACGGGTCTCCTATGGACACGGCAAAATGCAAATGCATTTGAAACCGACGAGACGAGGTAGGTACTGTGCAATCAGACGCATCAAATTCCAATTACGTTATGTAACTGGAACAATCACCACCGCGCCACAATACCTACTATGTGCCGGTCGAAAATTACGTTATGTATTGGGCGCTTATTGCGCGATAGATCCATTGCTTTGTGAAGGAAAGTATAAGCAAGAGAAAATGAGTTGATGACGCTGATTGATAATAATTTTAAAAGTACATGACTTCGAAATTTCATGAAGGTAATTGTGAGATTTTCGCCTATGTCTGATAGATAAATACTTAAAATTAGCTGCTTAGTGCGAGTTGGACTCGCGTTGAGAGGGTTTCGAGAAAAAATAGTTTTTCATACTAACCCTAGATTTAAGGGTTGAGTTTTTATGGGATATGGCTGCAAACATGTGCTTGCATACCAAATTTGAGATTTTTAGGACTTTGATAAGTACTCTTGGGTTTGATGACATGCGAATCGGTCATATTTATTGATCATAAGTTTTTCAAAATTAGTCAAAAAATATTATAAAAATACTTTTAAGATAGATAGATAGATAGATAAATCATTTATTCAAAGGACATGGTACACACACATAAATTAATAACAAAAAAATCAATTTAAATAGACGGCACATAATAGCACGCACGCACACATAGCAAGATCCTCACGATATGCGCTTTCATTTGATATGTCAAACGGCATATTTGGTTTTTTAATTTTATGAGTTCTTTTTGCCTAGTACGGCGTCTAAATTGGTTGCAAAAATTATAATATACAAAATATCAAAGGAAGATAACTGTTTAATCACGTTATTTAAAATAAGATAGCAACTTATTCATGTACTGTTGTAGAAGAGTCGTGTTTCAAGAAGTTCGTTGTTTCAAAAGTTCGTTGGGAAACGAACAAAAAGAATCACTTATTTTCTTTACATCAAAGTGTAATTCTCATTTATTTCCTAATTTACACTTATGTTAATTTATAACTTAAGATGTTTAACTTTTTCTTTGAAAATCGACAGAGTTTGTATCAGCTAAAAGAGAGCTCCGTGGTCTGGTGGGTTTCATGCTTGCATCTCACGCAGGAGATGCAGGTTCGAATCCCGGTGCTGACCAAGTACCAATGAGATAAGTCATTTATCTTAAGTACGTTATACGGACTTTCTAACGGTGATGGAAAAATTCGTGAGGAAACCTTAACTACTACATAGCTGCGGCGATGGGCTAGCCCCCTGTCACGCAAAATGGAGCATTAAATCACTGGCTGAAAGTGGGCACAGTTGTGCGTCTGCCACCCCGCATGGGAAAAGGCGTGACGCAATATTATTATTATAGTTTCTATCAGCATGTTGTTATAAAGACGCATTTGGTTAATCCAGGTAAACTGGTTTCTCGTTCGATTGAATCCATTCATCGCGAATGTAAACGGGTTTTGCCAAAACTGCGTTTTGACTAGCTAGGTAATAATGTCTATCACCCAGTTTCCTGGGCGCTGATTAAAGTTATCAGGTTGGTTAAATCAGTTTCGGCCAATCAAGTTCCGTCATTTTGAATAATAGCGGTTCGTGATTGGCTGAAGCTGATTTAACCAACCTGTTAACTTTAATTAGCGCCCAGGAAACCGGGCATAGTCTAACCATATTTCCCTTTTAATATTACCTAACCTAACCTAACCTGTGTTGTGCACAGATTTGTTGTTCATGACGGGTAAATATGCTCATAAATTATCCCCTTATGTTACGAAATTAAGGGCTTTGTTCTAACTAAGAGGACGTTTAACAAAGCGAAATTATTACGGTCACGATTTATGGTACCATCTCCACCAACCTTTTAATACTTGGGGTCTTGCTGGGTTGTGCGACAATTTGTATTTTAAAACTTTTCACAATTTAGACTTGAAATACCGATAATTCTTGTACTAAGGCCCAGTCTTTCCACACCCAGACAGACTTTATATGTAAGGTCAAAAGCCTTAGATAAACAGAAAGATGAACTTTATCTGAGGCTGAAAAGATTGGCGCTAAAATGTTACAATGTGTATTATGTCACCGTCATATTGTAAAAACAGCGAGAATACAATCTAAGGTTAAAATACTGTTAGGTTAAAATCAGTCGATATATTGTAAACAAGATCGACAAGGTTTATCATTTGCTTTTTGGGAACTTACAAGTCTACCTAACACGAAGGATAAACACCTACCCTGACCAACATTTTGCCTATAATGTTATCCATCATGTAAACCAAATGACACATTTTCTCAGAAAGAAAGTGCAGATTTCAGATTTTTCCATTTACTTGTTCAATAAGACCTTGCTTTATGCCAAATTTAATGATTGTAGGCTTGTAGGCCAACGGGAAGTACCCTTTAGTATAGGTTTTCGGTTTATTGCGATTACTATGAAAATCCAACAATTTTACTGCGTAAACGGTCGTAGCGTTCAAATGCGTTAAAGGTTGATTTTATTCACAGTTATGGGGTACTTTAAACCTGAGCAATTGATATAAACTTCAGCTTCATACGTCCATGAGTTCCCGATAAAAAAGGTCCTATAACAGTACCAAAATCTTGGTCTTTTTGTATTATTTAATGTTCTTAGTTTTACTTTATCCTATTTTATATTTATTGATCGCCCTATTTCGTAATTGGCATTTTATGTATTTGATATTTGATTGTATAATTTATTTTCATATGCTGTGAAATAGCAAATAAACGAATGAAATGAAATGACAGTAGACGGACATACGGACGGACAACGAAGTGCAAGTGATCCTATAAGGTTTCTTTTTTCCTTTTAAGAATCGGAACCCTAAAAACACGAGTGACTGCTATGCCGTCTTTCACAGATATAAAATATTCGAGAAACTTCAGAAACTAAATATACACACGAATGAATAGATAAACAGGGATAAACGAAACCTTTCTCTCGGAGGGACACAGTGGGCGTAATCGCGATACAGATATTTCGATTCAATAAATTGAAAGTTTAGTCACCGATTCATCGATATATAAATTCCCCAGATAAGTGTATTATGAGATTTTCCACAACTATCTATCTTATAAAAATTAACTTGTGAATTGCTCCAACTACTGACGTGCCGTTGCCGGCAATATTGCCATTTTTGAGATTATTACCGTCAATATTGATTTCAATTGATGTGGTTAGTGATTAGTGATTCAAGTCGGGGGCGGAAAGTAGGATTTGGGGAGATTTTACTTCAAAAAGGTGATGTGGTTTTTTTGGATGCAGAAAGAAGGATTTCAGGTATAGCGATGGTGTCACTATGGGAATATTACTTACTTATTACAATCAACCCAATTTTAGGTGGTAGGAAATTCACCTAGTACCTAAAATTGGCTAGTCAATAGATAGAGGATGTCTGTTGGCTCGAGAGATCTAGCTTAAACGTTTTGTATTTATACTGAGGACTGTACTTAGAGTATATAGAAATTAGAAACAGCGATGGATACCTACTTACTAAAATAAAACTGCGGAGATAGATTTCCTCATCCTAGTTCTAGACCATGTCTAGACCTTAAGTATAGCGATTCTCCAGTAAGTGTGCTGGTAATTATTAGAATGCTGACTATGACACTGTAACATGGATAGATACTTACTATTATTTGGAACAAAAAGGCCCTGAAGCTTTACAAATTCAACTACGAAAAGATGAAAGAAAAATCCACTCCACTGACGAATACGCTACCCAATAGCTGCTCAAACTGCCACATTTATGAAATGTGACGAAGACGACAGCGACCAAACGCTAAATAAATAAAGATAATACTTGTTTGAAAATAAATGTACTATAAATCTCACTCTCGTATTAGTGAGTTAGCAACTCCCAATACGCTAACAGATTTGGGTTGACGGTCCTTTGACAACAGAAAACATCGCTTCATTAGCGAGTATTCACCCACTGCAGGGGGCTCGAGCTCTGAAGCGCTGAGCTAGCGAGAACGCTCCTAAATCAACGGGAATTTAATTTAAAGTTACCGGAAATCGCTTTGAAGGCTTTTTAATAAACACATAAGTGCATTAGGTAAACATATATTTAAAAATAAAATATTGCACTCTTGTTAGAATGGAAATGTAGGAATCTTCTTGGCAATAAATATTACTACAAACTATAACACAAAGAAGACAAGAAACTCAATACGTCCTCGTTATAATGCCACAGGGTGCTTTGTGGCAGGATCCATTGTTCCTTGTAAAGCAACAAGCGGTCGGATTTCTCAATTATTTGGTCTCAATAGATGCGATTGTGGAAATTTTCTTGAGTCACGTTACGAACCATAGAGCAAAATAAATTGTAGATGCTTCTGCTAAAATTGAAAGACAGCAAAGTTTATTTAAAGTTTATTCACGAAAACAAAACTATTACAGAGCTCCAGCTTAAATTATCTTTAATTCTACCGAGTATTTTTTCTACGGTCATGTCAGAGTAAATAAGCGGACCTTGTCACCAACAATCCTTACCCATTATGAGGGCATTAATCAATAGTATATAATATAAGTAAGTATAACTGTTTACGAATACTGTATAAATAAAATTAGTTTTAGTCCAATAATGTCCCGACCGCGGGTGCAGACCTTTACCCGAATTCGAGTAAGATTGAAGTCATACTCCACCACACTCCACCCCACAGGTTGGTGTAGGGGTTTTAAAGACATACTACGAAATTACTTATTTGTCTATGCTACGAAGTAGGTAAGAGCTTATTACATTACGCTGTCGGCAGGGCACGATTTGTTTAAACGTCTCACTCATTATGGAACGACTAGAGACAGTGAGTCAGACAGGGCCCTGCCGACAGCGTAGTCTAATAGGCCCAGTAGTAAGTAGTAGTATCTAGTTTATTATTATTTTTACAAAAAAAGAAAGGTGAGCATCATACTTAGCACATTATTAGGTTAATTTATAATATTTTATTCAGTCGCTATAAAAATCACTGACACTATAAGCCAACCATCAGGCCATGTCCCGTTCCAGTATCGACAACGTAAATTGCCGAGTTCCAACAAGCTAACCAGAAACGGATTCCCGTTGTATTGTATAATCAAGGCAGGGTAATTACAACCACGCTTTGATTGCACAGCATTCTACGTTCAGCAATTAGTGCGCGTTTGTTATGCAAACGCAGTTTTCGCGTTTTTGTCGTTTATATTTCTATATTAGGAAATCTTCCTGATTTCCACAACAAAGAGTGACCCAGTGTGGGGCCAGAAGGAATTAATGTTTATATCAGGTTTGATTGATTGTGACCTGATTTATTTTTTGTATATTTTGATGCGCCAGTACACGAATCTTTTATGTTTTATATTCAAAATAATGCTTAATAGTCCGTAAGTACTTTACTTACTTACGCTTTTTTTTGGTACATTTCCGTTCTGTTCGTCTAGCCCCTCGCAATCTAAATTATATTTGTTTTCTATAGCCCTAAGCTTTTAAAGGCGCTGTCAGCCTGTTAAGCGAACCTTACTTTAGTTGTATTATCACTAAGTATTTAAAGACTAGTATACTTGTTTCAATAATTTATTTCTGACAAAAAAGAAATTTGTAAATAAATAAATGAATGAATCTAAATTACAGCAGTCTCCACTGATATTTTCGAGAATCAATACCGTCGAGAAGATGCGTATTGCGAACTGTTGTTTTCTTACTAAACAAAACATTACCCTCCTGGCTTCATTGTACTTGGGCAAATAGAAAGTTTGCCTCCACGGGCTTCGCGGTGTTTGTTTAGACTCAGTTAATTTGACGCCCTTTGTAGAATTAATCATATCGTGTTTCCTTTCGTAATTAAAGTCCTCGTCGCAACACAGATCCAGTTATTGCTGAATACATACCATATAAACTGAATTATTGTTACGTAAACATTGTTCTCTCATTAGAGAAGCAACAAGTATACAATTTACGGCAGCTGCTGCTATACAGTTATCATATCACGAGCAATGGAAATATATAAATATTTATAAACGTTCAGTTCTTTCATCATTGCAGGTTCTTGGCATATATTACATTACCTGCCGGGCGGAAGTAAGTTTTTACAAAAAAACAACTACTTTCTGAGATGTTGAATGTAAAGTGTAAGTAAGCTGTAAACTGAGTGGCAAAACTACTTCTAGCTGTCATCGTATCACTTCACCTCAACCATTTGATTTACGCTGTAAGTACTTGTGGAAGCACTTTTACAACGTTTACCGACTTTTGTACATTAAGTCAATATTTGAAGGTAATTCAGGTGAAAGGTATGTTACGTTACGTATACAGCGTTTATCGTTACTTGTCCATTTTTATTTAACTTACAAGCCAAAAAACTGTCATTCCTAGTAAAGGGAATTATTGTAAATATATCTGTCTGATAAAATGTAATATTGAATGAAAGAAATAAATTCAGAATTTAATATTAATTTTATCACGGCATGAATGAGTTTTCGATGATTTAGAATGGATATGTCATAGCCACAAATCTTCAAATAATGATTTGGCCAAGCCATCATTACCTGCCGTATTATGATATGGCGGGTTCTAATAAAAACATCTGTTTTAAAAGTATTTTTATTCCTCACTACGTGATGTTCAAACTAAAACGAATACTATTCGGGGGCTTCGCTGCGCTCGCCTTCTTTAGTCTTCACCTGTACCGCGTGTTTTCCCTAAAGATTTCATCGTTTCATGATATTTCACGGTTGGCTATTTCATGATATGGCCAATTCGATAATATGGCTACGACAGATAGACCATATTAATCATTAATTGCACACAAAAAATACACAAGTAAAATATACATACAATATTCCCCAACAAAGAAGTCCGATGACCTTGAAACATATTGGATGAATTTTGGTGAAACCTAGCCCCCTTATTGATAAAATATATAGTCCGGGACCGAAGTTAATCCAGCTAGACAGCAGCTGTTCTAGCTTTCTCCCGTATTTACTCCCAGATAACTTTACCCCCAGAGTAAAAGTTTTTATTAATAATGGGGAAGGAGCACCGATCGAAAGTTAACTCAAAAGTATGAGATAAAGTCCTTTTATAATTATTAACCGTTCAACTTTGATGAAGTTCTTTGGTTTTATCAAAATCATGAAATTATCTTTCAAGGTCAACGGACTTATTTGTTAGGGAATACTGTTCAAGGACTCGGGGTCACCATGTATGTTTCTGCATACAACATGAATCCACTGCTTAGGCTTGAATTGAAAGGACTTGCTGGCTACAATTACCTTATATTAGAATTATTTACATTATTTTGTTGTAAAAATAGAGAGTCAAGTAATGAGTAAGTAAAATAAATGTAGCCCATTAATGTCCCCACCGAGGAGCACAAGCCTTTACCCGGATCTGAGTACGATTGAGCCATACTCCACCAGGCTGGCTCAGTGCGGGTTGGTGGAGGGGTTCTGTTCGAGTAAGTACCATACAAGGTGTAAATGAATTAACGCAAAATGGTAAACTGCTTTGTTTGGGACATCATTCTGAGCAACTTTCATTATGAAACCGATTTGATCTTTGATTTGATATTTTTGAATTTATTCCTACGAGATTGCCTAGCATTGATAGATAGCCCGAATCGCCCTTTTTTGTAAGACAAATATCGTGTTTATATCTGCCGCCGATAGCAACAGTCCTCTCCTGTTATGGCCAAGTAGCAAATACAACACTATGGCATTAACACCGAATCTTCATGCATACAGAGTGTCGACACAAGTCCACGGGACGACGCAGAGGTAATGTTTACATAATCTGGCAAATGTGTGCTAGTTGCAAGCGACACGCCAAACTGTCTCCGTTTTGAAGACGTGATTTTGGCTCGAAGTGACGCTTCTGTTGTGTACGTAGTTGTTGGCAGACCGGGTGCATAATTTTCGCGAGAGTTCGCATGAACATGTTGTATTTTTAAAAGCTTTTATCTTACCTTACTAATAATAAGTTGTGCAGGGTATACAAATGACAAGACAGAGATTTACAGCTGTATATCTTCATCACAGTTTTTTTTGTATCTAAGGGAATGTGAGTCTTATTTTATGCGTCCCTGCTACAGATAATTATTATGTCTAGTAAATAACCCTCATAATGGCTTTGCCGTAGTTGGATAAACAGTACATTTCGCAGTATCAGTAATTAAACGTTGTACGCACAGACATATATGTTGTACGACAACCGTCCGTCCAAAGTCTACGGCCCGCGATTTTCAACCTAACCACATCGAGATAAAGTTCAAAACCTATAAAAAAATAGAACAAACAACCTGGGTCTTATATGTGACGTTGGAGGAGCTACTTGCTAAGTAAATAATATTATAGGCGCTTTAGCTTATTGTTTTTTAGAGTTCCATGAGTTAAAGGAAAGTGAAAAAGGTATCAAGTTTTCAGGCCTCTCTTTGAAGTTGTTTATAAAAGATTTGTGTGTGCGCCAGTCCGACTCGCACTTGGCCTATTATTTCAATTAGTAATCTAATAAAATATTCTGAGCAAACTGCTACAAGTTTTCTTTACTAGCCTCTACTCTGGCAAATTCTCAACATTTTGCCGGTTGGACAACAAAAAAATAAAATAAAGCAAAAAACTTCTGAAGGCGGTAAAAACTCGTTACATCAAATCGGCTAGTAAAACTTGGAAACGCAAAATTTTATCCAACTTCAATTTACCTTTATTGTTGTTACCTATTGTAATGTTTGGAGGAGGAACTTTGCTCTTGTTCAGAGAGAAAGAAATGTAATTCGACTGGAGTGGAGTACAGAAACAAAAAAGCAGGGTATTATTATCTGAAATGCTTGTTAGGGTTATTAAGCAGGAGAATGAACTTTAGGCAAGTAATACAACAGGAAAATAATTATTTTAGAGATTTAAATAAAATCTGAAGCATCCTTTTTTCCTTTCCCGGAAAGGAAACATAAAATGACTTGCATTTCGAGAATTCCAAGTTTAGTCAAAGGTCTTACGTTTACTACCTATGCTCCGCAACTAAATCCGATCTAATATACTTGATGGGCAATTGGAAAGGGTTAGTATGGCGAAATCAGAAACTAAACAAGATAAAAGAAACACTATATATAGATTACTTCCGAGTAATTAATCCCCTTCAGGAGTTGACTTTTAATTTAAAAAAAAAACTGCTAGTTTGATTCCAGGCTCGGCAAACGGTTTTTTTTTAAAATCACTTTTGTGTTTCATCAAAATCGATATCATGGATCCAGAAACAAAAACTATCTCTTAGATAAATAGAGCGTTTTGGCATTTTGATTAGTTTTATTACGCTTAATTTTTAACCGACTTAACATAATTCATCATTGACCAAGCAATTCATACACACCAAAATAAAAACTGTAAAAAAACCGACTTCATGACCTTTACTCAGTCCTCCCCGCTCGGTATACAAAATACGAAAACGAGCGAGCATACGAAATCTGTCTCCTGCCGGTGAAGTCCATACGTATATTACATAATATAATTATATATTTAAACGAATATACGATCCTAACAGCCTGAATTTATCTCGCGACAATTGATTATTTAAAACACCAAAAAGGCTGTCTATATAATGTCATGCAGGTAAAAACAAATTAAACTTCACAGCTTTTGATGTAGAAACCTTACCATTGGACCAATTCCTGATTTTCAAAAAATGAGACCAAACTATTGGGCTTCCCTTTCGAACAAAGAAATAATTTTTAAAATCCGTTCAAAAACAGTACCAGTTTCGATGTAACAAACGTTAAAAAATAATGATAAATAACTTACAACCGAATTGATAACCCCCTCCTTTTTAAGTCGGTTAAAAAGGTTTACAATGCGTCGGGATATATATTTTTTATATATATTTTTATATGTACGTACGTACACCGATTGCGCCTAAACGGGTGGACCGATTTGGAATAGGTATATTTTTTTGTTTAAAAAGTTTACCTTCCAATTGGTCCCATTAACACCAGGTCAGGATCTGATGATGGGATCCTGGAGAAATATAGGGAACTCTTCAAATATCATAGGCACCTTATATTGATTTTTGTGTTTTTCATAATAACTCGTGCATTTGTTCATAGTAAATATAATATTGTGATGCGGAACTGATGATGAAGACCACACATGGCCACCAGAAATGTTCAATACTAGCACAGATACTATAATATTATACTAATAATACTAGGCACAACAATACTATGCGTGGCTGACGGGCAACGCATACCGGTGGACCTAGAGCCATGAAACTTTGTAGTACTTTGTACAGGGGTTCCTTATGTAGCGTAGGGCAGCACTAAGATGGGACTTGACGAAATTTATTCCCCAAAGGGGTGAAATAGAGGGTTATAGTTTGTATTAAAGTCAAAAAGCACTTAACATTGGTTTCTAATCAAATAGGGTTTGTGGTAGTTGGTTTTTTTTAAGTTTTACTTTTTGTTTCAATTATAGTAAGTGTGTGTTTGTTCTATTTGATTGAATAACCACTTCAAAACATCGGAAAGAAGAATTGGCAATGAAAGCCTTTCACATTTTTATTTTCGCGTTGGCATCGGCTGTGGTTGGTTTTCAATTAGTGATATTGTACTTCCCGCTTGAAGTGTACAGAGAGTGAATATTTCATTGAATCTGGAAATGTAATTGGTAACCCCTCTCCATGTATTTGCAATTAAAACTGGTTGCAGTTGGCAAGCTTCAGAAAATGAGAAGGCCGTATATGGCTGTGCTATTGTTTCATAGTGTTTTTATTAATTTTAACATTAAGCTACGACGTTCTATATAACTAACTTTAATTTTTGACACTTCCCTGTTATACTTGTCCAGTCCAACGATCTTTTGGCGTGTGAGTAACGTTTTCAGGGGGGCGCCAGTTCTACTAAGTACGCAACCTAATGCAATGATTCTTTAAAAAAAGTTAGTTTATACCTGTCACTGCACGCACGCACCAAAAGATTGTTGGACAGCTGTACGTCAATAATATGCATTTAATTGTCATTGTAGATGTCAAAATTATGGTAATATGGGCTTTGAGCTGTCAAAAGTTAATTCTTTCACTACATAAACTATATAATTTCCGTTTTACCAGTAACTATACGGTGTTTCGAGAAAAAGAGTTTTCCTAATATCCTCTAGTTGAAGTAAGTTTATGCAAAAAACATACGATAGGAAGAATACGAGTAAAATTGAGCTCCACCACGCTGGCTCAGTGCGGGTTGGTAGAGGGGTAATACGAATACTACATAATACCAAGTAGTGATAGTATCCGGGATCTACAGCTTATGCCTGTGCCATTCGAAGCACGGAGCGTCCGATAATAATGATCATAATAAGATAAATTAAAATAATAATTATTAATTAATTATTATTTTAACAAATGTTTAACATTAATATTATTAGTACCGAACGCCCGTGGTATAACGTCCCTAACAAGCTGTATAATGGTTTTCATAAACTGCTATAAAGTGACAGCTTCACTAGAGCAGCAGAGCGGAAGCAATCCAAGAGTTGGATCTGCGCCCAGCGTCCTCCTTGAGATTGTAGTAATTTATCGAGACTCCTTAGTCCCTGAGGTCACGTCTTGCTAGTATGCATTGTTGCATTTATATTATACACCCGCTATTCTGAAGAGCACTGGCTAATACGATGTGTTTTCCCATAGTGGTCTGAAGTAGAAAAGAGGAAAAAAATAACGTGTTATAAGTATGATTCTAAAAGAAAGAGCTGCGGCGATGGGCTTACCCTTGTCATGCAAAATAGAGTATTGAATCATTGGCTTAAAGTGGACACAGTTGTGCCTCTGCCACGTATTATGGGAAGAAATTGTTATGTTATGTGTAAATAAGGATTTGACTTTGACTTGCAGGTAGTAATTACTGTAGAGTCGCCCGCACCTTGAAACCTGAGACTCCTTTGTGAGACGTTACTTTTTTGTCAGCAGCCTCTCAACTGTGGGTAGTTATATTATAAAATGGCCTGCGATTTTCAGCCCTATGACTTGGTAATAAAAATCAAAACCTATAAAATGGAAATGATCAAATAATGATGTTCCAACAGCTGAAAGTTTTTATGTTGCTGTCATACACAGTATTTGTTTCAACGACAAATTTGAATGTAAAGTGATTGAACTACTATTATAGCAATGGTAGCCCTTACGTTATCGAGCGACAGCCGAATGACAGTATACTTACCCTGAATTACACGAAACATAATTAAAATTTAAGTTGTCATTTAACTAATTTAATCGCGTGAATTTCATAGGATAGTCAGTCGTTTCATTATGTATTTCGCGCAACTCAGGGTTATACAACACAAAAGCTAGACGATACGACCACTTATAAAATATATTCAAAGTCTTCCATCGCATTATCATTGACGTGCTCACGCTTAATAAAATAAGCAGAACAGACGGACATGACCGAATCACGTTTATCTTTCTCACCTTATTGCAGACTTGCCACACCTCGGGAGCGGGGCGTGTGAAAAAAGTGTCTTTTTCAAGACACAATGATCAATGCAGGCCGGTCACGCAAGCTTCGCACGCGACAGGCCTGCCGTTTGGACACCTTGTTGGTAGGCGAATAAATACGGGCACAGACGATGAAAATGACGAGGAGACTCGAGGAGAAATATAGCGTACTTTTATATGAGGTGTGGTAGAGGAACAATAGGCTAGAGATTAAGAGTTGCCTACAATTTTTTGTGATTTAGATTTTATCAGTTCTTCTGTAAAACCAAAGCGCCAAAATGGAATAGATATATGTAGTTACAAAACTAAGCCCGCTCTGGCTCTCATGGGCTCTGTGCCAACGTTTAGCAAGTAATTTTGTAGGTCCACCATACGATGTTTGATAGTAACGAACAGCCCAAAATACTTACATACATTCTATGTACATATGACGACATAGAAAACATAGCCTAAATAAAACTTTTTCATCTCCACTTCAGAAAATACTACACAC
Source organism: Argyresthia albistria (assembly GCA_963457715.1). Lineage (NCBI taxonomy): Eukaryota > Metazoa > Arthropoda > Insecta > Lepidoptera > Argyresthiidae > Argyresthia > Argyresthia albistria. The sequence continues at coordinate 6,045,179 of OY735256.1, forward strand.
ACGAGTTACATGAGGGCGGATAACTCGATCGAAGCATTACCTAAAATATTTTTTCTCGTAACTAAAGGAAAAACCTTAAATACGTGTTAAGAATATCGAAAGATAATTTTTATTGCTTTCAATAGAAACAGGGATGGAAAGTGCTTTTATAGGGTTGAAGTTTGTGGACGGGATGGTATGGTACTGCGGGTATGATAAGGCTATTGGCACATACGAAATGGTGTGCGAACAACCACGAATTTGTGACATAAGAGCGTAAAGAGCGTGTGATACGCGTTTCATAATAGGGTCGCCTTCGAGTAGCATGCGTGTGTAAATGGCGTAAATGCTGACATTATAATCGTATGTATATCATGATATAGAAAACATTATGTTGATATTAAAAACTAGAAAATAAAATAAATTAACTTACTTCAACTGAAGTCCATTCGCTATATGTCGTATAATTCAGGCAACTTATGGTGCAATCTCAATGAAATGAACATTGGAGCCGCCCGCACGTGCGCCCACCGAAGACTTGGCTCTTGCGACGATGTTAGGAGTAGTATAGACTATAAGACAAGTAGTTATTGAAAAGATTGTAAAAAGAGGAGGCAGTTTACCGGATGCGCTACAAATAAAAATACTAGATCAATGAAAAAGATACTATGGTTAGTAATCTCGTCATACGAATATTCACAACCGAAACAATAAAAACTATTAGTTATTACTCAATGATATGCTTGTTAACTATAGTTGATATATGGCTGCAATACATACATCATACTATTACATACATACATAACCGCACAGCCATAAGACCTATTAAGACTCTTTGATTCACCGATGTTAGTGAGCTTTATTAATTAGACACGTATATGTAAGCACGAAATGTACTTATGTGTATGTGCTCGTAGTCCATATACTGATGCAGTATTAGCTTATATGAGTATGTACCTACATTGGAAAACATACACCAAGAAAAATATGGGACTGCAACAAATGACACCAGGAAAACAGATTTACTGAATACAAGAGCCAGAGTTTGTGTCTGATTTGTTTGATGTGAGCATGCCTTTAGAGGCAGAGAACTTACTCCATTATGTGCAGTCGTCATGTCCGCTGGTGGAGTCTCGCGATATAGCGCTGCCAGAGGGCATATAAGGCTACTGTTGAGACATTCTCGTAGTGTTCTCATTCAGTATGGACTGATGCAGTATTAGCTTATATGAGTATGTACCTACATTGGAAAACATACACCAAGAAAAATATGGGATTGCAACAAATGACACCAGGAAAACAGATTTACTGAATACAAGAGCCAGAGTTTGTGTCTGATTTGTTTGATGTGAGCATGCCTTTAGAGGCAGAGAACTTACTCCATTATGTGCAGTCGTCATGTCCGCTGGTGGAGTCTCGCGATATAGCGCTGCCAGAGGGCATATGAGGCTACTGTTGAGACATTCTCGTAGTGTTCTCATTCAGTATGGACTGATGCAGTATTAGCTTATATGAGTATGTACCTACATTGGAAAACATACACCAAGAAAAATATGGGATTGCAACAAATGACACCAGGAAAACAGATTTACTGAATACAAGAGCCAGAGTTTGTGTCTGATTTGTTTGATGTGAGCATGCCTTTAGAGGCAGAGAACTTACTCCATTATGTGCAGTCGTCATGTCCGCTGGTGGAGTCTCGTGATATAGCGCTGCCAGAGGGCATATAAGGCTGCTATTGAGACATTCCCGGGATATTCTATTGACTTGCCTTCCTTACAATTTCAGAGACGGAAGTCTGGTTAATAATCGTAATAATCGTCAACACAGGTATGTGTTGTTCTTCTATACAACTAAATCAATACCTAAAGTAATTAAATCAGAGGTTAATTAATCATAATAACTTTGTTTTTTTAAGACAAAATTTTCTTATTTTAAGATAAACTACATAATACGCAAATACGAGCACTGCCCCGACTAATACGAGTCGTTCCCGTTTGAGTACCTACAGTGATTTCGGTGCATTTTCGATTTGTAAAACGTCACCCATATTCATATTTGTGTCGTCATTTTGAGAGCCACGATAATAACAGTTTCTGTATTCAGAGTACCGCTCATATTACTGGCGTTTCTAGATTGCTCGGCAATCCAGAACATTTGTGCTGGAATCGGCTACAAAACTAATTCATTGCACCATTTTGGAAAGGAATTCTCTTAGTACTAAATATTTTTATAACAAATACAATTTCAGTCTTTCACTCAGCATTCATGCATCAGCATGAATGTATAAATGATTGAGTTTGTCAGTAAATTACATCAAAAGCCTAAATAGTACTCCAGCATTCCTCGTTAGAACATTCTGATTGCGGTTCATTGCCTCGTCGCCTGTTTCGTGTGCTACGCGCTACGCCAAACGCTACGAGCTCCGGGCGTAGCAGCTTAACTCGTAGCTGGCGTGCTACGCTGGATTACTGCTGCTGGAAGCTGCGTCAAGCCGATTTTCTACTTCAAGGATTACACTTTGCTTAGTTTTTTGTGCATTTCATGGCAAAACACTTCTTTTGTGTTGAACTACACAATCCTCTATTTATTTTTGTATGTAAGCTAAAATAAATTTTATCATCTGTAGTGATGTCTAAAAGAGTACTACAGTCTGATAGTAAACATATTAATTGTACCCTATCGTAAAAAATCATCGAAAAGAATCCGCTAAGAAGACACGTATCTCCAGAAATTGCCATTACCATTATCTCGATTCTCTAGACTGTGCAGTGTCCACGTATAATAACAGATAATTGCTCGGGTCTGCTCCCTTATCCCTGTTGATTGGATTGAGACGTGACGTCACAAATCCACGGCTCGAGCGCTGTGGCTCTGCGCGATATTCAAAGGGCTGACGTGCGTCAATGGCTAAATGGTATACGTTTTGGTAAAATTTAATTGAAGTTACCTACCTCTCTAATTTGTTTTGGTAAAATTTAATGGAATAGTTTGTCATGGTTAGTTTATGTGTGTGTATAGTACAAAATAATTGCAAGTGTTCTACGAACATATTGACACGTCACAATGTTGTTCACAGGAACTCGTGTTTGTACCCTCAAAACTACTTAATTGATTTCCGGGTAAATGCGCAAATACCTGTAGCTACACGCCAGTGTTTTGTGGAAGTATGTATAAGTAGGTATAAGCTGTAAGCTTTACCATTTATTAATTAGCCCAGTCAACAAGGGTTTTTGCCCTACAAAAGTTGGAGTACATTTGTCATCTTATTTACCACATGTTTCCAATGGCAAACAGGTAGTAAATAGGATGCGAAATATACATAGATCAGATCCAAAACATGCGCCCTGTAAGGGCATCGCAAGATATTTTAAACTACATATAAGATAACATCATAAAGCAAGATAAATCTCTAATATTAATCTAAATTATAAACTATAAAATTAAAAAATAAGTTTTTAAGAATGGACAACGTGACTACACCATGAGAACATGTTTAAACAAATAAAATTATAAAATATTAATCTTTGTGGCTAGGTTCGTAGTCATAAGACTCTTGCAGGTTTTAAAAGGTAAGTTTGGCTATTAAGAATTTACGTAAAGTGTTTCTTTAAAGTTTTCTAGGTCTTCAGAAAGTGGTAAGTTATTATATGCATGCTGTAAGGGGCTGATAATACTAACATAATAGGTTAGATTCTGTAGCAGCTAATCTTGGCCGGGGTCTAAAGTTTACTGGGCGTTCACGAATAGGGAACATGTTGATATTTTTTAACAAAATAATAATGAGCTATACTTAATTTGCAAGGGATCGTACCTAGGTTTTTATACACTAAGGGTGTTATTACAAAAACATAAACTCCCGTTCAACGCCTGTTTAAAAAGGAAATTGTATGGTATTTGACATTTGTTTTGAGGTTAAACTGCGTTTTAGATTTTTTGTAATAACACGGTAGAAGATTAAACTCTCATTTAAGTTTACCGACGTTCCTCCCATACTACTAAAAGTAAAAAGTAAGTAAGTGTAGCCCCTTAGTGTCCCCACCGAGGGGCACAGGCCTTTACCTGGATACGAGTAAGATTGAGCCATACTCCACCACGTTGGCTCAGTTCGGGGTTTTGGAGGGGATTTACGTGGCGTGAAAGTTTCAGGTATTTCTTATACTTGTCGTCGTTGTTGGTAGTGCCAGGTATTTGACACGAAAAATTCAAACAGCATTTAACCTACCTATAGTTTAACTTACCTAACATATCCACAAAATTGTACCCCATATAGGCACGTGTAGGCTTCAAACAGTCGAGTGGTTTCGGTTCCATGGTATTGTCTAAATACTAATGATCCGAATAAACGGTTCCACATTGTTTCAGTGCTCAATTGTGCAGAAAATCAACTGCAGGCACTAACGTGCGTACAGTTAAAACGTTCCTGTTTACAATACGTTTATTATTCTCTATTTTGGTTGAATTGAAGCGTTATTACTGTTGTGTTTCATTTCAAAAGAGTTTAACAAAATGAAAATCTGTATTTGGTGGTTTAAATAACAGAATAATAACGTATAATAGTGTATTAGGATATATAATTAAGTGCTTTCGTATCGTATGGTATTTGCAATGGGCTCTACTCACGATGCAAACTGGCTTGCAATCGGTCGCTGAAATTCATAAAAGGCAGGTTGCCTTGCAACCGCTAGAGAAGATAGATAGAGACGCAACAGGAAGATAGATAGAGAGGGAAATACAAGTTGCAGGTGACCGATTGCATCGTGAGCAGAGCCCTTAGCACTACGTGACAATAAAAAATCGACAGCTCTTGGCCGACTGCCATAGATCCTATTTGCTAGTACATTTTTTTTGGTTATAATACCTCTCACGATATAAAATAAATATAAACGCGAGATGTGTGTGACACAGAAAGAGATATTGTGATTTTATCAATTCAAAAGTTGCATCGCTTTTCGTTGATCGTACGCTTCAGATACACTACACGATACGTCTTCCCACAAACAAGAACCACACTCGCTCATGTTTCTTAAGAAGTAAATCCACAGAACCTCCTCACTAGAGAATCTCGTAATTTAATATGTAACAGTTGAAGCTCGTAGTGGATTAATTAAACGTCATCTTGTGTTAAAGTACTATTGAAACATGAGTCAAGAGTTTCTCGCTTTGACACTTTACGATATTGCGCTTTTTGAGACTGCGGCAGCTGTAATATGAATTGGAGACGAAACAAGCATGAAACACAGTAGCGGTAAGGTGGAATTGTAGCGGTGACTTGGGTTATTGTTGGCATATTTTTACAATTTCTTCATAAAATCTTGCACTCACTCTAAAAATACCAAAAATATTTTGCTGAGCGATGCTGGAAGCTAATAAATGTAAGTAAGTTAGCTATGTCAGCTCGTCTCTTAACCTACGACTACTTTGATGAGAAGAGTACGCACTCTTCTCGGGTGAATTAACATATTTACAATTTACCTGAACAATTAAACAATTCACAACAAGGGACAAACAATGACTTGAATGGGGTCTACCTCCGGTGGTATTCCGTACTATTTCCGTATCGTCAAATAGCCGGAAATGGACCCGGTTGCCTTGCCAATCTGAGGGTCAGATTCATTGCTGTGTTGAAATACCCCTTAGGTTAGGGCAGACCTGCAAAGGCATTTATCTTGGGGTCTAATTCAGTTATATGCATTTGACAATAATTTGAAAACACAGTAATAAGTATGTTACAAATCATTGTGTGATGATGATGATACTTTGCTGCTCGTAAAAATAGAAGATAAATAAATAGAGATATGTATTTATCAATGTATCTATTGATTGGTGAGTTGGAGGCATAGATGGTGCGCGCGCGCTCGTGCCCGAGCGCCGCCGGGGCGACGCGCAGCAGCACAGACCTCACCAGCCACTCACTGTCCACTCTGCTGTTGATGACATCGTGAAGAAGTTTCTGATCCGCCAGCATCCTCCTGCTATCCAAGGACATCATAGAGTTTCGAGAGAGACCCAAGTTGTAGTCCACTGATGACCCGTCACATCTACTCTGCAGTTGCTTTATGAATGCTTTTTGAACCGATTCTATTCTCATCTTATGCGCCTGGTAGTATGGTGACCATACCGGCGACGAATATTCCAGCACGCTGCGAACATATGCAAAATATAGTAGTTTAAAAGCGATTGGTGAACGCAACGGCTTCGTCACACGATTTACGATCCTGATCTGGTTTCAATGGGACCAATAGTCAAACAAAAAATAAATAAATTTAAACCAGTCCATCCGTCTAGGCGCAATCGGGGCATATACATAAAAAACCCGAAGAATTGTAAACCTCCTGCTTTTGTGAAGTTGGTTAAAAATAAGAAATTTAAATAGCACTTGTAAAGATTCTCAGAATCAAACAGCAGCATCAAAATTCTTCCACAAACTGCGCTCCCGAAGATAAACTAATGAACTAGAAGAGACGTTAACGTAAACCAGGTGAGACCAATATCAAACACACTTTTTGTATTTATGTGAAACATAAACGAACGTAAATATTTAAATACATGCACAAACATTGAACAACGACGAAAGCCGACGACGTTGTTTGACGTTTATGTCGTCAAACTCACAAAGGAAAAGCATTCAACTTGCCATTATTCATCTGCAATTGCCCATTGTACAGCTAAGCCTAAACTTGTAAATTTATGCAAGTCGGGGCGGCCCATGTCGACCGGTCTCCGTTTTGAAGACGTGATCCAAATCCGATTTCCGTCATTAGGATCGTGAGATGTCTTGCTGTTAGGACACTTGTCGGACCATTTATCATCCTCGGAGATCTGCTTAAGTTATATCCTGTTAGTTACGGATTTCCGGCTCTTGCTTGCAATATTAAGTAATGTATTATTGACACAGTCAGCAGCTAAAAATTACGGGTACCCAGACAAAATTCCGAATTTCATGTTAAAGCATGTTGTTTTGTGAGAGCGTGGGGTGTGGAATTTAAGTATTCAATTCTAAGGAGCTTGTGCTGACTTGGGGTTTACGTACGCGAAAAATCATTTTCTTTGTACAATCACTTATTTTTAGGGTTCCGTACCCGAAGAGTGCCAAACGGGACCCTATTACTGAGACTTCGCTGTCCGTCTGTCCGTCCGTCCGTCCGTCCGTCCGTCTGTCACCAGGCTGTATCTCATGAACCGTGGTAGCTAGACAGTTGAAATTTTCACAGATGATGTATTTCTGTTGCCGCTATAACAACAAATACTAAAAATCAAAAGAAATTTAATATTAAGGGGGCCTCCCATACAACAAACGTGATTTTTTTGCTCATTTTTGCTCGATATTGACCGCCTGGCTCCAGCCATTTTTTTTATTTTTTTTGTAAAAAAAAAAAAAAATACATTAAAATTAGTTTGACAGTGGGTACCAACGTCAAAAATTAGACATTCATTGACGTCTTGGTACCCACTGTCAAAATAATTTTAATGTCATTTTTTTTTTTTTATAATTTTAATGTCAATATTGTTCCAAGGACTGGATTGTCCTTACGCTTCCCAGCGTGTTGATAATGGTAGCAGGTAGACGCTTAAAATGTTCACAATATATTGTTATTTACTTAAAAAGTAAATAATTAAATTAAAATTAAATTAATATTTAGGGGGGGCTCCCATACATTTTTTTGCGGTTTTTTATAGATAATGGCACGGAACCCTTCGTGCGCGAGTCCGACTCGCACTTGGCCGGTTATTTTAGCTTGATCCATGTTATTCTCCAGTATGATCTGGCCCGCTTTTTTAAAATGCAATGCTTTAATATGAGGTACAGTATCGATATTACGGACCGGATGATAGGCCTGGGATGAGTCTTACTTAACTAAGCCATATTTTTTGTCTTTGTCCTTTATTTGTGGCTAGCAGATATAAACATTCTTTGATAAAATTTTACTGCCCTCAAAAGGATAGACAGACTGACACACAGCGAAAGCTTAGTAAAAGGGGCCTATTTGGCATATTTTGGGTCCTATGAAACTAGGATTCAATTCAAAGCCAGTAAGACAAGACAAAAAGGCTGCAGATGTTGTTTGAATAACTTCCCAACTGGACTGGAAACCGACTCACAAATCGTTGTAGAAGACTTAACTGTGCATAATTCAGTAGAACGGACTTTCAGCAAGACAATATACGACCGCAGATTTTATGAACCCTATAGGAAAGGTCAGACATGCAAATTTGATGAAGACGGAATACATAATATACTTAAGTCAGAGTATATTATGTTGTATCACTAATCTACTTTCATATATTACTGCATAAAATAAGTAAGAGAATTTTTTTTCTGTAACCGGCCAGTGTCTTGTATCTTTTTTGTAAGTAAGGTTTTCTCATTTGTATGTAAGGTATATTTAATATAATAATATAAATATTTTTACTCCTTCTAAAATGGGCTGTTAACCGTGTTCTTACCCTTATATTTCGGTTAGTTGTATTTTTAACAGTATTTTTTTAATCATTTTATATCCGTTGCTCTAAGCATGATTTTTAAATAAAAATTTTCAAATATTCAAACATAAGATATGAGTTAAAATTTCGTAATCATCATATTCTGCGGTACGCCTTTATGATCCGTCGTGTCGATTTGTCGAGAGGCCCCGGGAGGACGATAGATCCGAACCATTTATTCATGAAACGGTTCCTTTTATACTCCTTCACCGCGAGCGAATATATGATGGCCATTTTATGAACTGAGGCCGAATCGGCATAACATTTCTAAAATATTGAGCGAAATTTACGTCGAATCCTTTAGAGCGAATTCATCGATAATTTAGTCCATTTTAATATTGAGTCAGTATTTAAGGAGTCAAAAGTAACTTTCTACAGTTTTTGTTATAATTAGAAACTTAACATTTGGTCATGGTACCAACCAGTGACATAGATTTATCCTTGTGTTGTGGCTGTGAATGTATTTTACTTTCCCAATCTAGTTCCAGGTATTCTAAATTCTTCAAACTACACTCAATACTTTATTACAATGCTACCAGGATTACGTAATTCGGTCATTTGTACAAATCGCCTGAAGATATACAAGTGCACCTCGCTTTCTACTGGCACGCCGCAATTACTTAAGGTCGGATTAGTAGACCGTGATAAGTGGATTCTTTCAAGTTAATGTCCTTAGAAAACAGCTTACAAAAGAGTCTACTTTAATCTTTTGAAAAGCCTAGGAAAGGTACTTTAGATATTATGCAGCATGTAACTGAAATTTGTAATAAAAGTAGAGTACTTAATATTGAAGACTTATTTTTTACTATTTACCTTTTCCGGGAAAAAAGGCGTGGGCAAGCATAATGTATATGTATGTACTCTGAGACCGCTCGGTACACATGAATATAACAGATTCGGTAATAATTTTGGGAGACAATGAGCAATAAATACAAACGATTATACATTGTCCATGCACGCTGAAATTGATGATCCACTGGATAATTGCATTAACACTCATTATTTAAGCGTCTCGCCCTAAACAAGATGAAAGCGCAATACTTTAACGCAGGTCCAACTAATAAAGTGTCAGAAAGAAAAAACGCGAACATTGCATGAACGTACAACCATGCAGCTTATTGTCAGTGACGTCAATGTTCCTGGCCCGGGAGTCGCGTACAGGAATGGCATGGAGATAGCTATAGCGAGGCGCAAAAACCCGTTTTTGGCTTGACGGTGTGCCGTAATTTTGCGCCCTCGCTATAGCAATGTCGTGCGATTCAGTATGCAATAAACGGCCCTGGTAATCTGATGGTAAATAGTACGTGAGTCCTCCATACGTATGAGGACAATGACATCATATACTGGTCAGTGTTCAGTGGCTGCAGCTCTAATGGCTTCCATTTCGCTCGCCACCTGCGCTAATGACGCAGAAATGTTTAATTGATCGAACCCGGTGGGTTTTCCCGTCACGGATGGATATGGTGCTTTTTTTTAAACTCTGACTTCATTCAAGCTGCATCTCCCGTTCATGGCTATATCGGTTAGCCGTACAGTTATGGATAGTTAAGTTTCATCTTCTTATGTTGCTTGATTGTCACTGTGTTGAAGCTTTGGTTACTTTTTTTTTGGCAATACTTGTGAAATCATATGAAAATATTGTTTATATTTTCTTTGGTATTTTTGATTGTAGCTTATCAAAGCTTTCAACAGCTTATAACATGTTTGAACATAGGTTTCTGCCATCATTTACAACCCAAATTCAATCGTCGTGATGCTTCCTGTAAGACAAGGTGATGACGTTGTTAATCTCTTTGTAATTGGTGGTTGTTGGGTCGACGCGGGACGATTGTTAAATCCAGGCCTAATCCCATTGACTTACCTTTTCGCTTACCGCTTATCCCAAATGTCATGTGAGTGCTTATTATTATTTTTATCACATATTAATGAAATAAAGTGTAATCTTGTATTGCTTACATATTAGTTATTCTGTGCTATTAATGTAAATTAATAGGAGGAAAAAGGAAGGTTTTTGATTGATAAATTCATACCTCTAAGTAAGTCACGTGTCTTTACATTCTCAAATGTCAATTACGGTGCATAACGTAAGCGTCGACGACGCGACGACGACGCGACGTTGATTCATTAGCAAATTATTATCTAGGGTGCCTGTTGGCAAATTATTATGGTGACTGTATTTTGTGCATGTTTTTGAAGTAAAACTTCTTGGGGCACGGGGGTAAAATTTATTTAACCTCTCAACTGTGGGTTATTCATATATTTGCTTTTCAATTGCTACTAGGCGGGTGCTATCACAAGTGGCTAAGAAATGTAACGGAAATTGGAATCGGTGACGTCAGGGTCGGCTGAAGACTTTAAAACCGCAACTATTTTCAATACGGTTTTTAACTAATCAGATAAGATAATAATACATTCGTACAATAAAGAATGTTAATTAGTGAGAGAAAAACCTGATGAAACGTTAACAAATAAAAATTATTTTAAGCATTCTTCCACGAGTTCTTGATTTCCGGTATGGCCAAGATGGCGCTCACTCTCTTTCGCTAGATGGCGTTAGTAGCCTAATATCTAGCATGACTCAAACTACTTCGTTCAACCTCTTTGTTGGAACCGGAACTTATGTTTGACAGCTGTGCGATGTGATCCATACAGTTTGTAAGAAAAGAGTTTCATCAATGTCACACGGGTCGATATGGATTTCTAAAACAAGCAAAGCAATGCATACATTTGAGCGAGACGGCTTAAAGACGTGACGTCAGATGGTATATAATCTGAGCGAGATGCAAATAGTAGTGACACTATTGAATGAGTTAAGTATATCACCACGAGCGCGACAAATTGTAGATAAGGAATGGTGGGAAATAAATGACATGACGTATTAAAAGTAAGTACAAGTATAAAATAATTTCAAATAATCGGACGTCTGAAACTTAAAAGTAACTTGAAGCAGAGATTGGATCTCAAAATTGGAAATTTAAATCTCTTTTAGTATAGGTAGGTATAGGTGTATAGTATAGGTACCACTTAATGATCTAGCTACAGAAGTTTTACTTCTAACACGTGTACGGTGCTGCACGCGTATATTTTTTTTATAACTAAACAATCCTTGACAATTAACATTGACATCGCAATAAATTAGTCACCAGTAATTAATAAACTTTAATTAAGCATGAAAATATAATGACGTCAAAAATCGTGTAAAATTAAATATTTTCGTAACTCCGTTCCCAAAATGCGATACGATAGTAGGTACATATCTATTCTTCTTAAAATACTTTTGCCAACTACCTATACTTTACATTTCAATATGAAGGGGATTAATCAACCGTGCCAATAGCTACAAGTAGTAGTGGCCCGTCTTATACTTGAGCAAGCGATATTCCTGGGATTAGGGATTCATGAGTAAGTTGTACTTTTCCAAAAGTATTTCTAATTAAGCAAACTTATCCGCCTCGCCTCTTGCAATCCGGAAGAGATTTCCGCCTAGAATTTGAAACTTGGGGAAATTCATAGCAACATTTCTATTGAGTACATCCTTGTGTGGGTATTAACATTGTTGTAGCTAGCGCAAAGGGAAGTTATTGAAATTTCGGGTTTAATATGGACAGATTTGTTATTATGGCTTCTGTAGACCTTTCCGTAGTCGTGGTCGGATTCAACCTCCACAAGCAAATTCCAATTTTTCATGTTTAATTCGAAAACAAACACAGTGAATTATTATTGTGGTCCGTAATCTAAACCTTTACCTAATGCTTCAACTGCAAACATTTCCTATAAATTTATTTTACTACCTACAAAAATACCACATACTCAGGTTTCGCCTTCTAGATTGTAACTGATACTGTCTTCTAAAATCACGTTGGTGTGTCCTGTAAAACAGATCATTAATCTTGCTGAATCCACACTCTCGGAAAGCAAAGAAAGTTATTACCAAAAAGTACGCAATTCAGAATTCTTTATTCACTCACATTTCATAATGGTAGATATTTACCTCGCGATATTCCCGCGCGAAATCTCCTCAGATGCGATCATAAATCGCTTACGTTGACGTAACCTCATAAAGGGAAGGGCTGGATTTTATTTATGTACCTACGTTTGAATCAGTGAAGGAAGTATTTGTGAAACGAAAATCACTATGCATGTTTGATGATAACAGGGTTTTTTATGACGTAACAAAACACAATGCTAACGAAGCATCAACCTCACAAAGTAACTGACGATTATGCTTTTACAGTTCCATTATCTCATACTATTATTTCAAACGGTGATTTACACTAATTAACTATACAAACATTTACATACAGGCACATACATTGCTTCTAGAAACAGAGATATCATAAACATGTAAACATCCAAGACCTGGTGTTTTTTTGTCCCCAGCTGAGATTCGAACCCAGGACCTCTCGCATGGTAGGCAGATGCGCAACTACTGCGCCACGGAGGTCGTTGAGTTAACCGTACAGTACAGACCATTTTCCCCAATGTTTTTTGTACAAGAAACCGAAATCGTATTGTGTAACTGATATTGAATACAAAATAGAACAAGCATCAGAGGACAAGCGAGTCTGAAAAAATACCGGCCCAGATCCGATCCCTTCGATGTTTCCAATAATACGTGCTCCATTCAGAAATACTTACAGTTGTCCAGAAATTCCATGAAATGCCCGTTGAATGTTTTGATAGGAAAATACGGTCTGTTAGACTGGCCAAGTGCAAGTAATTTTTGAAGACGAACTATAGTAAGTATATAGTTAAAACATCGTATAGGTATAGGTATAGCAATGCAATATTGTTATGTTTCTAAGTACGAGATCCTACTTTACTATGATGCTACTCATTAACATTTTCAACTTGCAAAAAACTATACTCTTTTGACGTACTTAGCGCCAGATCAATTAAAAGTATTTGTGTTGAAGGGTCAATTCTTTCGCGCAGAGTGTCAGCCGCCCCCGCCGCCCACGCAACCCCGCCCCCGCCGCCGCCTCCGTCAGCTATCGTGTGAAGTTCAGACATTTTGTGAGCGAGTGAAAAGTGAACAGTGCGAACCTTAACAATTAGGCCGGCCACATACAGTCGGAATTCTTCTGTAACGGAATTATTCCGAACGCAGTAAATTCATACAAATCTATGGATCTACCACGTACATACGGAAGTTTTCTTAGGGCCTTAGGGGTTAAAACTTCATTGGCGTGAACTGTCAAAACGGGCCTTTTATTTTGTGAAGACTTTAGGTATTATTGAAGTAAAACTTCTTGGGCCACGGGGTAAAATTTATTTAACCTCTCAACTGTGGGTTATTCATATATTTGCTTTTCAATTGCTACTAGCCGGGTGCTATCACGAGTGGCTAAGAAATGTAACGGAAATTGGAATCGGTGACGTCAGGGTCGGCTGAAGACTTTTAAAACCGCAACTATTTTCAATACGGTTTTTAACTAATCAGATAAGATAATAATACATTCGTACAATAAAGAATGTTAATTAGTGAGAGAAAAACCTGATGAAACGTTAACAAATAAAAATTATTTTAAGCATTCTTCCACGAGTTCTTGATTTCCGGTATGGCCAAGATGGCGCCGCCGCCGCCGCCGCCGCTGCCTGGGATAAACAAAACCAGTGACGTGACCAAAAACTACTTCGTTCAACCTCTTTGTTGGAACCGGAACTTATGTTTGACAGCTGTGCGATGCGATCCATACAGTTTGTAAGAAAAGAGTTTCATCAATGTCACACGGGTCGATATGGATTTCTAAAACAAGCAAAGCAATGCATACATTTGAGCGAGACGGCTTAAAGACGTGACGTCAGATGGTATATAATCTGAGCGAGATGCAAATAGTAGTGACACTATTGAATGAGTTAAGTATATCACCACGAGCGCGACAAATTGTAGATAAGGAATGGTGGGAAATAAATGACATGACGTATTAAAAGTAAGTACAAGTATAAAATAATTTCAAATAATCGGACGTCTGAAACTTAAAAGTAACTTGAAGCAGAGATTGGATCTCAAAATTGGAAATTTAAATCTCTTTTAGTATAGGTAGGTATAGGTGTATAGTATAGGTACCACTTAATGATCTAGCTACAGAAGTTTTACTTCTAACACGTGTACGGTGCTACACGCGTTTTTTCTTTATTAACATTTTATTCCCCGCGATATCCGTAATATACGAGCATGTGACGACGGATAGCTAAGGGCTAAAGCTCTCCTATTATTTCCTCGGGTCATGGATGTCCTTTGATACAGCACATTCCATTGTTCCAGCAGATGCCATATTTATGCATACTACTTACGTAAATATTGAAGTTAATATTATGTACCGCTCGCAATTTGTTTCCCTTGCTTAAAATAAATCTAGTTACTGCGCACTGCACAGGACAAATAAAAAGAAACCGTTAAAACAAAAAGCTTTCACTATTTGCTGAGCAAATAGATTTGTTCTTGTTTAATTGTTTCTTAGCGTCTGCAGCAGAGAACCGGCGTCGTTCCTCTCACTTCGCAGTGCAAACTGGGCTAAGTCTAAGTAAAGTGTGATGCTGTTAGCAATTTCCTTTTTCCGACCTTTTCCTACCAACTTCCTCGGCGCGATCTTGGGACGTGATTAATTACCGCTAAGACTTTTATTAGGAACACCTACGTAAGTATATCAAAGTGGGATCTGGCGATAAACGAGTAAAAGTAAAAGTGGTTGCTGGCGGCTTTGAGCCTAATGCGTAAACAGCCGCAAATTTTACTTACCCTACTAACAAGATATCTTATCTTATGAAACTACGAACCCGAACTTTTATTTTTAACCGACTTCCCAAAGGAGGAGGTTTACAATTCGTCCGTATGTTTGTTTTTTTTTTTTTTTTTTATGTCTGCACCCCGATAGCGCCTAAACGGATGGACCGATTTGGAATTATTATTTTTTGTTTGAAAGGGTTTACCTTCCCATTGGTCCCATTGACACCAGGTAAGGATCTGATGATGGGATCCTGGAGAAATCGAGGGAACTCTTCAAATATTATAGGCAGACCTATAATGATTTTTGTGTTTTTCATAATAACTCGTGCAAATGCACATGGTAAGCATAATATTGTGATGCGGAACTGATGATGAAGACCCCACATGGCCACCAGAACTGCTCCATATTAGGTATATACAAATACAATGCGTGGCTGACGGGCAGGCAACGCATAGCCTAAACCGGTGGACCTAGAGCCATGAAACTTTGTACAGGGGTTCCTTAGTAGCGTGGGGTAGCATAGAGATGGGATTTGACAAAATTAAGTCCCCAAGGAGGGGGGGGGGGGTTTTCCAGTTTGTTTTAAACTCAATCTAATCAAATAGGGTTTGTGGAAGTCTGTTTTTTCTAAAGTTTACTTTTTGTTTTAATTATCATAATTATTCTAGTACATTGTTCTGTTGAGTGTAGTCATTGGCACACAAAACTGTGGGGGATCACGAATAATCACGCATCGAAAAAGTATTCGAATTGAACTTTCAGTGACTCCGTTCAATGATAATAATTCAAATGATTTTTCGATTTGAAAAATATTCGTGATACCCCATTTTGGTCCTATGCCTGCCTTCTCTAAGGGGAAAAGGTGTGACTCTGTGTAAAGAGATGATTATCATAAGGATAAGGAATGAGAGATGATTTATAAATGAAATTTTAACGAAAACGAAAATTATTTTCTAGTTTCGGTATTAATTTAGTTCCTGAAAAACGTTTCAAGCAAGAATAGCAGTCCTTTTCATCACATTTTAATCACCGTGTGAAACTGAACGCTTGCACGGTTATGGGTCGTACGTACATATACTACATGTACTTCATACACCCACCTACTGAGTGCAGTCGGTGCTTAATTACGTATTACTTTTTACCTGTGATTTGAATACTGTAGCAGCTTGATATGTATCCCTGAAAATGAATTTGAATCCAGTACCATACCATTCAAATTGTCAAATGTATCAAATACAAACGCTACAGAAGTTGTTATTGGTTGATTTGTCAATTTAAATGGTATCAGATAAATACGAGGTACATAAATAACGCAACAATTCGCAGTTTACATGATTATACGCATGACAATTGAAATATATCTTCTTCCTTGGCGATATAGGTGATTGGGTATTTTTAGTAGTTTTACTATTCCCTGTAAAAACACGCTTCATTTATTATTTATTCATCATTTGAGCTCGGCGCATTGCGCAAAATTGTACGTATTATGATCGTTCATCATCTTGGTACAGTTTTGCGTGAGTGTTGGCATCATTCATCACGGGGCCGAGTGCTTACTACGGGTCGCGCTTTACACACACAGACGCATATTTATGAAAACGACATTCGCATTCATTACGCTGGATTAAGCACCGCGAGATCGAGCACGGATTTTGTGTGGCCAACTAACACTTTTCGGAAATCTCGTGATCAGTCTCGATCAGTCGTCAAACCTATTTGAATCTATCTGTTTAGCTACTAACTGAATAACACACACTGCTTTTCTCCCAAGAGAGAGAGATTTTTTTCATATTACGCACGAAACAGTGCGAAAAACTCAACATCATACAAATTAGATAGTTCCATCTATGGTGTAAAAATTAACTAATATCAAAACTTTGACAAACATGTCATATAAATGTTAAGATACCTATCTGTTTTAATTTCAGATCTAATTTACATGAAAATACCTAAACATTTGTCAAAATCCCCAAAAAATAATAATTAAACAACTAAACTGATAATAGTTTTTATTGATGGAAAATATTATGTCTAAATGAAGATGACCTCTCGGCACGTGTGAAAATTACGTAAAAATAATTCGCTCCCAGCTATAGGGACGCGTGGAAATGAAATAACCATCAATATGATATATACCCGAAGCTCTTGGGTTCACAACTTACCCGTGGTTTGACACTCGAACCTAAGATACGAGTTTCTCGTTTTTATTTTAGCTATTGAAAGTTGGGGATGTTCGCAAAAGTATTTCTTCACATGTACTTGACAAAAGCTTCAAAGTCCTTAAAAAAGACCCGCTACACTTGTACAAAGAAGCCACTCGCAAAAGTTTAGTTGACGCTCAATACGAAAGAATCTCACAAGAGAGTCGTTTGAATAAAGTTGAGCCGGTGATTTATGTGGAAAGTTATTTCGTGCGACCAACATGTGGCGGTCTATTTTGTTTACTTACTTGCTCGCTGATGTTAGGACTAAAATGTTTGTTTAATACGAGTTGGCAAACATTTTGGTAGCATTGGTGCCTCGGCGTGAATGCTGCGAGTGTTATCTTGATGAGTCTATTAAAAAAAACACGTCCTGAATAAATTTTGATTATCCTTTCCCACATTTAACAACGGGTGTCGGTTGGTAAACAAACTAATATAATGCGACATAATAATGTAGAGTAATATGTAGCCCATTAATGTCTCCACCGAGGGGTACGAGCGTAACCGAGTAAGATTGAGCCATACTCCACCACGCTGACTCAGTGCGGATTGGTGGAGGGGTGTCGTGTCGGGGTCGTGGCTAACCCGACCGTCAGAACTTATCAATCTGCCCTATCTGACACAGCTTACCTACCGAGTAGTGACAGTAGCCGGGACCTACAGGGGTATGATTCTCACGCCTTAGATACATATACGGATATTGACACCTATATCGAAAGATTTTGTATGAGAATCACTCGATATAGGTGTCGCTATCCGTATATCGAATGCGCGAGAATAATAACCGTGGCACTTGGAGGAATAAAGATAAAATAAATCGTTTACGTCTAGTTTCATGCATCTGTAATTCTGTTTTATTATTACCTACTGATATTCGATTTTGCCATTCCAATGCGTCTGGATTTCGATTTCTAGCACATTCTTGGTAATATTAGCGCACAAGTTTGTTAATCACAATATATTAACCGTCTGGTAGTCAATAAGCATTAGCGTGGTACTGTTTTCAATCCATTGATATCTATTGCAAATTCAGTGCTATATTTTGATCAATGTAACTTACTCAGCTATTACATTGTTTTCAAAATACTTAATCCCTAACACGTATCTCTTGATCTCTTGGAAACAAAAACCCTTTTATCTATTTTCCTAAGTATGCGTTACCCACATATCTGAACAACGGGATAAACTTGACTTATTATTTATGGTACAGCATTTTAAACATGAGAAAGGGATCGTGCTGCGTAAGGTCACGTCGTTCTGATTTTTGATATGTTGTTAGGGTTTAAACCAGCATTAAAATGCAAGATTTGCAATTTTCCAAGTGCTGTGCGAGCGGCGGTGTATCCAAAAATCCATGAAATTTTCGGTCATTTTACAAAAAAGAGTCTGATTGCTATAGTTACTTTACATGCTGTAAAGAAGACTAAATTAGCTATAATGTAGAAACATGGCAGGCTCTATACAGCTATTGCTTCGTACAGTACAGTTCGTCAAAAGTAGGCTCGTCACCCTATCAATCGCTATTTATTGAGCGAATAACTTTTGAACGGCTAAACCGATTTTTACAAAACTTATACAAGAACCTTCGCAGGGAAGTTTACAACCATGTACAGGAAACCGCATTAGAATCCGTCGGTGTATTTCGCCTGTCTGTTGGTCATTCTTTCAATCGTTCTATAATGTGTCCAAGGCACTCAAGGCAAATTGTAGAAGACTATCTTGCAAAGGTTTTTGAATATGTATTGTTAAAATCAGTTCAGCCGTTCCAAAGTGCTGTGCGAGCGAAGGTGGACCGGAATAGCGGTCAAGCGGGTGACCAGCCTATTTTTGACGAACTGTACTGTACGAACCAATAGCTGTATAGAGCCCGCCGCCGCTGGTGATATTGTGTAATGTGTAGGTTGTGAAAATATTAGTATCTATGAGTTATGGGCCTAGAAGAGATGTAGAAAGATAAGCAAAAGTAGACGATTGTATAGATTCCCATTCCTTCACTTAGAATATGGTAACTATGATATTGATTAGATACCGTCGTACAAACAACGGATTTTTTAAAAAAACGACCTTAATTGTATGTCTATACTAACTATGGCTACATTCGTTTACGAGTACAAGTTGACTGTTAAACGAGACTACGAGTACAGTTGAATTTTGTAAAATCTTCTGCAACCATGCTGAAAAATTCCAATGTATCCACGATAGTCACCTGAATGAGATTCCAGGATGCAAAGATCGGTATTACATCACTCCCCAACATGTGATTTAGTTTTTGCACAGGCAGTTCATTAATTATCGAGGCGTACTTTTGTCGCTGTCCATTAGAGATACGTCGGTACGCCATTACGGAGAGATTAATGACGGTGGTAGCGAAAAACTGAAGCTTTCCTCTCCCGATATTCGCTAAAAGTATTTTTTATTGGTTTTTCAGTCATCAACGCTTGACTCGAAACATGCAAGTCATGTGAAGAAGATATAACTTGGCCAAAGTATAGAATCGGCAATTAAAAATTTTAGCCAGACTGTCGCGTTTTAGCAGAAGTTGAACTTAGTTTCTACGAAGCCTTACGTATCTAAGTTAGCTAGAACGTGAGATAACGCTAAAATTGAGTAAACTGTTGACATGTAGTTGTCAAAAGTTTATTTAATTTAATTTTATAGCTGGTGGCACGTAAAACTAAATATATCAGGCTCAATAACAGTTTTTTGTTTAAGACTATTCTATTCTACGGAATATATATAAGTCTTTACCAGTATCACTTGGTATTGTAGTGGTTGGCAGTCTGTCACAGAGGCTCTAGGCTATAGCGATTCTAAATTGTGTCCTGTTGCGACTTTTTGAAGTAAAACTTCTTGGGGCACGGGGGTAAAATTTATTTAACCTCTCAACTGTGGGTTATTCATATATTTGCTTTTCAATTGCTGCTAGCCGGGTGCTATCACGAGTGGCTAAGAAATGTAACGGAAATTGGAATCGGTGACGTCAGGGTCGGCTGAAGACTTTTAAAACCGCAACTATTTTCAATACGGTTTTTAACTAATCAGATAAGATAATAATACATTCGTACAATAAAGAATGTTAATTAAGTGAGAGAAAAACCTGATGAAACGTTAAGAAATAAAAATTATTTTAAGCATTCTTCCACGAGTTCTTGATTTCCGGTATGGCCAAGATGGCGCCGCCGCCGCCGCCGCCGCTGGCTGGGATAAACAAAACCAGTGACGTGACCAAAAACTACTTCGTTCAACCTCTTTGTTGGAACCGGAACTTATGTTTGACAGCTGTGCGATGCGATCCATACAGTTTGTAAGAAAAGAGTTTCATCAATGTCACACGGGTCGATATGGATTTTTAAAACAAGCAAAGCAATGCATACATTTGAGCGAGACGGCTAAAAGACGTGACGTCAGATGGCATATAATCTGAGCGAGATGCAAATAGTAGTGACCTCAGAACAATAGTAGTGACACTATTGAATGAGTTAAGTATATCACCACGAGCGCGACAAATTGTAGATAAGGAATGGTGGGAAATAAATGACATGACGTATTAAAAGTAAGTACAAGTTTAAATAATTTCAAATAATCGGACGTCTGAAACTTAAAAGTAACTTGAAGCAGAGTTTGGATCTCAAAATTGGAAATTTAAATCTCTTTTAGTATAGGTAGGTATAGGTGTATAGTATAGGTACCACTTAATGATCTAGCTACAGAAGTTTTACTTCTAACACGTGTACGGTGCTACACGCGTATCTTTTTTTTTTCATACTATTGTCAGCTTTATGTTTACCCGTTGAATCAGTTTCTATTCAGGGTCATAAATTCGGTGTCTCCCGCGCGACCCCCGAGCCATTTGCAATTGAAAGCGTTCTTTACAACAGGATATGTCCGGCAGCACTTTTACGACCGACTGTACACCGGCGCTCGGGAGCTCAGTGTTCGCGACTGTACACACAATAGGAACGGTTTATTGCTTTGCGTTATAAATCTAGTGTTACACTAGTATTCGCCTAGAAATATAGAGTATTGAAAAGTCGTTACACTAAATCCTTAGTACCGAAGTTAACAGCAGTGGGGTGCCAAGATATAGCGTATTTCAGTCACGAGCTGACTTTACACATTATTATACTCTATAGTATTGGCAAGGTCGATAGGAAACCGCTAACCGCGCAAGCACCAGCATGGATACAGCAAAGATGTGTAAATCTCTGTGGCATATTGCAGAATATAGGTAGTCTACTTTGTCAGTCTAAACATATGTATTATGATATAGATGATGCCGAAAAAATTTATGTAGCAATTCATAAGTTGACTGCGAGACTTTTTACGGATAAATATAGTATACTACTAAAGTCGGTACTCTGAGTTGCGTGATACAAAATTTAATTTTATGAGATTCTCGTGATTATTAAATGAAAACTTAAATTTCAAAATTGGTTAAACCCAGGGTATCAGTGAACCGTCATTAACGACTTTATACTGGTTTCATTTTTAACCGACTTCCCAAAGGAGGAGGTTTACAATTCGTCCGGATATTTGTTTTTATTTTTTTTATTTTTTATGTATGTGCCTCGATAGCGCCTAGACGGATGGACCGATTTGGAAAATTATTTCTTTGTTTGAAAGGGTTTACCTTCCCATTGGTCCCATTTTTACCAGGTCAGGATCTGATGATGGGATCCTGGAGAAATCGAGGGAACTCTTCAAATATTATAGGCAGACATATAGTGATTTTTGTGTTTTTCATAATAACTCGTGCAAATGCACATGGTAAGCATAATATTGTGATGCGGAACTGCTGATGAAGACCACATATGGCCACCAGATCTGCTCAATACCAGGTACAAATATAATGCGTGGCTGACGGGCAGGCAACGCATAGTCTAAACCGGTGGACCTAGAGCCATGAAACTTTGTACAGGGGTTCCTTAGTAGCGTGGTGTAGCACTGATATGAGATTTGACAAAATTAATTCCCCAAGGGGGGGGGGATAAGGGGTTACAGTTTGTATTAAACTCAATCTAATCAAATAGGGTTTGTGGAAGTCGGTTTTTTCTAAAGTTTGCTTTTTGTTTCAATTATTAAATTAAAATATTCATATTCATATTTTTTATTGCACATAACAGTTATGTAATCTAAATATAAATAAATAAATAATATCAAGTAACAAACTTTTCTTGGGGACATATTTTCTCGCCACCCCACCGTGCCGTCTCTTGGATATCACATCTTACCAGGTAACTAGGTACGCACTGTATTATCATTTCACATTTTGCTTAAGTAGAGGCCGAATCGATACACATATATCTACTCTACATAATTGTATATAGTGAGTCGGTGACCGTTTTGGCATCACAAATGTGAAATATTTTAACCTGAAAGGAAATGTGGGTGGCAAGCTGGCAACCCCGGTCGTCCTAACCAAACATCTGAGAATATGTGCCCGACGTAAAGTATGACCGGCAAGTGCAATACAGATCGACATAATCGACCCCAAAATTTTCAGGGACTCTTTAATCTCTTCACTCGCAGAAGCACACCGCTCGAACGACCGAACAATGGCGAACTATTGTTATATAAGATGTGTCGGCGAACAAGTTACATAATTAATAGATATCATTACCGAAGCAGCCGATATTGATCGAATGATTTTTTTATAACTGCCTATAATGTATGGCTCTGACATTTCGTACAAAAAAGCGTGACGATCTGAATAAATTTGTTAAAATTCTCAAGTCATACAAGACTTGCACATCGTTCTATTTTTTTTTTTCTATATATCTACAAGCGCCCACACAGTTGTTACAATAGGGCTTCATATCACAGCACCAAGATCTAAAAGGACTGCAATTTACAAAAGCGTCAGACTATTTTGTTGTCAAGCTCGGGGCTTGGCATGGGTTTAGTCCTTTGTTTCTGAAGTCTCTGGTAAACCCCTCAGCAAACTAACCGCTATGCTTTGTCCACATCCACGCCTAGACACAGTCAAGAACAACACGTCACATCCTACCTACGCAAGCGTCCAACGAAACCAAAGGACCCAAATATTTTGTTTTGTTTTGTTTTTCCATACTTTTTAGGGTTCCGTACCCGAAGGGTGCCAAACGGGACCCTATTACTGAGACTTCGCTGTCCGTCCGTCCTCCGTCCGTCCGTCCGTCTGTTACCAGGCTGTATCTCATGAACCGTGGTAGCTAGAGCAGCTAGACAGTTGAAATTTTCACAAATGATGTATTTTTGTTGCCCCTATATCAAAAAAATACTAAAAAACAAAAGAAATTCAATATAAACTGGGGCTCCTATACAACAAACGTGATTTTTTGCTCAGTTTTGCTCGTAATGGTAGCAGATAGACGTTTAAAACGTTCACAATAAAATAATTATATTATTTACTTGAAAAATAAATAAATAAATTAAAATTTAATTAATATTCAAGGGGGCTCCCATACAACAAAAGTTTTTTTTTAGATTATGGTACAGAACCCTTCAGTTACACTAATAACAAAAGTTTATAAATATATCAAAAACAGAGCGAGATCAGTTTCTAAAACATTATTTGACCTTGACGGAATTTAATTGGAAATTTACGTGCCATAATAAAAGCAGCTTGATTACCAAAACTCGATACTTTTAACGATTCAAATAAGGGTGAGGGCCACTGAATTGCTATTGCTATTGAATTATTTTTCGGTGCCTCCCAAGATCTTTTAGTCTTAGCTTGGAAATAAAAACAAATACAAATGTACGTTTTCTGAAATAACGAATGTTACCGTAATAATAAATGATCCAACCAAATATGTTGTTATATGTTTCCTATTTTCTTATTCAATATTATTGTGATTCCGGCTTTTAAATCGAATATTTCTTCTATATCTGTCAATAAATAATTTGGAATTTGGAATTTGAATTTGGAATATCCTAAAAATGCAGTTCATGAATTTTTAATCAATTCTTTTTTCAAAATCAAGCGTTCTTTCGAAGTCTCCTCTTGAGGAGAATTATCGCAAAGCATTTTTTGTTGTTGTAATTGTCCCAATATACCTACATTCATTTAGAAAAGTTATATTGAACACAACAGTTATTTTGATATTGTATAAATACTTATCTCTTCTCAAGTGAGCAAGACAATAAATGCAAAGGGTTTCAAACATTATGGGGGAACTACGATTATTCTCAGAATCTAATGCAATTGCACCTTGTATAGCCATTTTATATTTCCCCGCCGCGCCGTGAAGCTATTTAGTATCTAAGGCAGCTGCTTTAGTGGAGATAATTGCCTCTCTTACAAAGCAACGAACAAGCAAACCCTGTTAGATGGCTCTTTATTCTAAATTACTATGCATAAATACTTGTTAGTTGAGTCATTGGGTAATTATGCTTTTGACAGTTTTAGCCTGGTCAATTTAAGGAAATCAGACCGAATAATTCGTGTAGACAACTTGTGATAAACATTTTTACTGTAGGATTAATTCATATTTAATTAACTTTCAAAGTTGGTACAGTTCTTTGAAGTGCCGGTATGGAATTTAATTGGAAATTTACATGACGTAATAAAAGCAGCTTCATTAACAAAACAATGTTCCAGATAAACAATGCAACATACTAAATGTCCCCGAGTGATCCAGCGAGCGGTAGGGGAGAGGGGGAAAGTATTAGTGTTCTTTAATAGTTTTCGAGATACAAGCAAAAATGAAAAAAATATACCTGTCCCCCCTCTCCCGCTGCTGGTTCTCCCCCCACCCTCGGGGACTTTTAGTATGTTCACCTGGACACCTCAAATAATAACCCTACCAATTTTCAAACTACACGAATTATTCGGTCTGATCGTAGGTTGGGGCACAGATAAGATAATAGTTACTACGTAAGTAGTTAGTAGGGAGCCCATTTGAGGCGTAGTAAGTTTATAAAATTATCTTTTTAAATAAGGAAACTAAAACAATTCTACTTAACTTAATGTATGGGAGTGTGAGAGTCAACATTTTGGAGATGTCTTCTTTTATGTTTACAAAGTTATTGATGTCATTTTACTCTTTAGGTAACATAAAATGTCGACATTTGTATATCTGCTTTCACGTCATCAATCAATAGACCAAGTTTTCTTATCTCAATTGACACCGACACAGTGCATCAATTTATAATCGGTTTCCAAGGTATTGATTGTGGTGTAAGTAAACCAAGATCAGATAATAGTCCGCAAACTGCTCGTACTGGTCCAAGTTTCAAACTTCTCCCGTTTGCTGGTAATGAATGATGACACTAAAGACTATTAAAGGAGAACTCCCGTCACAATCTTAGCGGTAGTTAATGTCAAATGGAAGATACTGGCTAATACTCCGGTCAATTTAAGCTTAAAAATATATTGGGAGTTAATGCAAGGGGGTATTGCACAAATTCTTAACTGGCAAATGCATGAACGTTAGGGACACAATGATAATAGTCATATAGTCAGCAAATAGATGCAGTGTACACAGTTTTTGATAAAGTCAATCACTATCTTCTACTACCTAAACTAGAAAAGTATGATGTTCACGGCTCACTCTTGAAATGGTTTGAGTTTTATGTCCAGGACAGACGCCAGGTAGTTGCGGTTAGTGGATTTTAATAAAACCGTTTACGGCAAGCCTGGGGGTTCCACAGGGAATGCATCTGGATCCTATTTTGTTTCTCTTGTTCATAAAATGACACACCACAGCAGATGTTCTATGTTTGCGGACGACCTCAAAGTCTACAGACAGGTAACTTCATTGGCTGAGGCTGAACTTCTGCAGCAGGACGTCAACAGAATGTCTAAAGTGGTGTATCGATAATGATATGGTGTTGAACGCAAAAAAAGCTTTCATAATAAGTTCACCAAAAAGAAAAACAATATAGAATCTATATGTCTGTGTGCAATAAAGAAATTATGAATATGAATATCAATACTCAGTCGATGGCATCACTCTAGAGATGTTAGTCACTTCAGAGATTTGGGAGTTACGCTGGACAGCCAACTTAGATTCTATGTGCACATAAACAACATTATTAACCATTCTACGAGGGCTCTCGGCTTCATCAAGCGATATTCTAAAGAATTTAGGTCGGTTCGCACTAGATTGGCTCTTTACAACGCTTACGTACGTAGTGTTTTGGAGTATGCATCCATTATTTGAAACTACAGATCACCCCCTTTGAAACCCATACTAGGATAAATCCAAAATCGCATTGAGAGAGTTCAGCGTGACATCTTCGCTAGACATCTGACCTATTAGCGGCTGTTCTACGTCTAATGTTTCGTTAACAAAAGATTTCCTTTGACAGGATTGATATGCGGGTCTGTAGGATGGATTTAAGAAGTGGAGCAACCTGAAATTGTGATGCAGGGGAAAGAGGGAGAGAGGCAAAATTTGTATGGATAAAAAAATATACTTGACCTTGAAATATACATTGGCACCTTAAACTAAGTTTAATAAACCTGTGTTTTAAGGCCCAGCTGAATGCATGAAGCTGTGATGTGGCAGGTAGCTTGGAGGAACGCGGCCTTTCCTATCGAAGGGCAGGTAGGTAGTTTAAAGATCCAGGGCGTAAGTTGTGTAATTTTTCTCAAAAGTTCTGCCTCCACAAGGGGCAAAAAAGGGGGCCAAAGTTTGTACAAAATATAAAATAAACATGACCTATGAAGCTGTAATTTGGCAGATAGCTAGTTTATAAATCCAGGACGTAATTTTTCTATTTTTTATTTTATTTTATTGAATTTATGTTAATGTTGTGATCACGATGTAAGAATTTTATGAAGAAAGTGTTGGGGAAATTTTTGTAGATAATATCACGATCTTCAATTTTGTCATACTTACATATTTTTATCATTAGACTAAACGTTTCGCTGAAAAATGAAAACCCGTTTTTGCGAACTTTGATCTTGAATAAAAAATAATACACACATAGGATCGATGGGGACTTTTCACAATTTCATCATGATGGTGTCTTTAACGTTCATACAATTTTTCAGCCAGTAGTGAATTTATGCAAGGGTGAATGACTAAATTAACCGGACTATAAAAATAATGCTTATTTTTTATGAGCTCCGGATTCGTGGTCTAGCAGGTTTCCGAGCTCCGTGGTCTAGTGGATTTCTCTCTTGCTTCTCACGCAGGAGATGCAAATCCCGTTGCTGACCACGTACTAATGAGATAAATCTTAATATCGGATGTTAAGTGTTTTGGATGACAGCTGATCGTGTCGTAGTAGGCATAATTTACTCTATGGTAGTAGCTTCTCCATCAACCCGCACCGCACTGCACCATCGCCAGCGAGCGTGATGATGATGTATCACTATTATATTTTGATGAATCATTTTATCTACTAAACTACTTCTACGAAACTACTACGTCTGGGGTAGTTTCTACACGTTATACTGCAGGCACTGCAGCATTCTTATAAGAAGCCGATCACTCACATACACTATGTTGCGACAGTTCTTTCCGTCTCCGACACCCACAATATCGCGGCTTCGTGGTGGCCTTAATATACGTCTGTCAACCTATGGTATAAGCATTCATCGAGGTTTGAAATTGAAAACGCATTCATCAGTGTCAGGAAATTGTTGACTGAGTCTGTCGGGTCACGTGAGCTCATTATGTTGTCACGTCCTGATGGGTGGGTCCGATCCCCAATATATTTCAAGAATATGTCACTTACACTGTAACATTTGTTGGGGATTGTAATTCTCCGCTTGTCAGTTTGGCTGATACGCTTTTGGCAAGAAAATACTCATCCAAAAAATTATGGTATTCAAATTGTACTGTTTTCTTTTTGCGCTGGCTATAAAACATTGTGTAAAAAAGTATTCCTCAGACTGTTCAGCTCCAGCATGCAATGATCTTACTTTATTTTACAGTCAAGTACTCTTATTTACTTGGTTTACTAGGAGTAATCAGATCTATCATACATTTATTTTTATTTTATTGGTTAAGGTCCGCCAACGGACAATACATGTTTACTTAATTGTTACATTTTGTACTCATTGTAGATGTTTGTCCACTTATAGGCAAACACAGCATGCATAGTTCATAACATATCAAATAACATTTTATTATATAACAAATATTGAGTAAAAATTGTTATTTAGTTAAGTTTGAAACAATACGTGCTTTATTCTTCAATCAATAATTTCTATGCATCAATAAACTATACACCTAGGATTAACTTTGAGGTAAGTTGTTTAAGTAGAAGCTCTTCAGTAAGGTTTACAAGTAAGCGATGTCCCAAGTTTGTAAAGTCCAGGTGATGCAACAAGTTTTGCATTATGTTACCAAGAGATGCGAAGAACTAAAGTATGGAGCTAAGTTGTTCGTACCTCGTGTCTAATTATCTTGACAGTATGTTACATAAACAAACTACGGTATATAGACTTATCTGGTGGATTATGTACACGTATATCTAATTTATAGTAAGTGAAAACATTAGGTACTTTCAATTAATTGCATAATAACGCACTTTTGAAGTGACCCTAAAAATTTATGAATATATTTATATTAATATCTCAGATGCGTAAGGTTTCTGTTACTGCTGGCTAATTGTTCCAGCAATAATCTTTCACTGAGTAAAAGTCGTTAATATTCAATCAGACGAGTCTGAAAAAAGTCATCGTGTTTTAATCACGAACTATTGACGAATAAAAAATCGTAAATACAGCATTCATCACCCTTGTGTACAAAAATAAAAAGATGCATGAATACGCGTAAGCTTATTTTTCTTGCACACATTTGGAAACGCAATTTGTGCCTATTATTTCATGACAACGTTCATCAAAATCGCTCGGGTTTCTGTCCAACTCGTATAACTTACTATTTCGATACTTCAAAATCCTCATGATCAGCCTTCAGTAAAGGTGGGTAGGTACGGTCGCCTGCGTCTAAAAGTATACGGGCAGGTCATATTTACGAGTGAATCCCGGCTTACACTGCTTGTATGTATACTTTTAGGCGCAGGCGACCGTACAAGCTATTACTTACGAAGAGCTTTTAGCCTAACAGCCTGAAAACGTATTACCTCGTTGACGCCTCCTCTACTTTGACATCTTCGACAGAGTCTTGTATGTAGTAGTTCTATATTCTCACGGTATAACGTCAAAGTGTGTATTTCTTATGAGGTGATTTTGGACATAAAATACTTAACGAAATTGTTGAAACTGACACACAGACGTTTAGGACGTTTGTACACTAATTATGCGGGTCTTTGTTGAAACATTTGATACTGGCCATCATCGGCCCCGTTCAACGTGAGAATTCTCGTTTCGTGTACAGACCTATGCCTTCATTTGACATAAGCGCAAAAGAATTTAAAATTGTGTGCAACAGCGAGCTTATCTCTACTTAATAAACCATCCCTTCCAGTTAACCAGGATGAGAATAGTGAATTGTTGATCAGAGTAGGGATCATGTGAATATCATGTGAATATGTAGATATAATTTACCTAAAACAATTATTTTAAATATTTGCAGCATACGACGAAGACTTCCAGTTAGTTCTCATGCAAATTGAGTATGAATGTTCTCAGTAATGCTACTCTTACATGTTCCGCGTTCCACTACCTAGGTACCAATATCCGCACTGCAGCCTTCCTAAAGTAGTTATATCGCAAATTATCATATTCTCCACCTGGTCAGGAAAAAGTGGTGCTGAAAAATAATTAGTATTTTTAACAATGTCTACTATAAAATGCTCGATTAGTAGCTTAGGTTTGTTGTACCTTGAATATTTAACTATTTAAAGAGGTTAGTAGTATCATCATCATTGACATGCACTCATGCTTCTATATATCTATTAAATAATAATATGTCACCGTGAAATAGTCAAAGCCGTTAGTTTAATTCGTTAAATTATAAACTGACGATAAATTGTTAACTGTGCCTACCGTACTATTTACAATATAACGCTTATAAATGTCTGGGTGAAGTGATGGGTCAGGGTAGGTAAAGGATAAAGGGGGTGAGCAAGCGAATCTCCTTTTATCCTTCGTGTTAGGTTGACTTGTAAGCACAAGAAAAAACAAGTGCTAAACATTGTCTATTTTATTTACAATTTATCGTCAGTTTATAATCTAATGAATTAAAATTCGTTAGATTAAACGGCTTTGACAAATACGCGGTGACATATGATACGAGGTACATACTGCAGTAAATAAATCAATACAAAACAAACTGTCATTAATTCATCATATTTGACATTAACAGTAGGGTTCTCTACATTGGTCTTTTGATAAATGGATTAGTAAATAGCTGTGCGTATCGATCGATCGTATGCTAACTTCACAGTGAAAGTTATGAAAAGGTTTATGATTCCCATGAAAATTAAAGAATGACCAAAAATAAATAAAAACGGCCAAGTGCGACTCCCGCACTAGTGATAGTGCCGAACAAATCGCATTTTATAATGACGTGATGGAACTACAAATTAATAGTTTTTTTTCATAAATTATTACTTGTAATAACTACTTTGTTACCTAGGGCAAAAGTCAGACTGTTGAATAATAATAAGTGATGGAATTTCACCTTTCAAAGTTCAATTTTTTTTTCTTGACCATAAAATCATACAGGTTACTTAGTCAACGTCAATTTACGAATACACCAACAACTGATAAAATAATCATCAAACGGATACAAATTACACCTCAGACGCAGCGAGTAAATATCACAAAACACAAAGAAACGTTTCCTCAGAACGTTTCACACTGCTAATTGTGTTGTCATTGTCACTCCATGATCCGACAAGCTGTCAACAACATAGTCAGGCGGCTGCCGAGTCAATATCGACTTTATTTCTATAACTTGGAGAAATGTTTGTGAAGGAGCTTGTTTAGTGGTATCGTCAAGCCGAAAGACAGTATCTCCAAAAAATGCTAAATCTTAACTAGATTTTAGAACTTTTTTATTTCTGCAATATTTTTAGATATTTAGGTCTGCATACTTCTTCCTACGCTAGCCAAAATTAGAAAGATATTCAGACAGATTTACCTACAGATGGCGGATTTTGGACGTTACACATTTTAAATATTTTCAATTTACAGTCAGTTCAGAGGACTATAAAACTAAAATCTAAATCACTTTCACATGAGTAGTTATTTTGTACCGGCAACTGTTTTTTTAAATGTCAAGATACCACCTTTTAGGCTATGAACGGTTTTATCTCGAGGTAACATCTGGATCCGGTAAAGTGTAGCCGTTGTGCCTTGTCATCTCGGCGGAGACAAAGAGGGCAAAGTTTGTAGTACGTCCACTTGAAACTTTTGTTTTGCATATCATCATTATTAGGTACAGTACGGGGCCTTTGTTTTGGCACGTCGGAACGGGACCCGAGGTGCCACGAGTAAGATACTCGGCATTTGACTTAGGGAGAGAGAGAGAAAGAGACAGAGAGCGAGGCGAGACGAAACTCGACGTGCCAAAACAAAGGCCCCGTACTCAAACATTTTCACTCCCTACAATCTTCACCTGAAGGGTTGCTGAAGTATCTTCTGTACTTTTTGCTGTATCGGCAACAGTTTTTTTTTTTTTTAAATGTACTCTCAACTATGTTCATGAGATACATCCTACTGACAGACAGATATACAGACAGACAGAGGCTTCGTAATAGGATCCTGTTTGGGACCCTTCCGGCACTCTAATAAGCGTTTGTAGCTATGGACCGATACAACACCACTCCAATTATCCAATCGATCTTGGCCATTCATCTGTCTTCATTCTTCTTTCACTTTACGAATCGTTTTGGAGCGTTTGTTTTACTCATACTTGTGGTAGGAATGGTAACAATAAACAATAATTTAGTATTTAGGGTAGGTAGGCAATTAAAATAATAAACCATTTCATAGATCTCTAAAGAAAATTATCTCATAACCACAAGTCCACTAAGGGCTACTGATATAATTTAATATAATATTAATCTTAGCTCAATGCCATGAGCGACGGAATCTCTTTACGATAAATGCAAATAAAGTCTGCCTAGTCAGGGAAAAACATTGCTAAGCGCAGCAAATAAAAAAAAAACTTATGCTTGTAACATCGTGTAGCCATTCTATGTTACCGGCAAAGAATGAAATCCGTCATTCTACAATGTTACTGGTAAGTTGACCTACAGATGTATCCTAAAGAATGACGGATTTCATACTATGACGGTGATATATAAACATTAATGTCACAATTACCAAAGATAATAAGATAGCAGTGTGGCCGCTATAAAAAAGCACTCGTCCAAGTTACGATAGCCAAGCCTTACCTGTCTAAAAGTTATATATATTTCCTGTCAAGTGTAGTAAAGTGGTGGTATATATCCACCAAAATGGTAGCCCTCTTTTCGATCTTACAACTCTATCGGTCAACAAAAACTTCAAGCAAGTGCTCAGTAAACGCTCCAGGCTGAAACCGTTGAGCCAGGCCTTCCTTGTTCCCTAACTTTGCAAAATAAATTGAATATGGGAGAGGTTAGTGTGTGCCCGGCTTATCAATTGATAGAGTCGATGTTTTGTTTCTGAAGTGACGGGCAGTACTTACTGAACGAACTATCGAACTATGGGATCCATGCCCATGGCTGCTGAATTTTAAAATATAATGTCAATTTTCCAAGCCCACTTTATGCTCTATTTAGATTTACGTACTTTACTTTATACTTCGTTGCACAAAATAACACATTTTACAATTGAAAGTGAAGACACATGACAAAGGCTAGCTTATCTCTATTAACAGATTTAACCAATTTTAGAAAATGAATAGTAATGAAACTCTATTTATCTGAGACAAGAGTCATATGAAATATAAAAGGTGTTTCTACAATTACAAAAGCTTGCGGGCTCTGATTAGTAAATGGGCAACGTGAATTCGAGCGTCCAAAGGGTGGACGAAACTGCATAGGCATAGAATGCACTTAGCGAGTAGGTACCGGAGCAAGCATGCTAAACTTTAAATGAGATTCAGTTTGTAGGGAACGCTTTACAAACGCCGCTTTAAGCTCGTAGAAGTTATTCAATTTCTACGTTTGCCTTGAAAGGTTGTTTCTGCTCACAAAACAACATGCTTTTAGAGTAGGTATAGTTGTAACTTCTTCTGCGCTAAGATTTTGTTTAGATTCATCTACTTAAATACTGGTAAAGAAAAGAAAAAGTAGATAAATAAGAATTTATTTTATATCATCATAGTTTTCACTAATAATGGTACTAAAAGAAACTTGTATTGCTCATACTGTTATGAATTTTGTACTCGTATTAGTATTTTCAGAACTCTACTATAGTTCACACTTCACTTGCCTGGAAAAAACGAAACACGGCTCGTTGTTTTCAACCTTATAACTTGGTATGGAAATAAAGTAAAACCTATGAAAAACCAAACAAAAGAAATTGGGCGATATAGACCGGCAGACAAGCGAGTAGTTGCGAATGAATAGGCTTGTGGCCAAGGTAATCCAATAAATCTAGGAACAAGTCTTAAGTTGAAGATTTATGTACAAAATGGCTTGACATTCTCAGAATTTAATATTTCCAGCAGATATATTTTATAAAGTCAATTTTGTGCAAAAAAAGACAGCATTTGATGGCACTTTTACATGACGTCATTCTGTTGTTATTTCATAGAACTCAGGAACAAAAGTTCCGTTTTGACAGTTTATAAAAACTATCTATTTTGACTTGACAGGCCACAAGCCTATTAACTTTTGAAAGATTAAAGCTTTTGACATCTGCAAAAAACTTATCGGAACACAATAAGGAGCTGTCAAAAGCTAAATAAATCGAATGAACAAAGTATAGGACTTTTTGTGGTTTCCATACAGAAACCTGCATTAGCGTGCCATCGTCTACTTCAAACATTGAATCCCACTTTCATTAGTAGATACTTGAGAGAGGGTGTCGGGTCGTTGACCGCTTATAAACTACAACCTGTCAAGTGTAAGGTGAACGTGGCATTAAAATTTCTACCACCCTGTCATTATATTCTTGACAGTGTTAGATTACAATTTCAGAGTCAACAACTACTTAACATAGGTAGAAAACTTCTACCTACCTACAATATATTGTTACCGGTAGAGTGCGCAAATCAGTTAGAGTGCACATTAACTTGGTAATGCGCACATTACCTGGCTGACCCTGAGATTCACGAAAGTATTTGAAAATTTAAGTTGTCATTTAACTAATTTAATCGCGAGAATCTCATAGGATAGTCATTTGTTTAAATTCCTAAGCATTTGCTTAAATTAAAAATTTGTTTCGTGAAACTCAGTGTGAGTCCGTTAAAGTGCGCAAAATTGTTTCATTTCTCACTTTAAATAGGTATTTCATACTTGTAGTTTCTATGCCTAAGATCTGACAGATGCAACAAAAGATAATATAACCGGCCAAGTGCGAGTCGGACTCGCGCACGAAGGGTTCCGTACCATTATCTATAAAAAGGGCAAAAAAACATGTTTGTTGTATGGGAGCCCCCTTTAATATTTATTATAATCTGTTTTGTTGTTATAGCGGCAACAGAAATACATCATCTGTGAAAATTTCAACTGTCTAGCTATCACGGTTCATGAGATATATATAGCCTGGTGACGGACGGATGGACGGACGGACGGACGGATAGCAAAGTATTAGTAATAGGGTCCCATTTGGCACTTTTCGGGTACGGAACCCTAATATTTTTTACTTCTTATGTTTAAAGAAATATGACCATTGTTGATACGAATGAACGTCAAAAACTAATATTTTTTACGAACTCATATTTTTAGCCTATTCTTAAAATAAGCTACATCTATTTTAGGTCCAAAGCCTGATCAGGTTCTTAACAAATACGAATACTAATAAACAGGAAGCTGTCTACACACTCGTATAAAAAAACGATCACGTCCCACCCACCAAATTCATAATCGACCGATGGAAAAGAGTGTAAAAGAAATTGTAGGGATAACGCACATACTCGGCTGTTTATGTTACGACAAATCGCCTACTTCCTGGGATAGGATCGTACAATAACGATAAAGTATCTAATAGTCTCACACGGCACAGGAAAATAATGTAACACATGCCTTTACTGCTAAATGGAGATGTGTGAAAGTTACAGCCTTTTTTGATGAAAAGTGGTAAAATTTATGCTAAAAAGCGATGTGGCTCGGTCTGAGAGAATATAAAGTCTCTTCAGCTACAAAGCTCAACAGAGCTTTTTTTTTACTGAAAACATATCGGTTTAACAAACTTATTAAATAAAACAAAGCAATTAAAAAGATACGTCTCAAACGGTGCTGAATTATGTACACAGTATTGCACAGGTCATGCGATATAATTATTAATATTAAAAAATAATCGAACACAAATCATAAGAACTGATATACAATATAACTTTTCTAACCTCAGCAAAATGTATTAAGGGCGGGCCTTAGGCAATCAGAACTTAGAATTTCATCCTTAACATATTTTTAGAGGAAATTAAATAAAAAAATAAAAAAGGTTAAAGCCGAGCTAAACAAGTCTAACTGTGGAACATACTGTGCCATTTTTATAATTATTAGATAAATAACAAGAACCCAAATTCAATAAAACATTGTGACAGATATTTTCTAGGATTTTCTGGCAAATTCAGGAGACTTTTCTATCGAGCAAAATTAATAAAATAACGTTTATGGGAAAGCAAAGTCACGCTGACACTCGTGATAAACAAGCTAGTGAAAAAACATACAGCAATAATACTCGTCATTCCGAGCGATTTGCGTTTTACTAAAGGCTGTTTTTGCCTTAGGCGCCGTCTTAAACGCCCTGTCGCGGACAGAAGAGTCCTTTGAAAAATATTGACATTAAAATTATTAAGGGAAAAATATTGACATTAACATTAGTTTGACAGTGGGTACCAAGACGTCAATTAATGTCTAATTTTAACGTCTTGGTTACCCACTGTCAAACTAATTTTAATGTCAATATTTTTCCCTTTTCAGCCAGGAGACAATGACAATGTCTTGACTGAAGGGGTTAATACAATGCGACACAAGTGACGATATCGTTGTAAAAGTGCTTTCTCGAGTGTTGCTAAATCTATGGTTGTATTTAGATATATACTGAATAGAATAGCCTAAAGGATGCTAATAGACTGAAGAAGTTTTATTTAACCTGATGCTTCAGGCCACCCGAGAAAATCACGTTTGTACGGTGACACAACTCCCGACTTGTTAGAACTTATTTGACTTCCTCTGGTATGGCATAATTAAGTGAAACTTCAAGTTAAACTTGTCATGGAGACTTGGCTTCCGTAAGATCAGTTAATTACTCAAGATTTTAACAGGGTTACATACAGGGGTACAGGGTACATTCAGCGAGGAACTAGGTAATATAAATATAGAAACTACATTATGACTAAAACTTATAGACAGGCAGGCGCAGGGACAGGGCTAGACGCAGCAGTCTAACATGGTCTAACTCTGTCTCGTTCCGCAACTCGGATTAACTTTTTATTACATATAGGTTTAAACTTGTTAAGTAATATATTTGGGGATTGCCCAATATCGGAGTAGAGATATGGATTGTACAATAGTACCTATCCCAAGCAACGTAACCGGATATTAGAAATTTGCAATATTACCAAACTTGGGAGGGTTTTGTATGTAGCGAATGTGTACAATAACTTGTCAAACTTGCTCTCTGCTAACTTTAACTAAATTCTATTCTATCTACGTGTGTGATCCCCAGTGGGTGGTATACTATAGAAAAGCTAGGACTAATATGCAGTGGTTCTTATATGTACCTGTAATAATAATATGTATTATATTAGAATAGTTTTATTGTACGCGCAATTCTTCCCCTTACCTACCATCTCCGTCTCCTACCCAAAATGGTTTGCTGGAAGAAATCTCTTAGTTATTAGAGATAAGCTCGCCTTTGTACATATTTTTCTATGTTAAGCTATTTTTACTGTCACGTGAGTACAATAAAGAAATTACGAAATTACGAAGTATCCGATAACTTTGCTTACGAAGTAAAGGACGGTTATTTCCTTATTTATCACAACAACACAAGTTTCTCTATTAGCTCGGTACTTACTTACAATATCTACAAACATAAATACTTTCTGAGGTATTACCAGCTCATGGAGTTGGTGACGGATGACTGCAATGGATATTATTATAGGTCCAATAATTAAATTTAAATTATATTCAATTCAAATCAAATTCTTTATTTCAGACTTATTGGTCCATAATAGCAGTACAGTAACATACTATAAACTAACTAACACAAACATAACAACTACATAACGCCTGCGATTTGGGAGGCGACACGAACTATGCTTACTAACCTAATTAAAATGGTGAGTTTGAAAATGGACTCTGTGCTGTGGCCACCGCGCAAGAGCTGTCGGATTTGAGGTTGTCAGTTTAGTGCCTTTAGTTTCTTTACATATCTACGAGTACCAACTTATCTGTGAAATGATCGCTGTCAAAACTACGACACCATCATTGAATTGCCTTTCTATGCTCGGACGCAATTCCCCAAATTTGGCAAAGTACAATTCACGGGTATACAATCAAACATGGTAAGTCCACCCCTAAATTTGGACCATTTTGGACTCTAATACCAAGGTAAGTTTGAAAATAAGTAAGTGGACTTAACCATAACCATCTTTGATTAAGGTTGGTTATAAATTCGGTAAAAGCTGTCTACAGTCTAGTAATAAACGTAGATTTGGAATTAGGTAAGCAGACTGCTATATATTAATAATTTGTACTCATGTATGTATGTTAAAACACATAGTTTGGTAATCCAAACTGTGTCAATAGAACCTCCAGGGCCTCGACAAACCGTAAAAGGTTTTTTGGTACTCTCTGTAGTAGTTAAGTTTTTATTGGTTGTTATAAATAAATAAAATAAAAAGAATAAAAAGTTCTAGTAGATACTACTACTAGAATAATAACATCCTTTGGTCGCAATTCCCAAAAAGAGCAACACAAGACGTACAAGTGTCACCTGTCATTTCACAGGTAAGTTGGTAGATCTGTAGTTTAGTGGTTTTGACACCTCCCAAATTGCCCTCACTGACTGTTAGCGTTAACATGCATGATTTTATGTAAGGACTCTAAAATCTATTCTCTGAATGATTTATAAGCAGAGCAGCAGCTGCCGTGTCGAAGAGTAATTTACATAGCGGATAATGAGCAGAGGCGAGGGAAAGACTATTATTTATTGGTGTCGATGTCGGCGGCCAATCGTAGAATTGGGCACATCTTGATGTGCCCAAACGTGAAATATCATGCAACGATGAAATCTCTTAAGGTAAACACTGCGGTAGCTTAGGTGAAAACTAAAGTCTTCGTGTTCGTTTGATATGTATAACACAAAAAACATCACGTAGTGCTGAATAAAAAGGCTTTTAAAAAGACATGTTTTCGTTAAAACCCGCCATATCATGATATGCCCAATAATGACTTGGGAATATCATGAAATGGCGAGGCACATCATGATTTGCCCGATTCTATGATCGGCCGCCGACATCGACGAGCGACGATCGACGGTGCGTCCGTCGCTGTGCAAGATTTGAAGGTAAAGGTAATTTGAATCAGATGGAACCTTAGAAGGAAAATGCCTCATCTTGTATTGTATCACTTTACAGGGACTCTGTAAAACTCTTTGGAAATGCTCAGTCTCAATATCCAAACATAAAACAAGAGTTTTTTTATAGTTAAAGACGTGATACCTACACATGTATGCTGCATTTGTATAGGAATTTTAATGTATTATACCAAACATTAGTGTCTATTGTGTTGTGTTGAGGCCTCGGATCGATGAACCTGTTTTCTTCGTAAAGTCGTATCAGTGAGTATCGGTATAATTTTATTTTTCTGGGGTATGTATATAGCCCTACTCTTTGGATTACGCGGTCTACAGCTTTCCAACGATCTTGCGGTGACAGGTCAAACTAACGCTTTTGACAGGTTCTTGCGTAGAAATGACGCCCCCCTGCAAAGGTCACTCGCGCGCCAAAAGATAGTTCGAAGACTGTATGTGTACATTTTTGCGAAATAATAACGAAAGCAAGTTACAGATGGACTAAAATGCTGTCCATGCCCTATAATAGGCTAGCACTGTTGACAACAGGAAACCCATTACTTCGGACGTGTAGATTTACGACTGTTTGCCTCACTCTGCCGTGAGCAGCCAGCACTCTGTCTGCCCCTCGATTCTACTTTTTGTAACTTCACTGCCCCATCGCTAAATCTGTTGATGTGCTCTCAGTTTCAAATACCATTTTTTACACACAGCGTCTCGCCTTTTTTTAACCGACTTCAAAAAAGGAGAGGGTCCTCAATTCGGTTGTATGTTTTGTTTATCACATCTTTATGTGTGTTACATCGAAACTGGTACTATTTATGAACCGATTTCAAAAATTATTTCTTTATTTCTTTCTGAAAAGTATAATGTCATAAGCATAACGTATTAACGGTAAACAAAATAACGTGTTGTTTCCTGTCTGTAACTGGGGCTGACTTAAGGGAACGATATTCGTCCATATTGTGTAATATCTGTGGACGACGGCCGTAATACAGATGTTTTTCTTCTTTTTAGATCATATGATTTTCTTGTTTTTAGATGACATTCGTAACGCGAGCAGAGAGTAATAAGTCTAGAAGTCGTTTTTTTAAAGTTTTTACATTGTGAAATTCTCATGGGTAGTACGCTAGCTAGCGAACTATTCAATACTCCACTTTGTGAAGCAGGGGGCTAGCCCATCGCTGTCTACCGGCCTATTTTGTTAACTACTCTAATTAACCCAAAGATACAGGATGTTGTTGTCAATAGCGGTACAAATAGGTATTTTTTTAAATTTTATTGTTGGTTAATTATCAAAAAGATAGTAGTGACAGGTCAGCGACAGGGTTGTGACTGAAATTACGACTAATGGAATCTGGAGCCGATTTCCTACTCTCATCACAGGGAAATCGGGTTTTTAATTAAAGTTCGCGGTCACACGTTGGTTTACTGGTTTTACGATGGCGCGAG
The DNA here is from genome assembly GCA_963457715.1 of Argyresthia albistria. Lineage (NCBI taxonomy): Eukaryota > Metazoa > Arthropoda > Insecta > Lepidoptera > Argyresthiidae > Argyresthia > Argyresthia albistria. The sequence continues at coordinate 6,085,555 of OY735256.1, forward strand.
GTTTCCACGCTTGGTGTGGTGTGGTGGTGATGTGACCGTGTGAGCCACGCATCTGCATTGAGGTTTCAGTCGTTAGCACTCCTGCAATGTTTTCATCATATAGGGCCTGCAAAGTAATCATATTTTGCCTCGGAACGTTCAGTTTGTGAGTTGTTTTAGCAAAAAGTGACAAATCAACATTAATGGTTTCATTAATTCTAATACCTATTTTTATACCTAATGCTCTATTTCTATGAGTAAAAACAAATCCTTAAGAGGTTCCAAATCCGTAACTTTAACTCACTGCTATAAAAAAACAAATAACAATGTTTTTGTGTGATTATCTTATCTTCCAGTTTATTGCTATCTCATGAATAAGATTGTCGACCTAATAGGTGCTCTCCACTAGATTGCTTGTAGCACGTCTAGAAGCACGTCAACTGCTTGAATTAATTCATAGGTACGAGCCAGTTTGATGGATTTCGATAGTTAAAAATAGAGATAGCTATTTTAGAGCCATATTACGATAGCAAAGACTCCTCCACCAACCTGAGACAGCGTATTGGAATACTATTCAATCGTTATTATATCCGGGTAAAGTCCTTTGGCCTCGTTGGGAACAGTAATGCTATATTTTAATAGAAGTATTTATTGCAATAGTGCTGACTGGATGGTCCATGATGTAGTGTACAGTATCGTGTAGTTTTAAGGGGTTGGTGAGGGACGGTACAAAATTTCATGATCACCGGCCCAAAACACAAGAAGAGCGAGAAATACATTTTGTCTGATTTGTAGGTAGATCACTTTATTTCACCTAGTGCAATGCAGGCACATTATGAAGCCTTGACTCCATAATTATATCTCAAAAGGTATATATATCATTGTGATATAGAATCTACCACTCTGACTACGCACATTTAGCAATACAGGCGTATTTATAATGTATGTGTGTACCTTTAAAGCTGACTAATTATCACGAATTTCAAAGACGGTCTCCACTGAAACAACCCTAATGTGTGCTAAAATGTTCATGCAATTTGTAAGCACACTCTCCACATGAATACGATGCGGTGCTTGCGAGATCTTCTGCTAGTCATGGAGGATCGTTTGCGCTCAACATTAATCTCTTAAGTGCAATATGAGCACAAGCAGAGATGTATACGGAGCATAGGATAGACAGAACTTTAAATCGAATGCTCAGCGAATTTTATTTACCGACTATTTCACATAATCTACGAAACATTTTCTGATACGTGATAAAATTCTCATAAATAACATAGCACCAGCCATATAATATACAATACTTACTTACTTGAATGAACTATCTCGTAGTATAAAGGTAAACAATAGCCATTGCAAAAGTTATAATATTTTATGAAGGTTCAATGGATATATTTTTCTTTTAGCTATGTACGAAATTAGTATTCCCAGTATACACAGAAACAGTGTACATTTGCGATATTGATCGTATAAGGGCACTTAAAATATATTTATTTTAAAGGTCCGCCTTTGGCTCTCCGTTTCATGGAAGTAAAAAACAACTGAGGTTTTTAAAGATGGGCATTGAGGTGGAGACGAAGCCTCGCGTAAGGAGGACGTTTTCGGGACCCTTCTATAAAAATATGGGCTATGTTCATGCACACGAGTAAACTTCCCAGGTTATAAACATGTATTTCTAGCTGTAGCCTTGTTGATGCTTACCTTCAAATATAACAAGCATAAATTCGGGAAATTCTCAGGGGAATTTTGATATTGTTTCATATAGCAATCACGGTTGCTTCTAGGAGAACTGTTGGCACATCGTTATTACATTTTTCTATGTATGGACTGCATTTACACACCAACTGGCTAATAAAACTAACATTGCTAAAAGTAAAAAGAAGCATACATACGAAATGTCTAAAATAACCCAATATACATAAATGAAGACGATTTTATAAACAAGAAGCGGATGGTTAAAACAATAATGATTTGTCCAAGGAGGCAGATTCAAATAAGTTTAACACAAAGGCTCCGAATATACTAAAACCAAACCCCAAGCGTTTTGTGATCGTCGAAATATGCTTCCTCTACTTTCTTCTTTTAAACTCGAAGGCGACAACTTTTCGAATAAATCAGTAGGCTGCGCAGTGAGGTCTAGCAGGAATCGCCTCACGTTCATACAACTCTTTGTTATCTGAAAAGTTTGCACCGACTGAGTTTTGTGACTTGCTTCCTCAATTTGCGTTACGAATATGCAATACGATTTTGGTTCTGGCGTTGTAATATTATGGGTAAAAAGTTATTTATAAAAATCTACTTATCATCGAAGAAAAACCACATAACCTTGTAAGATTTAAAACGATAATTTTATTTAATTTATACGTACGTTACATTGAAGACCTTCTGATGCATCAAAAAAGTGAAACTTTGATGATTAGTGCACTTCATTTATGTAGACAATTTCAAATCAAATAGGAATAATTAATAAAAAAGAGTAGTAATAATCATAGAGGAATATTTATTAATCGATAACTATACAGGTAATCAAAATTACATAGACATATTTTTTATGTTCACATAAATATTATATAACAATAGAAACTTCTTTTATTGGTTTTATTAATTACTAAAGACGGTTTTAATAAGAAAAAAATCACAATTGCCATAAATCATAATATAAAGCACTTTTTAACAACAATAAAATTGTTACTCATTTTTGTTAACATTATTGTTCTTTCACCAATCGTATCTGTACATAATTAAAACAAAAAGTAAACTTTAGAAAAAACCGACTTCTACAAACCCTATTTGATTAGATTGAGTTTAATACAAAATGTAACCCCTTATCCCCCCCCCCTTGGGGAATTAATTTTGTCAAATCCCATATCAGTGCTACCCCACGCTACTAAGCAACCCCTGTACAAGGTTTCATGGCTCTAGGTCCACCGGTTTAGGCTATGCGTTGCCTGCCCGTCAGCTACGCGTTGTATTTGTACCTAGTATTGAGCAGATCTGGTGGCCATATGTGGTCTTCATCAGAAGTTCCGCATCACAATATTATGCTTACCATGTGCATTTGCACGAGTTATTATGGAAAACACAAAAATCACTATAGGTCTGCCTATAATATTTGAAGAGTTCCCTCGATTTCTCCAGGATCCCATCATCAGATCCTGACCTGGTGTCAATGGGACCAATGGGAAGGTAAACCCTTTCAAAAAAAAAAATAATTTCCAAATTGGTCCACCCGTTTAGGCGCTATCGGGGAACATACATAAACCTGGCGGCCAGTTCGCCCGCCAATATGTGACAATGGAATGTCGTCTTCAGAAGATGCAGAATCCAAATCACAAGCAGGAGCCTCTTCACCACCACCATATTCGTCCTTGTAGGACACAATGCGATCCGATTGTATGTAGTAATTGTTAAAAAAGTCACACTAACACTGACGCTACGTACCACAATACGTCGTCGGGTAGTCAAACTCACCTGCTTAGGAAAGTGGCAGGCATTCGCTTCCCACTGCCACACACGTGTCACTGGCGACTAAGAAACTACCAAAAAGGACGCGTAGAAATTCCCGCGTAAACTGAAGTTTTCAACGGAAAACCGTTTGGGTGACGTACCACATTCGTACGTCAGTGGTTAAGGGTAAGAAACAAATGACACCCTAAGATTCTCGCGACTAAATTTAGTCAAGTGACAACTATAAATTTCAAAATATTTTCGTGCAACACCTAATCTATCTAAGATACGGTGTAAGTTAGATGGGTTTGCTCATGTGTACCTATGTGATTACTGACCCGTTATAACTCCAATATTACGCCTTAACTGTATGTACAGTTTAAAAACTTAAACATCACTTTTAAAGCTTAGCCACGTTCAAGTTTCCTTATCAAGAACCTAAAGAGCTGAAGGCGCTGGTAGTCACGCGAGACCGCGATTAGTATGAGACGCTCTGTTATAAAACAACGGTTTATAATTATTTACCGGCGAAATAACACGAGCAAACGGCCATTCGTGGCTGGTCTTTTTGTAATTTGTTGTGCTGAAAGTGCTCACTCAATTCAGTGGGCACGGAAATAATGTATTAATATCACGAATACCAACGAACGTACTTAACTTTCGGGCTAAAGTGAAACAAGTGCCATCGAAATTCCACGAGTGAACGGAATATTCGGTTGACTCGTCCTGCAGGGATTTTGATAGTATCTACTTGCTCAACTTTAGTTCCAATGCGTTAAGTTATAATATTCATAGATTAAATAATTTTAACACCCCCTGTCGCGTAAGGACAAAAGAGTCCTTGGAACAATATTGACATTAAAATTATAAAAAAATGTCATTAAAATTATTTTGACAGTGGGTACCAAGACGTCAATGAATGACTAATTTTTGACGTTGGTACCCACTGTCAAACTAATTTTAATGTCAATATTTTTCCCTTTTTGGCCAGGAGAATGACAATGGCTTGACTTAGGGGGCATACCAATTACAGATCTTCTTTAATGTGATGGATCTCTAATAAAGATAAGATCACAAATTGGCAAAATCTGATTGACTGAAATCTGAGAGGTTTATTTATTCCCGAATATTTATTTCGGCTTGGCTATAACTCTAATATTTACAATAGTACCTATACAAATAAGTGTTAGAATGATTACCCTCCGTACCTGAAACAGCTGACCAAAGCAACCCTAATTTCCCTACGGGCATCAGAGGCCGCAAACAAAGAACTCAGTTTTCATTTACGAACATTATTTATCAGAATTTACTGTTAGTCTATTGAGATAAAAACGATTCTCTGTCCAATGCTTTTGAATTATCGAAAAAAATATAAAATAAGATTGATCATTATATCGGAATAAGATTGTATAACGGTACCTCAAAATATAAATAATTATGTTATACGTGGTTATACATACGAGTACCTAGATCAATGAAACTAGTAAAATGCTAAAATGTCAGGTACATGACGATTTATGTATGACATTTAAGTATATTATGTTAATCTCTATGATATTCGGAAACTCTATGATATTAGTAAACTCTATGATAACTAGTTAAACGGTATATGCAGCCTGAAACGCTAAAATCTACTAAATTAATGGCGGAAAACGATTAGTGGCTTCCTAAAAACCGGCAGCTACATTCAACCCCTGAAATGAAACGACCACTTGTAATGACAGCTGGTATATTACTAAGAGCGAGAAGGCAAATTACAAGATGAGATTACTAATAGACAAACGCATGTAAATACATCAGAAAATTATTCGCGAAGATTTTTCCAAGATAAGCATAATATGCTCGTAGTTGCTACACTTTGCCACATTCGGAAATAGCCGCACGTCTTTAAGGTTCCGTACCCGAAGGGTGCCAAACGGGACCCTATTACTGAGACTTCGCTGTCCGTCTGTCTGTATGTCTGTCACCAGGCTGTATCTCATGAACCGTGGTATTTAGACAGTTGAAATTTTCACAGATGATATATTTCTATTGCCGCAATAACAAAAAATACTAAAAAAACAAAATAAATTTAATATTAAGGGGGACTCCCATACAACTAACGTGTTCTTTTTTGCGATTTGTTATAGATAATGGTACGGAACCCTTCGTGCGCGAGTCCGACTCGCACATGGCCGGTTTTATTTTTTATTAAAAAATAAAACGGGGCAGAGGTAAAGTATACTCAACATGTTTGCTGAAGTATATATCTAACTGCGTAATGTACAAGAACGGGTATTCCCCTGACAAATGAAGCAAGTTAATTTATCATAAGTACACCAGAAGATATTCATGAGTATCATATTGTGAACAATAAAATTACCTTAGACAGGGATATTTTTGGACCCCTAGCCAAAACTACTTTACTATTATTTGAGGGACTCATTCTGAGCTACTTTCATTTAGAAACCGATTTGATTAGAGCAACTTTATTTTTTACTTCCCAGTACATTTTGGCCTGAGTGGGTCAGCTGATTTGTATGGAGGTGTGAAAAATAAAGTTGCTCTGATCAAATCGGTTTCTTATTGATAATTGCTCAGAATGATGTCCCTAAAATAATTGAGCGAGCGAGCGAAGCGTCTCCGTTTCAGGATTGGGCAAAAATGCTTTCGTATGTTTGTTTGTTTAAGTTTGTGTGTTAGCAGTTCAGCTTTCCCACCGACATACTCGCGAGGTCTACAGCTCACAGAGCCACTAGTAGTAACTTTTGGGTAGGAGTCCAAAAGTAACCCTGTATGTAAACGCCCCGTATTGGTAGATTTGGATCAATGCTTAAATTATAGTATGGAAGCTGAAATTTTTAAGGAAACTTATAAGAAATGCACCGCTCATATACTCCCTGGTTAAAGAAACATGGAGTAATATGGAGTAACACATGAAATTCATGACATGTTAGTACGATACAATAGTGATAATATTTAGCTTATAACAAGAATATCAGAATAGGCCTGCCACTTCTATGCAGTCGTGGCAAGCCAACCAACTACAAAATTGCTTTCATTGACACAACAAGTGATAAAAGCTCCTCGCGAAGTTTCAATCCGAGCTCGTATGAAGCAAACAACAGTGGAGTAGTCACGCAATTTCGTGTTGAATCCTCGCCTTCGCCGTGGCAGATGTTTCTCCTTTCAGGTAAAGTGACGAGACATGTCCCACACCACCGCCGCGCTGTTTACATTATGATCACGTATATTTTGAGGCGCGACATCCATCCGTTGCCGAAATATTTTTTCTTTTAAGTGCGTATACGCTAAAGTACTTGCCAGTACGTTGTATAGGTTACGTGTCAGGAAAGTGGCGTTTGTATATCTTATGGTGGTTTTGAAGGTCAGCGCTGCGGTATATTGGAGCTATAGGTAAGTAGTTAGTTACTGGAGCGTTCTATCACCACCGAAAGATTTTTTATTAATAACCCAATTGATTAGTTCCTAGAATGCTCTAGTTTGAATCTTATTCTTACAGTAAATTTAGAGATGACCTAATTGTTGCGAAAGCGTGATAGATAACCCGTTTTCAATAAGTAACGCATTTTCATTTGTTAAACTAACTAGAATCTCCTACTGGAATCTAGAATTTTTCAGTGATAACTAACAGTTACTGGTAAATGTAGGTAAAACTACGTGTTGCGGACGCAACCTCGAAGTTGCAACTCCTTTTGTACGTTAGTTATTTATGGTATATTTTATGAATTGCTCTTTATTTATATTTGTATTCTTTGACATTTATATTCCCTTGTAAATAAATCACTGCATTCATAACTCTCATAGGAAATAGCAGCTTTTTGATTTTATATATTTTGTTTGATTTCGAAGTTACATATTCATTTTGATTCTAAGTTATTTTTTTAATATCCTTTTCATTGGTCCTATCGCCGTAAATCACAATGATCGATCACGCGAAGTAAAGCCAAACAGCTGGCATTGCCAGTAAAAAGTGAAGTGATGCGCTTGGAGTCAGGAGTACCCGCCGCAGGTCGGCTCGGTCGGTCTAGTCTAGACCTCTTAAGACCGAAGCCACAGTACGGCTACGGCTCCCAATTCCACCGGCGTTCACAACCACCGGCGAAGGCAGCATCGCTACGGGCTTCTAAATTTCCCTCGACCACGACCACGTTAGCCGCAGTGATAAAGTGACGCGCTTGAAGTCAGGAGCACCCGGCGCAGGCTGGCACGGCCGGTCTAGTCTAGACCTCTTAAGACCGAAGCCACAGTAAGACCCACGGCTCCCGATTTCACACCAGCATACCCACCAGTCACTACCGCCGGCGAAGTGGAGAAGATAATATTCAGCGGATTGAACGAGGAGAACTGTTGCCCAAGAGTAGTTGCTCAGCGAAATAGTCACCCAAGATGGGAACGGATAATTTACTACATTCGGTCACAGAACTGAGACTGTACGCCCACGAAGCTAGTGGAGCCGGATAACTGCAGCCTTCCCTAGCCGAGCCGGTGTACCTACTCAGGGTGGTGGACGTAGCCACACGGGGTGGTCGTTTAGTCAGTATTTTTGTGTGCTTCGCCACAGCAGGGCCCGGTATGTTGCGGACGCAACCTCGAAGTTGCACCTCTTTTTGTACGTTAGTTATTTATGGTATATTTTATGAATTGTTCTTTATTTATATTTGTATTTTTTGTCATTTATATTCCCTAAAATATACCATAAATAACTAACGTACAAAAAGAGTTGCAACTTCGAGGTTGCGTCCGCAACACTACGTTTAACGTCAACTATTCTCTGTAAGACATAACTTCACGCTTTTCCAATTACGCGGTGGCAGAGGAACAATTGTGCCCCTAACCCTAAGTTACACGAAACTTTAAAGCAATATACTTTGCATTAGAGACAAATGACCATCCTATGAGATTCTCCCCAATATTTTTTTTCAGTGACAACTGTAAATTTCGTGCCACTCAGGGTAAAGCACTATACCTCTAATTGCAATCAACACGACATAAAATCGCAATTTACGGCATGATGGATTTAAGAAGTGGAGCCACTTGGATTTATGATATATGGAAAGAGGGGAGGCTTTGAATGGACAAAAAAAAAGCGCATTTAATAGGAAGTTATCTATTGGTTCGTTTGGCCGTCGAGACTACAGGGGTATGGGGTTCACAGGGTAGGGCCTTCATCAAGGACATTGGGCGCCGTTTGAGAGACCGTAGTTTTGACAACCGCTCCGGAACTTTCCCCTGGTCCAGACGATCTCACTTGCTGTGCAGCGCGGTATCGCTGCCAGTGTAATGAGTACCTTTGGTCCGGGCGATTATTGGGGCGGTTTGTTCGTGTAATTTGTATTTTTTGTATCGTGTATTGACGAAGCTGTGTGGATATTTATGACGTTGTATTTATTTTTTACAAATAAGTAATCATAGATACTTGACCTATGAATCTGTAATTTGGTAGGTAGGCTCATAAACCTACCTGCCAAGTTACAACGTCATAGGTGAAGTTTTTTGTATAGGTATTTTATATAAACTTAAGACCTCTTTTTTACCCCTCGTGGAGGCAGAACTTAGAAAAAAAATACCGAACTTACATCCTGGATTTTTAAGCTACATACAGATAAGTAAGTATTTAAGTAAAGTATTTTTTTTTGTCCTTGCAAACTTTGCCCCTCCCACTCTTTCCCCTGCATCACAAACTCAGGTGCAATTTTTGGACCTACAGATCAATCCTGCCAAAGAAAATCTCTTATTTTAACAGAGCAACAAACTACTAAGTAAAAACTAGTTTTAACCAGTGAAAACCCTTTATTACTAAAAACGGTATTTTATTGCTATTAATGTCGTATACATACTCGTGAACCTACTCGTATACATGTCTTGCTGTAACTGTGACTACGAGTAGATGGACATAATTTCCAGTGGATTGCTTTCAAGTTATTTCCCAACGGTGTTCGGTTGCAACAATGTTTTATAGATTGAAATCATACCTGTGATTGTGTTTTATTAAATTAATTGATGATAGAATATTTGTTTTGGAGCAGGTTAACAAAGAGAATGAGAAAAGTAATAAGTTATGTGTCCATGAGTACACAGTTTAGCAATGTCGGTAGGTATATCGATATTTCAGTCAGGGTCGTCTTAAATTAATTTGGTTTCAAAAAACTAATCAATTATTTTAATACCAGCCTACAATGGTTATACAAATATATCAACACTATTGTGTTGATATAATTTGAGACCTAAGTTGGCAGGTGGAAGCCTCGAGCAAACTCCGCAGTGTGGCCTTGTTACAGGTTGGCAAGAAAGTCTAGAAATTTAATGATGGCAACATAAGTGACATATTAGAGCACTATTGCGTGTTTTGATAGACAATCCAAATATGTCATTAAAGAAAACACGCAGTAGTCTGTGAATGTTGCCATCATTTAATTTCTAGACTTTCTTGCCAACCTGTAGATAAAATCAAGCCTACGGCTATCACTATCTTACCTTTTTCTAACGTTTTGATTGCAATGCATTGTTCAACCTATTATTAACATTGTACAAACAGCTTTGCATGATCGATCACGCATTTAATGGACTAAAGTAATTTGGCGTGTTTATCAAATTAATATAAATGCTGTAAACTAACTACACAAGTTTGTAAATAACAGGAATTTGCAGTTTGCAGCGTTCGATTGCGTTGACCTAGAAGGTTGATTTGTTCACAGCTATATGCGACCACAGACTTAAGCAATTGATATTTTCTGCTTGATACGTCCACGCGTTCTCCATATAAAAGGTCTTGACAGACGGACGGACAGACAGACAGACAGACGGACAGACAGACGGACGGACAGACAGACGGACGGTCATAACAGATGGACGGACGGTCGGACAACGAAGTATAAGGGTTCTTCTTTTTCCTTTTAAGGATCGGAACCACAAAAAAAATTAAAAGCTTCTGACTAAGCTAATAAAGATTGGTTGCCTTAAGACTAGTAAACAGTTTTGCTTTTTAAAAATTCTACAATTTTATTCCAAGACGCCACTATCCCATCTCGTGTCACCCGGCAAATATAGGTTAGGAAAATAACGCCCGAATATTTTTCGTAAACGAAATTCCTCTCTCCATTTGATGTGGATTAATTAAAAGACTCGGATCAAAGTGCGATATTTTGAATTACGGACAGCTTTCCAGATTGGGACCGGCTGCCCGCAGGCGTTTATTGAATAAATTAGCTTTTTATTAATATTCACTCACCGTTCACGGCTCGACGTTTTGTCGGGCTGCGGCTGTTTAACGACTGCGGACGGGTAAGGGCGAATATTTCAACAAATCGAAAAAATATTTCAAGTGCGAGTCGGACTCTCTCTCTCGAAGGGTTCAGCATCATCGTACAAGAAAATATACAAATAAAAC